>CM073772.1:82335701-82851279 GCA_037158775.1 Hetaerina titia
TGAACTAGAGTAATCCGTTGCGTGCCCCGCAAAAGATCTGTGAGTTAGTTTAGTGCCCGACGCCCTAATTTTCACTCCACCAGACACACCTCAAGTGATTGACTGTTTCAAATGACGAAGGTAGACTATTTAGACGTAATTTGAACCTTAGAATTACAATGCTCCCCTCCCCACCCTCCATTATCTGAATAAATGGATCTCGATCCCCCCTCAGAGAAGCTCCCAGATTCGCCCCCGACGCAACCCCTTGCGGTGCAGGCGCTTTGATATTAAAACAGTAAGTCCGGCTTGCGGCGGCCGCCAGACTCGGAAACGCGAACTTAAGTGTTGAGAACGGGGGAGCAAAGAAGAAACGGCTCCTCGCCGCTAAGAGGGTAACTTCCGGGCTTCATCTCTTTGCGAGGCAAAACGAAAAAATATTTCGTTACTGTACATCCTAATCTGAAATAGCACGGTTGACTATTTTACTCATGGGATTAGGCGTGGCGATGTGGACGGGGGTGGAGGGGTTAGAACAAGGTAGGAGGAGCAATGTTGTAAGGGTGTTTAGTTTCACACGTGAAGCGAGAAGCCATAGACCCTTACATGGTTAAGAAAGCCCGCGAAGCTCAGACGTCCGAACGGACTCAGACATGGGGGAAGAGCTGTACGAGTATACTTATCTACTCGTAATATACGTGAGTAGGAGGCCGGGAGCACTCCAAATGATTCGTTGCACTTGCTTCGAATGAATTAAAATTAAATGTATTCAGCAATAGATTTAGCCGGTCGTATTCCGTTCAATGGGATATGTATATTCATTCTGTACTCCTATTGGCTCTTTGAGGTTTATCTGAAAGTACACTACGTAAACTATAATTTCATAACTAAAGTAACCACCATATATCAATACATTTCTTAATATCAATTCTAGTAATGTGGGAGTAGGGAATTAAATATAAAGATTCACGCATATGTGTATCACCTCTCTATGATAAAACTGTGTAGCCTCAGTTTGCATACGTTGAGGCTAACTATGAAAGAATTCAAGAGCTCTTCAAGTAAGCCAATCCCATACTAAGTACGTGCATGTTATCTACAATCATCTCTTGAAGGTGAGAACATACTTTATATTTTGGATTAATATGACGTTGCGCTGCCTAATAATATCCGCCAAACTACTTGTACGTTGATGAATTACTATTCAAAAAAGAACCTGATATATTTGACACAAGGGATTTTTTTGGAACGTGACAGAAGGGAAATTAGAGAAATACAAATCGAACAATCCCAAAGACCAAAGAAAGTAATGCGAGACAAAATATCAGACGATAAGTAAGAGACTAGCATAGTATAGAGAGGAATGGGGCGGCATAGTAGCCTTAATAGTGATATGGCATTGGGCAACTGAGAACGGGTGTTCAAATCTGACTGATGCCCCCGGACATTCCAAGTTGAACCCCCGTCGTGTGAGTCTCTGGGAAACCTCTGCAATCACAGGGAAATTATCTGACTTCATGACCAAAACGTATAAATTTCTCATCCCACAGGGCTTCGTACCTTCTCCAGTCGAAACTGATACTCGGACTGCGTATTGCGTATTGCGTTGAAGGAAGAAATATAAAAAGTGCATGGAAATCTTAAATGGAAGTATGTACTGAGAATTTTTTACGTTGTCTTCAGTAAATCGTCATTATTTTCCGCCATAACGACTCAAATTTTTAGTTAGTTCAAGAATTCTCAAACAACACGCCATGAAGTAAACTGCCACTTTGCAAATTATATCATATCAACCAATATCAATTAATCCATTAACACGACATCAAGTATATATGCGGTTCGATTTTCGATAGCTTCAGCAAACTGCGAATAAATATTTCTTTTTGAAACACGTTCATTTTTCGTTTTTTTTTTACATTCTATGCTCCCAAACTCACCTTCGTTTTCAGGTGGTGATCACCGCACTCCCCTTGACCTATAGTCATACGCAACTTGGCTACAGTCCATTAATCTTTAAAGTGGAAAAAAAGGAAAGAGTACCTTTTACCGAAACCATCCATGCCTATCGGCGCCTTGGAGCGTGGTTCCGATGGGAGGTTGAAGTAAGTTCGAATCCTTCCTATGAAAGAAGGAAGAAAGATTCCTAAAGGTGGTCAGGCAGATTTTACAGCATTGTATGTTTCATTGATGATTTGTAGTCCTGCGCTAATTCCCAGTGGCCCTGAGCTCGATTCTCGGTGACGCCTCTCGTTAACCCACAGCTTCGACCAAGCTGTGCAAATCTACGGGTACCAGAGTCTAGATTGACTACAGGCGGAAACAGGAGGTAAGGAACGTCAGCGGGTTTAGTATTAGATGAGCTATACCTCCACCGAAAGAACCAGCCTTCGGGTTGTTTACTGTGATTGGTATTGCGTCAAGTAGTTATTCGGTGTCTTCCTTACTGTCACGGACGGACTTGTAGCTATCCTTTGATGATAGGTTAAGACGTCACTCGCAATATATGGCACACGGAATGAATAAGTCTTAGAAGGCAAACATCGAATCATGGGACAAAGATGGACATGGGCGGGAGGAGCGGAGGACGGATGAGGGACGGGTGGAGTAATGAGGGAAGGGCGATTGTTTTTCCTCCATTTGGACGACGGGCGGCTTTCTTCCTCTTCCCATTGTTCTCTTCCGTTCTCCTCCCTTCCGAAGACGGGCAGTGCAAGTCGGTCCCTGGGCGTGACGAGAAGCAGGACGCGTGAGAGCAACACCCATATGTGAGAGATATTTCCGTCTGCCGAGAAAATACGGGGACGAATCGAACAGTGAGATCGAATTGTATTCGAGGATATTATTGCAGAGGACAAAATGACAGCGATTGGTAAAACACGTGGAATATATTCCCGCACGTTTTCAGTGTCCGAAATTTTATAAAATTACGGTCAATTAGAACTATGACATGGGGCGTTGCAGGTTCTGCACGACTTTCCGAATAACTTTAGGCACCGTAGATAACAGCACCGGGATCCTTCAATGAGATCAGCATTTATCCTTCATATTTTCCGAGGAAATTCGAACTTTAGAGACTAAATATCTACTATGATTCACCAAAATATACGATCTTACGGTAGTAATGAGTTCAACTTCAATTCGCTATACTGAGAAATTAATTTCACTCTTAAATATATATTAGGAATGAATTCAAGATTTTAATATTTTCGAAAAAATATCAGTTCAGGTTAAAAACATTCACTACACTCCATTATGTCGCGGCAGGTATGGAAGCCATCGTTGAAATACGATGTCCCAAACTCCAATAACCATTAACGTGAATCACTTAATAATCCTCGATCGTCATTCGATCACCCATGAGGAAAAGGGAGTTTCGAGTACTTGTTCTTTTTTACGGAGTAATTTATTCTCACCCACGGGCTTCTAGGAGCATGTAGTGATTTATAGGCATTTAAAAAAAACGAAAGGAGCTACACACGAGGTTATTTTCATTTTAAATGGGCAAATTCTCTCTCTTTTCGTAAAACTTTGTCAACTTCTAAGCTCTTTTAGTTTGTTTATGAGAGGTTTCTCAAGAGAGGTTCAATTGTCCGTTCACTCCTTCAATCAAACTCATTCCGTGACTATTGTGGAGATTCGTCGTATTTTCATTTCGTAATGAAGAACCGGATAGACGAGTTAAACATAAATAGAGAGAATAACACGATCTGGTGGAAAAGATAATATAAAGGTGTATTTGTACAACATTTTGGAGGAATTTATGGCCGTGGTCAAAAGGATTAGCAGAGGAAATTCGTAAGCAAAAGAAGTATTTTCGAAGAGGAGGGGATTGATGATAAAAAATATCAGGAAAGACGTAAAAAGAGAAGATGAGCGAAATCATTCAACCGGAATTTAGAGATGCATAGTTTCAAACCTTGGTCATTGGGATGTTAATCGTAGTAAATTTGTTTTTAGGTGCCCCGACGACTTAGGTCATTTACACCTTGGAAAGATAACTTTAGAAAGAAGGTTTTTTCCAATTACAAGTATGAAGAAGAATGGAGAAAATAGGTGGGTGAGAAGGATTTTCATCGAAAACTTTTGAAAAATAAAGAAATTATGCATTGAAGAGACATTGGCAGGTAGTAGGACGCCGAAGGTTGTGACAGAATAGAAGGGAGAATATTAGACAAGCAGCAAGAAAAAGGGAGAGATAAGGTTTTCCTGGTTCATCAGTTAGGGTAAGATTAGGTATGAAAAACTGCAGAAGAATATTTATTTGGTAGTTGTGCCCATCCAAAACCTATCTTAACCGGTAGTTTACCTTATAATAATATATATAAACACTGATTTCGATTTTTAAAATATGGAAACACAAAGAAAGGACACTCACATATGTAGTTTGGACGTTTCGATGGCACAACCATCATCATCAGATCAGATACATACATGCATACATATATAAACCATAAACACAGTAATCAACCCGAAGGTCGGTTTAGTAGGTGATGGTAGAGCTCACCCATGTACCAAGCCCTATACGGCGTGTGAATATTCACACATCAGGGTAGGGGGGCCAGTTCCTTTCCCTGTGCCGGTTATGGTTTCCCAGGAAGATCTGGTACCCGAAAAATCAACTAGCTTGGGTGGAGCTGCAGGTGCCCAAAGTGCCTTGCCCGGGAATCGAACCCGGGACCCCCCGGTCAGCAGTCCAACGCTCTACCCGCTAGACCACCGCGACCCGCGCATACATACATACATACATATATATATATAATATTTATTTATTGTTATATATATAACGGCTCCCTAACGCCATCTCTTGGCTAATGAATCGGAGCACTTTGGCGCTTTATCAGATCGCAGATTTCAGTTTAAAGTACATTTTCTCGATAGCTCAAGTGGTTAGAGAATCCGCCCGGCAAGTGGTGAGATCCGGTGTTCAAGTCCCGGTCGAGGAAAATATTTTTACATTAGTGGTCTGCTTGATTCCACCTTCCCCACATTTCCTGTGTTCGTCCTTTATATGTGTTCCTTTCCCCTTTCCTAATATCTATTTCTATGTGAATGAATATTTGTTCGCCGCGTTTTTCGTGTTTGAATGTATATATACATATATATATATATATATATATATATATATGCGGGTCGCGGTGGTCTAGCGGGTAGAGCGTTGGACTGCTGACCGGAGGGTCCCGGGTTCGATTCCCGGGCAAGGCACTTTGGGCACCTGCAGCTCCACCCAAGCTTGTTGATTTTTCGGGTACCAGATCTTCCTGGGAAACCATAACCGGCACAGGGAAAGGAACTGGCCCCCCTACCCTGATGTGTGAATATTCACACGCCGTCGGGCTTGGTACATGGGTGAGCTCTACCATCACCTACTAAACCGACCTTCGGGTTGATTGCTGTGTTTATGGTTTTTTTATAGAAATATATATATATATACATATCAGATACGTACATATTTTTTATATATTTCTTGGAAACCGAACGCTCTTCAGCAACGACATAATTATATGTATAAACTTTGATTAAAAAATTAACTAAACACAAAAAACTGACACTCACGAAAATATTTGACTTTTCGACGAGCAGGTCGTCATCTTCAGAATTCCATTCGAGAAGTCATTCTGATTTTTCTGCTTATGGTTATGTTTTCTATACATAGTATCCTCAAAGTACTTCCATCTGTTTAACTAATCGGGTATCCTTTTTCATTCGACTTGAGAACGATAGACTCCAGGTTTACTAATTGTTTTTCGCCCAGATCTGGGAGTGTCATGGTGGTCTCCTATGCCGGAAGTCGTACATTATTTTTTTGCGATGACAGAGAGACAAGACTTCACGCAACTCCCTTGTTTTTGCCTCGAACTCATTCGCAGCCGCTACATTTTTTCGGGTAATCCATTTCGGCAACTGTTTGATATCGTCCCGTCCCCGAAGTGAGACGCATTCCGCCACGAGAATGTAGGCGAAGAGACAAGTGTCCGCAGATTGAAAAGTCAAGGATACGAAGGATTTACCGCCATTAAAGGCGGCGGGCCTAGCGTTCAACCATTCTAACCCAGTTTTGGCAGATAGCGACGACGTTACGTACTCAGGACGCCGTTGAGAACTGAGTTAGGACCATTGAACAGAGTCTGCGCTTTTTATTTCCATCTTTAATCAAGGTTCTTGTCATCAACTCTCTCCCATTTGTAAATGTTTATTTGCCTAACTCAACGTTTTTTTAAAATCCTTCTGCTTTGCCAATCTTTCTCTAAAACCCTTGGGGAACAAGGCATTACCTTTATGTAGTTTATAGGATATCCCTACCCACTCTTTCTACTAGAACCCTTCAATTTAAATAATTCAACTTAGGCCAACTATTCCCTGAGAACTTCATTATTTCCGATTTCTTTCCATTGCCCCTTTACTAAGTTTTTTTTTGTAAAGGGTTGGGAAAAATGGAAGAATTTAGTGGAAATACGACAGCTGTCCAGAAAGTAACTTACGTTTTGAAATAAAATATGAACCTAGTGACAGAAAAAGTTTTATTATATAAATTTGAAATGGACATTTTAAAATTATTTTTCTGCATAGTTGCCATTAAAATTGAGGCATTTATAGTAACGATACACAATCTTTTCAATTCCGTCCCTGAAGAAATCTGACCACTGACCACTGCGATCCTCATCGTGAACGTTGGTGCAGTCATTTTTAAACTGAATGCACCACTGCCTCACTCCACCTTCATTCATTATTCTGCACCCGTACACTTCACCAAGTTGCCTATGAATTTCAACTGGCTCGTGGTTTTTTTGTCAGTAAATACCTAATTACAGATAGCACTTAATAACCCGCGGGATTTTCTATTGCAGCGCACATTTTAACAGTTCGAAGTGAGTAAAATAGAAGAACCGCCACACTAAAAATTACTAAAACAATTACTACTAATACTACTAATTACTAAAAGCACTAAAAAAATGGATATTAAATACTTCCACGAAGTGAAGCCTGAAACAATAGAATATAGAAAACCACCGTCTGCACAGTATCACAGCAGGATGTGTACTAAGTACAGGTACGTTGAGATACCATTATGGTGACTCTAGTCATACCCACTGCCACCCTAGGCCGAAACGTTAAGTTACTTTCTAGATATGCATTTTAGATACAGGTTATTTTTTATCTGAATTCTAAACTTTATATACTGCCACAACCACAAAGATTGCAGGAGGAGATCTCAAGGACCAATTTTCTGAACCATAAGCGACAATTCACGCTTCATAGAGATTAATCTTTTCCTTAACTCTTGCCCTCTAATGCCCGGTGATCAGTTTCCAACTAAAGAATAGTATTATTCATCAGAGGGCGAATCTCTTTTACCAAAGCGATTCGCCCTCTGATGCCCTTATTTCTTCTCTAATTTCCGGTCATAAAACTTCATAGATAAGTAAACTGTTACAACTGGTTTAATTTATATTCTTGTGCTAAAATTAATAAATCCAACCCTTTATAATTTTTTTTCTCCTGACAGTCATCATCCATAAAAATCAACGAGTTTACGCGGACATGCCAAACGAAGCATGGAATATTTGTCGAAATTAAAAGCTAGTAAATGGCAAAAAGTAAAACCTCCATGACGTCTTCAGGGTTCCGTCCATTTTCCTTCATTTTCTTGAAGAACTTATTCACCCAAAAGATACCTCCTTGCCTCCCTTGACAAAGACCTAGCACTCTTACGATATGTAACAGAGCAGGGGTCGACAAACTTTGCCCTTTATGGCGGATCCACCCGCTGAGTGTTGGACAACGCCTCCTTCAATTTATAGTATAAACGCTGCAGAATATGGCAGCCCGTCCTGAGACGGGAGGACCCGGCAACTCCCCGGGCTTAAGTATCACCGGTGGAGTGACGGCTGCAAGGCGAGGTCGTCTTGTCACCCGGTGCGAAGTCTTGCCCGCATAGCACTTCGGCGCGACCGTGACCCGTCTATTGTTTTGGTTCCCACGGAAACCCACGTGATACCCTCAGACAGAATCGCGTGATGTTTCACTGCAACCCTCCGGGAGAGAAAAAGAGATGACAACGAATGCTTGACGAATGGCATCGGCCGGCAGTGCCGCGAGCGGGGGTCACGAGAACTAAAATGAACTTGACCGAGGAGTCTCTTTCGCTTCAGACGGGATGCTTCAACGATAGTTTTGAAGATGGTCACGAGATAAATAAGTATGTCACATAGTATGAGATGATAAACATAAATTAATATTCATAAGAACTAAAAGAAAATGCCGTGTCGTTGTGAAAATGTTTGCATAACGCCTGCTGCAGAGTATTTTCGGGAAAGGGAATCAGTTTCGTGAATTTTGACCAGATCATGACGTGATTTTATCATGGACTCTTTTTCAATATTTACTCATATCTCCCTAGTAGTTCCGCGCACAACTAGTAGATGGCTAATCATTCCTTTACAAAGTTGCGGATGAAAACTTTATGCACTCATGATCTGCAATATCCCCATGCGAAAAAATATTCCATTTTTATCGCCATTCAACCCCCCCCTGGATGCCAAACCGTGTCCCCCACATTCATTTTTAAATTCAATATTTCTGATTCGTCGTCACTGTATCCTTTTTCGGTTTTGGTCCCAGGACTCGTTCCGCTGGACCAACGTTTAAAAAAAAACCGTCCCACAAGTCTGCGACTTTTTGATTTGAAGTCAAATGAAATTTTTTATAAGATTTGTCTCCTGATTAAAATATGAATAAAACAAGTCTGCGCTTTAAACTTTGCTTTTCCTCCATAAATTATTTCCGTCTCCTTGAATTAAAAAAAAAGCCTGGTTTCTATAACTCCACTAGTCGAGGGAAAATTCTCGAAAACTGTAAAAGCCTGTCATCTACGGAAATGATCGGGAGATATTTATAATATAGCCACACCATTCATCACCGCCATCCTTATCGCAGCAAATGCACATTCCGACGATTAAAGACTTGTGAAGTGAATGTAGCTGCTCTCAAAATTTAAATGCATGCGTTAAAACTTGGTGTACTGGAAACAAGTGTGCTCCTGTTTCGTAATATGCCACGTCTTATATGATATCCGGAGCGCAGATGGTGGTTGAGCCTTCGCCAAGGCCAAATTGAGTTTCCAGCATAATGCAACCCCTCGACGCACTCGATCCAAGATCGTGACGATGGAATATAATTCTTGAGGCACAGCATTTTGCAAATCATAATCATGACTGCATGACGATTTCTTCGTTCAAAATAGGAATTAGGGTGTTTCATGATTTTGGTCACTATTGTCGCCGTTACCTTGTTCGCTATCTTCCCAACCGAATGCAAAACCCCCGAATTCCATCGACGAATTTCATGTTTCAATAACGACGTCTTCTAAAACACACCATGCACCACCGCCAAAGTGCACAATTACTTTTCATTTGATAATTTCTATTTGTTCACCATCTCATGCATTTAATGAAACAGATAAAGTGCAACAAATACCTTCGAATATTTACACCTTTCTTAAATTCATTCACAAAAAAATAAGATGCTTTGAAAAATTAGGAAAATATATTTCTTTTGGTAATCTACCGGTTAAGGTAGGTTTTTGGATGGACACAACTATCAAATAAACATTTTGTAACTCCAGGCAAAACCCAATCCAGCAACCTAATCTACATCAGGTCCCTCTTCATATCTGTGTACTTCTTTCCTCCCTTCATCCCGTCCAACATGCCTATCGTGTTCCTGCCTTTTCCTCGCTTGCCCAACATTCTCCCCTCTATTACCTTCTTCAACATTCCACTACCGCTCAATACGCCTTTCATCCATTTTTTCCTGCCTCCATAGGATTTCTCTCAACTCCTCATTTCTCTCAACTTAAACCCCTCTCCTCACCCACCATCTCCAGTACTTCCTCATTTGTTTTCCTTTCGGTCCATTTCACCTTCTCCGTTCTTCTCCACACCCACATTTCAAAAGTCTTCAATCTACGTCTATCCTCCTGCTTCAGTGACCTCGTTTCCGCGCCGTACATAGCTACGCTCCTTATCAGAGTTTTTACGAGTCATGTCTTAACATCCCTACTCAACGTCCCCGTCATCAACTCCCTCCTCCTTGAGAAAGCCTCCTTGCCTAGCGCAATTCTTCTCCTTACGTCCCTACCACTTTGACCGTATTGGTCCAAAACACTTCCGAGATATGTAAACTTTTCTACCTGCTCTATTTTTTCCCTGCCTATTTTAATATTTAGCTTAGCCTTTTTCTTTCTGGAAAATCGCATAACCTTTGTGTTATTAATATTGATTCTCATCCCATATTTATCGCACTGAACCTCCAATTCACTCAGCAATGCTTGCAACTCCTTGGCTGACTGAGCAACTAATGCTTAGGAAAACATATGTCACACGGAAATTAATACATATATTGAGCAATTAAAAGGTCAAATAATGTTTTTATCGGTTTTTTGGAAATGTTACACTGAATGCAAATGGATTTTGGTAAGATATGATTCGGTAATCAGTATAGTATATGGAATATAATTAGTAACTAGTGACGATGACTCGATGACCTGAGAGAACACGGCGACTCAGAGCGAAAAATCAGTTTTGTCCCGCACACAAACGTACAGCAGGGAAAAGGTCATTTGTCACCTAGCTTGGCAGAATGGACAATCTAATATGGGAAAAGTATGTGCAGTAGGGATATCTTCGAAGCTGCATTAAAGAAACTTGAGTTCGCCAAATGACTTTTAGCAAGGATAACTTCGAATGAGATAATTAAGGATAAATTTTATATTGTACACCCTGGGTTGGGGAACACTGGAAGCGCAAAGATTACATGTACGATTTAAACTACTGATGATCACAAATACCTTCAACGCTGAAGTACGACCAAAAGTTGTGGGGAAACTGAGAAGAAAATCACTAAAACACGGGAGCCATACCAGTTGGCGAGCCTGGCGAGACTAACAATCACGAATCCCCACCGCATGCTTAGGCAATGATTTGGAGGAGAAATGTGCCCCCCCCCGGAAATACGATACAAAATTTGAAGTGGTATCTTCTAAACATATAAGCAACGGTTTTAATCTCATTCGGAAAAAATATTCTCTTTGCTACGTGCAAATGCATGAAGAAAGTAAGGCAATAATTTTTGCCAAACCTAAAAATATTTTCACGGTAATGAGATATCTTTTTTGCCTCTTTTCCTGTGTGAAGTAATTAGATGGCCATTAAAATGATGCATAAATTGAGAAGTTACTACGGAAAATATGTTGCAGTAGTGACGAACAAACCAGGGTAATTACGAAACACTGATAAAAGAGGCTAAGACCATTGGATTTACTAAGAAATCTTTGAGTGTATACTTAAATATTATTATTAGAAGGTAATATACCGAATAAGATAGGTTTTTGGATGGAAACAACTATCAAATAAATATTTTGTGACTCCAATCAAAACCCAATCCAGCAACCTACTCTACATCAGGTCCCTCTTCATCTCTGTGTACTCCTTTCCTCCCTTCATCCCGTCCAACATGCCTATCCTGTTCCTGCCCTTTCCTCGCTTGCCCAACATTCTCCCCTCTATTACCTTCTTCAACATTCCACTACCGCTCAATACGCCTTTCATCCATTTTTCCTGCCTCCATCGGATTTCTCCCAAAAATCCCCTCTCCTCACCCACCATCCCTAGTACTTCCTCATTTGTTTTCCTTTCGGTCCATTTCACCTTCTCTATTCTTCTCCACAACCACAAAAGCCTCCAATCTACGTCTATCCTCCTACTTCAGTCACCACGTTTCCGTGCCGTACACAGCTACGCTCCTTATCAGAGTTTTTACGAGTCTTGTCTTAGCATCCCTACTCAACGTCCCCGTCATCAACTCCCTCCTCCTTGAGAAAGCCTCCTCGCCTAGCGCAATTCTTCTCCTTACGTCCCTACTATTTTGACCGTGTTGGTCCAAAACACTTCCGAGATATGTAAACGGAGAAAAGTAATGTGGAAACTTGGTTGCTGAAGCAGAGGAATAGGCGTAGATTGGAGGTTTTCGAAATGTGGGCGCGGAGGATGGAAAAAGTGAAAGAGACGGAAAGTGAAAGTGAAAGAACGTGAAAGTTTTAGGCAAGGTGGGGAAGGGGATTGTGTTGGAAGAATTCCGAATTAGGCAGGAAAAATGGATGAAGAGCATATAGCTTGGCAACGGAATTTGGATGACGGCGATAAAGGGTAGACGAAGTAGAGGCACGGCAAAAAAAGCATTCTGAACGTAATGAAGGGAGGCATGAAATATTTGGAGTTGAAGGATGGTTTATTGCAACACAGGTATAAAAGTATAAGAACAAAAATAAAACCCAAAGCGAAAGAGAGCTCATACTACCTTGAACAAAAAGTTCCCGGAATAACCATCGTGTGGCGCTCCCATCGTTCCGATTTGAGTTCTGTTTTTTTGTTAAATTGGTACATCTGTTGTTGATATTCCCTTTAAATCTTAGTGTCATAACTTGACATTTGCAAAAGTTACGTAGCCAAGAGTACATCTATCTCTGTGTGTGTTGGCGATTTTTTACAATTGCAGAAATGGATTTAAATTTGCAACAACGAACTTGTATTAAATTTTGCGTAAAAAACGGATTTAGTGGCGCACGGACGTTGGAAATGTTGGAAAAGTGTTTCGGCAACGATTCTCTAAAAAAAACGGTCGTTTACCAGTGGCACGAGCGGTTCAGAAGTGGTCGTGAGTCAATCGAAGATGATGAACGCAGTGGCAGACCATCGACATCGAAAGTCGGTGAAAAAATTGATAAAGTAAAAGAAATGTTGGTCAATAACCGCAAATTAACCATCAGAGAAATAGCGGAGGACTTGAACATTGCCTATGGATCCGCCCAAGACATTGTGGTTAATGATTTGGGTTTCCGTCGTGTAGCAGCAAAGTTGGTGCCAAAAGACCTCAATTTCATGCAAAAAAGAGACCGTGTTGACGTCGCAAAAGACATGATTTGCGAGGCTGAATCCGATCCCACATTCATCAAAAGGATCATTACTGGAGACGAGACGTGGGTTTATGAGTAATCCAGACATCAGGCAAGACACGCAATCCAGACATCAGGCAAGTGAATGGCGTTCACCAAATGAGCCGAGACCAAAAAAACCACGTCGTTTTCAGTCAAAAAAGAAGGCAATGCTGACGGTTTTCATGGATTACAACGGTGTAGTGCATTATGAATTTTTGCCAGAAGGCCAGACAGTAAACAAAGAGTATTATTTGGGCGTTATGAGACGTTTGCGTGAAGCAATTCGCCGAAAGAGACCAGAAATCGTCGCACAGTGCGTCGAGACCGTCGCACAGTGCTATCATTATTCGTAATTTTTTGACGAAAAATGCAACAAATACCATCCAACAGCCACCGAATTCACCTGATTTGGCTCCCTGTGACTTCTTTCTGTTCAATCGAGTTAAAAAACCATTACGGGGAACGCGTTTTAGCAGCCGAGAGGAAGTAATGGAAAAATCGCAGGAAGCACTGATGGACATACCGAAAACCGAATATAAAAAATGTTTCGAGGATTGGATCAAGCGCTGGCATAAGTGTGTTGCAGTCGATGGGGATTACTTTGAAGGGGACAATATAGATTTAGATGAATAAACTTGTAATTTTAATTTTCTGAATAAATTCCGGGAACTTTTTGATCAAGGTAGTATTTACGTGACGCTCGGTGCTTGTATATGGCTTCTATACGGAGGAGGAAAGATTCACAGGGGGCAGCAGATCAGAGACCACCAGAAGGCGTTTCGAATTCCGATTACCGCTATGTTCCTCGTGAAATAAATAGATATCGAACGTTTTTCAATTGTTTGCATGGGGATTATAAAACTTGGACAGAATCTTTGCCTGATGAGATTCTGATGCGTTAAAAACACCTCAAAAAATATAAAAGAATTCAGTTTCATTCGGTAGTTTTGGAATAGGGTGGGGTGATTAAAGTCTGATATTCATTCCTGGGTCATTCCTGGTGTTTAGGAGCCAAATGTACGATCGTCACGATGTCGTATGCCTGCTCTATTGTCTTAAGTTTGAGGAGTTTCGGAGAGTGGGAGGGGTGCTAGAATAGAGACGTTGTAGCATTTTTCAAAGGGAGTGTTATGATGGAAGACGTGCTTAGGGATTGGGAGTATCGCGGACAGGGAAGAATTTTTGCAAAAAGCAGAACGGTTATCAATCCTAATATTCAGGGGTCTGTGAAATAAAATGGAATTAAAAGTTTGCACACGCCTCGGTTGCGGCTCGCAGGGTAATACATTGTCGCTTATGACTTTCTCCGCAATATACGTGTACATGCCCACGCGACACCCTGAAAGTCGTCAAGAAAGGGTGCAAAGGAGTCATTACAGAGACGGCGGTGTGAAATGATGGTATGACGTCTGCAATGGGTAGATGTGATTGTACATGCTAGTATTTTCCACTTTGCTGAAAGGTAAAAGGCAGAAAATGAAGGTTTGAATTTCTCTGTTCGGCCATTGATCTCTAATTTTGACAGTATTGCATGGTTTGTCGATGTGTTTCTAGGTATTGTTTATTTCATCGACGTCTCACGCAAACTCGTACGACTTCTGTCTTGAAAGTGTATCCTTACCTGAACTTATCCTTCAAGCCATCATAAGAGTGGCAGAGGATGTTGGGTCACCAGCCATTGGTTTAGTGTTTTGGCATTTGGTATTTTTTTTTACATTTTGGGTGGTTTGAGCTAGCATGTTGGATGATCTGTACTAGTGTACTCATCTAGTAAGCCTACGACAGACGGTCAAAGAATATAAGAAGATTCTTTGAGGTTAAAGTTGGTGCTTTTTTTTAGAAATTAATGAGATCTTCCTCAGACTCCTGGTTAACGGAATGTCGTAGATCTGATACCATCGATTCAAGGCGTACTACGATATTTTTGTAAATGACTTAATGTAGGTAAACATGCTATTCAGTCCAACCTCACAAATTATAACTATTATTATGAGGAAGACTACTGTTTTAGGAAGGTTTCGAATGGACTCAGACTGAACACGACTACAATACGTAGTTTTGCCTAATAAAACACAACTTGACACCTCACACTACCAGAAATTGTTATTATATTCTACCTACCTTAATTTCGTCCAACATGCCTATCCTTTTTCCAATCTATCACCAGTATTTCATCTAAAATTGAATTCACCTTTCTTCCCACCTTTGGATGGACAATGCCCGGTACTCCTTCGTTGGTTGGTTTTTCAAGTTTTACCGAGCCTTTTCTAAACAACCTTCTTCAAAGACCCTGCCATCAACCCCTCTTCTCCTCGTGAAAGCTTATTTGCCTTCGTGAAAGCTTCTTCGTATGTCCCTACTATTTTGACCATTTTGGTCCAGAAAACTTCAACGACGGGTATTTCACCATTCTCTAGTGTTTCCCTTCCTATTTAACGTTCAACTTAAATTTTCTCCTCATCAAAAACCTCATAACTGTTGTTCCATTTACGTTGATCTTCATCCCAAAAGATGGTATTCTAACAGCAAAACCAAACGAAAAATAGACTGACCAAATAAAAGTAGACGAGAAAAAGGAAAATACTACATTGTGGCATAAGAGAATAGAAAACGTCTAAAGATAAAATATACAGATGGAACGAATACAAAGCAGGACCCCTTTGTATTACTTACATTGATTACGACCTATCACAGTATTTTCTAATGATGATGCAAGACAAATTAAATATAACATAGAGTTCTCGTGTCTCTCGAGATTACCGTCCGAATTTTTGTTGTGATTACCCGTACATGACGTTTTATATTCTGCGAAACACTTTTCGAAAAAACAAGTCTTTTTTCCTTTCAATCTTTAACAAATAAATAAATATTCAATTCTGACCGCATATTCATATTAGAACAAAACAGAAAAATAAAACCCCTTCTTTGAACTAATTTTAACTTCTTCAAGGTGGAACTGTCTGTAATACGTCCGTGTATCACGTAAATTATGTCCGAAAATTAGCAAAATAGAAAACATCTCTAAACCATTATTTCCGCACACGGTGTGACTGTGCGTGTGCGTGGTTTAGTGTTTTCATCATTGCAAACTACTTTCTAAAATAGCATGAATGCATTATCATGGTCCAGTTGAATTTCTTTCCATGCATTTATTTAAACGCATGGAACTAATTGCTTATGGTCTGAGAAGTTTTTCATACTTTGATACGCAAGTATGATGTGATGGCAAACAATAATAAATTTTTACGACCACGAATTCATTTCCCAAGGCTGCATCACAATTCACCTGTCACGAGGAAAGATAAATCAACTAGGTAACATTTCACGGTTTGTCAAGTCAAGGCTTCCAAAGTAAAACATAAATTCACCAATACACTAAAAACGGTAGTAAATGCGGCATAAAACTTTCCAAAAACGTCATCTGGTATGCAGATAATCAAGTTTAAGATTTTCGTAAGACATTTATTGCCACGAGAAGACTGCGTGCGAAATATCTACTAGGACTTTTAAATTGTTACGTAGATTCTTGACTTAATCCCCACGTTTGCCATGCGGGAGGTTTTAGTGTTCGAATGTGTGTGTGTGTGAAAATATAATCAGTTCTGTTCCTCCTTCCTCTTGAGAAAAGTGGACGTACCACCGAAAATTCGAGACTTAGTGAGTTCCTCTTTTATGTGTTTCTGTGTTTGTGTCTACTAGTGTTCATTCCATTTACATTATTTACATATAAATATATGTATATGCGACAGAAATTGCAAGGTATTTGTTTTATAGTTGTGTCCATCTAAAAACCTATTTTAACCGGTAGATTACCTAATAATAATACGTATATGCGTGTGGGTCGCGATAGTCCAGGGGTGAAAATTGTGCAAGTAAAAATTAATTAACAACATACTCACAGTAACAAAAACAATATGTCCATGTAAGAACATTGAAAAATGTAAAAAAACCTGTAAAAAATTATATTTTATTGTTTAACACTATGCCACTGGCATAGTTATAAGGGAAAAAATGTGAAAATATTTGCGCATCTTATTTTACCAATGATTTGATTGTACTAATGTGGCAACAAAGATTTAGAAAAAAAAGGGGTAGACCGTTGGACTTCTGACTGGGACGCCTCGGGTTCGATTCCCGGGCAAGTCTCTCTGGGCACCTACAGCTCCGCCCGAGCTGTGATTTTTCGGGTACCTACCCTGATATGTGAATTTCACACGCCGCCTCGCTTAGTACTGGGTGAACTTTATCATAACCTACCGACGTTAGGGTTAATTACTGTGTTTATGGTTAACATATATATTCTTACGTTCAAGATATCCGCCACGTCTCCCCTTCCTCCTTGGGCTAGACTCATAAAGACACTTCCGGGAGTCAATATTTGAGTGACGCCGAATCGAACCGGCAGAAATTCACCTCGTTTGAATCACGCAATAGTGAAAGGGAGAATGTGGGTGTTCTCTTTCGACGAAGTTAACCTTCGGTAATCACGAAATGCAGAAACAAACGAGGGGTAGAGCGTTCCGCGGCACGTGCCCTCACTTCTACGCCGGTATAACGTATTTTAAAGCTCCCCACGCAAACTACTTCCGGAACATGAAGCACGGAAGTCGAGCGCCCCTGATGAAAACGATCCGTTCCGACTCCCCTTACGCAAACAGCTGCAAAACTCGCATGCGTAGTAGATAAGTACACGCTCAGGGCGAATGTTGTGGCAGACAAGCAGCGAGGAAACCACTAAAAACCTCGCCGTGCTTGGAAATGAACCTGAATGAGCAAGTGCCGTTTGGGATTCACACGCCATGCCGTTGATACTCCCTTCTTTAATGGAAGGATTGGCGATATCCATTGCGAATGAAGGACCGCGGTAAATTTAAGATTTCATTAATTAATCGTATGAAGGTTATATAGGTCAGTAGTGTCTACAATGACGGTCATTGACCCGGTTCAAGTCTGGGATACAATGAAGAATTCCGCAGGGAAACAGGAAACGCAAAGCATTAAAGATGCCCCATAAAGAAAGCGTTCGTTAGCCGAATCAATGTCGGGGATGAAGGAACTAGGAAGCGAATTACATGCGATTGATCCAAGTTCGCGACGCTTTCTATGAATAACGTGGCGGGATATAAATGCGACGTCAGATGATACGATGCCCCGGAGTGACGCAACCGTGAGTATTTTCCGGTACGTGTACATTTATATATACATGATATCTAGGTACATACAATTAACTACCGACAAAAATACTGAGAAAATATCCAGGTTAATTCGGGATATAAATTACAATATTTTGTATGATTACAGGAATTTTTGGAGGATTTATCATGCCATGATTACCAGAGACATGAATGAAAAAAAGTACTAATTTCATGCGAGAAGGGTTTAAAAGCAATTTCAGCGTAAGTAAGCAAGTGCATTCAAAATTCTGCGTGAGGAACTACAAACGTGACTGTCTAAGAAGGAGGGATTCCAAATGAAAATTTTTAAAAAATACCTCCTGGCATCTCCTACGCGATTCAGTTTTTTTCTCAGGATTAACCCTTGCCGCACTTATCCTCTTGGAGAACCGCTACAGGATTGCATCATGTACGCCGGGCACATGGTCAAAATGCGAATCACGATTGGAAGACTATGGTCATGCAGTGTTCAGCTAAGGCACTCTATCCCAGTTATTTTAATTTAAGGGTTTATTTTGTAAACCAAAGTTCCTGTAGAATATCAGCTTTCTGATAACGCTTAAGATACACTAGCATCTCAAACATTCTCTCATGACTGCTACGAGCAGTACACGTGATAAACAGCGTAACACCATATTGCCGAATGTTTCTATACCCTAGCGTGAGATGGCTCTGAGGCTTGACTACCTAAATTGCGACGCTGCAGTCGGGGTGAGAGTTTTGGGAATCTTGTCGACCCGTGGCCAAAACGCGCGGAAAAGAGGGTTGGACTTAAAAGTAAGACCCGCAAACATTGCCCACAACACATATTTATTTATTTATGAATATCGGTGACGATGTCATACTATACAGTATAATGTAGTCAACTGACTTTCGAATCTACTGAATCAATTAATAAAATATAAATGGGTGGTTCCACGTCAATTCAACATACGAAAGTGCAGTTTTTGGTCTCACTCTCTCCAGTTTTTGCCCAACTTTTTAAACCAATTGATTCCCTTATCATTAAAAACTGAACTCGGTGAAATATTTTTGTCATTTATGTACATTTTATATTGCCATTGGCATGCAAGCCCTTAGGTGATCCAATATAATTCCTTTATTATTCATGAAAAACAATGGCATTCATTATAATGCCTTTCACTTATAAACATTTCTACACATGAATATTGTAATATCTATTTCAGCAAGGAGTTAAGACTATGGATTTCTTTAATGGAGTAGAGAAAAGATAATCACAGAACAAGATTAGCTTTCACTTAAATAACAAAGATTAAAGGTAAAATTGATAATGTCCTTTACGATAGAATTTGCAGTATAATTTAAAATTGATTTTTACAGTATTTATAACCAGTGGGGAAACTGCTTCGTCCTCATACGTTCTCGAGTAGAAAATATTAAACTAAGTGCCATAAATAGACGAATTCAAAAAAATATATGAGAGTATATATTTTTCTTTTTTAGCTATTGCATTTCAAATAGGAGTTAGTACCATGTCTTCCTCTGAGATTTCTATTTAGATACTGTATAGCTCTGATTTTTCAACATCGGTGTAAAGATTTAGAAGCTTTTATGTGACGTTCTTGCGTTTGTTTTATTACTCCGGTTCTTTACGATTCTTAGTCACTCACAAAAAGGAGTTTCGATTTTTGGCGGTCCGCAGCGATGGATTGTGTGGGCCAAGAAAACAACAACATTATAGAAACACCTTAACTCGGTGGCTAGCCTCAGTGAGAGAAAAGATTAGTTGACACCAGATACACCTATGCTTGTGTTTCGGTCGCGACGATGGTAAAACCGAAGTGTTTTGAATGTTTTCCACGTGAAGAACAAGCGTTCTGAGAGCGGAAAACGTATGAAGAGGGGTGAATATTCTGAAATAGAACTGCAGGTATTTGAATCCAGGAATGGATTTAAATCCAGGACCATAAGAAAGAGGGGCTTTATCCCTCTCTTTAATATTACTACTATATGACGACTGAAAATGCGATCAGACACTGTTAAATTCCGTGTTGAAAAAACCAAACGTAGTTTGTGGACGGTGAAGAAGGAAACGGGGAATGAATGTGAATGGAATCGTTCCCCATCATCATTGTGTACAGTAAATCGTTTCTCTCCTGCAAAAAAGAACTGGATTGCAGATTGAAAAATGGAAGAATCAGATATTAAAGAAGGTCATAGAATAGTAGAATGTTTTCCTGAAACAATTGTTGACAATCTAATTTAACCAAACCCACGTGTGCCACATACTTTGGATCTCCCTCCCAAGGAATCGTCGAATGTACCCAAAATATGCGATGAAACAGATCCGCAAAGCATAACATAACAGATCCACAAAGTATAATATTGCATCCCGCAAAAACGAGGAAATTTCTTCGGAAAGTAATGCATCTCTTGAGTCCGAGTGATAGCGATACACGTGGCTGGTAGGTACTAAAAGTTCCTCCCAAGGGAAGGCGTATTAGAAATCCTAAATATAAGTCTGAAGACCCTTGCATTTTCACCAAAATTATTCGTAAATTTTAGTAACAAAAGTCATTTCAAACAGAAATCGAAAAATGTGAAAACTTTAAAAAGTATTTCCTCTCGTAAATTATAACTGCAGGAAAGGATGTAACTTCACGATTAAGAGAAAAGTTTCGCACAACTAGTTCTTACAGTGGGTAAATTCACACGCTTTCAATGTTTTCTTGCAGGTTGATTATACAAGTATTACAGACACAAGAGAAGTCTGGTGCCACAGCATCTGAATACCGCTGCGCTAGGAGAAGGAACTCGTTTCTGAGCAAGGAACTCTGTGCATCTCCAAATCAAGTGCGGGAAGACATTAGCTGAGAATGGGTGAGTGAGAAAGTTATTCCCTTTCATTCAAAGCCGAATTAAATCAGGAGACTTCAAAAACCTCGTAAATGTACACGAAGGAGAGACTTAAATACGGAGAAAATTTTATTACTACGGAGACTTAACAAAAATTTTCATTTATTTTTGCGTCAAAAATACGAGGGTTGCTCAATACGCAGTAATCATAAAAATTTATTCGAGTCATTTCAGTGCAAAAAATTTTTTTTGAACGATGGGTTATCCTTTCCAATCCTCGTTGGAATCCAATCCCCCTTTCCAATCCCCGCCCAGGTTCAGACCTAAAACATTACGTGCAAATAAATGTTATTTTCCAATTCTGCTAAATTAAGACCAAATTATTGTGTACTTATTGGAGCATCAGGAACTCACACTGTGTGTGTATGCTTATCACACCAAAAAATGATACTAATTTTCACCGAAGCAAGACTAGGACAGTTTAAGAAGGATGATGGGACTATTATGTATGCCTGAAATAGGGATTTGTCACCTTACGTAGCATAACTCGCCATTCGAAAGATCCCAATTTCAAATTTTAAACAAAGTCCGGGTAAAAAATAATTACAAAATTTCAATTGAAAATTATCATGTACAATTATTTAATTGAATCTGCAAACTTATTTCACCACTTCCAACGAAAAAGGGTTCCACCGACTGTTTAGGAGGTGGGGGTGAAACAATTGACAGCACGTGAGGACCTGGAGCTAATATTTAAACATACGTAATCGTCCAAAAGAGCTCTACTATTGGTCAAGAACCGACAAAGAGCATTTTATTCCTTTATTCATGCCTCGGGTAATGGAATGGAAAAAAACCATGATCGTCCTGGCCAACAGTTTTCTATTCGCTACCCGGTAATTGGGATGTACAGTTTTCATTCTCCCATTTCATCTCTTGAGTATTTTATTCTTGGTACAAATTCATTCCTACTCAGAAGAGGCAAAAACGTGCGGATGAAGGAAGAATTCTCTCACTCGCGACCTCTCCTCTGTAGAACACATACGGGGAATATGTGGGTATGCTAACGAAAAAATTAGGGTTTATTAGAAGAGTATTGGGTAAATATGATGAACATTTTAAAGAGCAATGTTAACTTTCACTCGTTAGGCCTCATTTAGAGCATGCTTCTAGTGTATGGGTTCCTCATGAAATTTGATTGATTGGCTGAATCGGATCGAGTGGAGCGTAGAAGAGCTAGAATCGTGAAACGTTGTTATGATAAACTTAGTAGCGTATCCAAATTATTAGGGGAGCTAGGCTGGGAATCACTCAAGGAGCGAAGGTTAAATTACTGATTAAATAAATCTCTTTCGTAAATTGGACGGATGTCTCTTTAGCAATTCTGTGAACATACGTTATTAACCCCACCATACTACGCTAGGAGAGATTATGTCAATAAAATTAGAGAGATTAAGAGAAGAACAGATAGATTTAAGATATCATGTTTCCCACGAACGATATGAGACCAGAATAAAGTTTACAAAAAAGGCTTGGGGGAAAGTGTACGAATATGGGTCAAAATTAATCTATCGTGTGTTCACCTCCTGCCACACACCCTAGCAGTGGCTTGCAGGGTACTAAACCATAAACACAGTAATCAACCCGAAGGTCGGTTTAGTAGGTGATGGTAGAGCTCACCCATGTACCAAGCCCGACGGCGTGTGAATATTCACACATCAGGGTAGGGGGGCCAGTTCCTTTCCCTGTGCGGTTATGGTTTCCCAGGAAGACCTGGTACCCGAAAAATCAACTAGCTTGGGTGGAGCTGCAGGTGCCCTTGCCCGGGAATCGAACCCGGGACCCTCCGGTCAGTAGTCCAACGCTCTACCCACTAGACCACCGCGACCCGCTAGGGTACTAAATAAATCTAAAAATCTAAATATAAACTTGCGCGTCTAATTTACCTAATGTTTCCGAGGTCTTTTGTCTATTAATTTTCAATATCATCGCTAAAAAGTCATCCTTCCAATTTATGTAAGAGAGATTTAATCGGTAATTTAATTCTTTTTATCAGTCAGAAGGACTATTTTTAGTCGTATTACATCCATTATGAACGGCAATACATACCTGATGAATACACACAATTGAGTGAGAACGTCGCGACGCGTGCTGGATGTAATTGAACTTTGAACCTTGACGAAATGTGGTCTCATCATTATCATGGTTTATCAGTTAGGAATTAGTTTGTAGCACCTATCCGAAAGATCCTTTTACCTGTCCCTTCATTCGCTCGTAGCCACTAGCACCCATATTTTTCATTACCTGCTTTTCGTACTTCATTCTAGGCATTCCCCTGTAATTCTACTCCTCTATATCTCTTGTCATGGTCTTTAATATACTACCTTCCACAGGAAATGTTAAATTAATTCATTTTTTCTTCTTGCTAGTGTCCTTCATAGGTTTCTCTCGTCATTCACTCTTCGAAGGGCTTCTTCATGTATTACACTGCCGCCCCATTTCATTTTCAACATTCTCCTAACGCACCACATTCCCATCGTTTCTAATCCTCTTTTCTCGGCTCTTCCTATCGTCCAAGTTTAACGTTCGCAGAAAAGTATACCTCGTATAAGACAGTAAGAATAATATAACTTTATGCCACAAATATAAATGCATACAATATAAATTACGTATAATTTGGGGCTTTAGGCAGTCTCTGAAGGTCTCAAACTTGTTGGGCGTTTGCCGTTAGAGAATTCAATGCCTTATTAAGCGTGAATAGCTTCAGACATGACATATAAAACAAATACTAAAGGCATGATATCGTGGTGCCTTCATATACAGGTATATAACGAGAAGATCTTCTTTTTCATCGAACATACAAAATTCCGCCAAATGACACGAACTCCCAAGATGGGAACTACACGTTCAAGTACTCTTACTCGCGATAAATCACGCTGTAAATATCGCTTCAGTATTTCCCGCTAGCTCTTCACCTCACATCACATTAACCTAACACATCTATACTTTCTCGACCCATTTCTCTCTCGATGTTTTCTAGCTTCCCTGGCGTTTTAAAATTCCATGACGCTACCTTAACCATTGTCGACCCTAACGAATCTTTTTTTCTCCCGCTTTCAGTTTAGTCATGCAATATTATCGTGTGCTGATGACAGTAGAGGCCTTGCCTCCTCCGCTGCCGTGTACAACAACATTACTATTGGGCCCAGTCCCGTCGTTGCAAGGAATCGTTCTTTGTTTTTGGTCGACGATATCGCCAAGGGATGAATAATATAAGTGGTTTGCCGTTAGCATCCAAAGTTGTTTTTTTAACAGGGCACCATCACTTAAATGGCTATTTTACTGGGATCAGATGCATTTGCAGCCGCCTACCTGTGGAAGAGACGCTGTGCGGATTTACATTCCGTCTTACTCCTACCCTTTAATTCATCTGGCATGGGTATCCCAAATATGATAAATCATCACCGCACCCCTGCCAGGACAGCTAGAAGTAACGATGAAGTGAAGAGGAAAGTAAAATAGCGCAAAAAAATAATAACTCTCGCAATACATAGAAGCAAATAGTCCATAGCGACCTCCCAAAACCTATTTTTAATAGCTAAAAACTTGAAAGAAACAACTTTTATTTGTCCTTCATAATTTTTAATCCAGTTTTGCCTTCTACCAGTCTCACGGAGTCCGAAATTCATATAATTCCAACACTCTTCCTTCCTCTTACCAATACTCTACCAAACTATCAAGGCCCTCAGAGACTCACTATTTATCAATATCTCTTATCCGCCTTTTCAACCTCTGCTTAAATATATCTAGCACCTGCCTGCCTTCTCCAAAGATATTTAAAACTCATCTAATATTACTGCCTTTACATATTTCCTTCGCTCACTTTTCTCATTGTTTCGTATTTCCTCCAGCCTCAACTTCCTCTCTTCGCCCACCACACTTTTTGTCTTCCTCTCGGCCCAACTTATTATCACTATGCATCTCTACACCCAAATCTCAAAAGCCTTCTTCCTCTTACCTCAAATACTGTCTCTGAACTCTAGGAGGCACTCTATGCTTTTAAATGCTATTACTAGTGCGCTATTCTATCTATTGTATTATTATACGCTATGCTATCTTAGTCTTTACTAATATTTGTTATCACCGTAAATCTTTACTTGATATGTTTGCGGTAAGTACCACTTCTTCACCAATTCTCATTTCTCCAACGTAATTCTACTCCTGATTCCCACACTTGGGAGATTTATTATAGAACGGGTAGATTTAAAATGTCGTTTTTCGTCGAACCATCAGAGATCATACTAAACATGATATCGATCGCGTATGAGATGATTAGAATTGGTAGGGAATATATTTATTGATATCTTACATGTTTATTCCCGCGTGTTATACTTTTTATTTAATAGGCCCATCCTTTTAAAAGTTCTACAGAATGATTTGAATTTACGTATCCTGTTATTAAATATTGTTGCATGTAAGTACTTTCTTTCCCAGGATTAAAGTTTTCGAGTGCATGGACAAATAAATATCTGTGTATGGATAACATGATTTGGTTTTGCATGTGGTTTCATTCTAGTCTACGGGTGGTTACCTAACACCACCCCGCCACGCGCCCTTGCGGCGGCTTGCGGTGTATTGTGTAGATGTAATAGATGTAGATACACTACTACATCCATTTCCCTCCACGATTCTACCCAAATATGAGAACTCTTCCATCTGCTTTAGTGTATTCCCTCCTACTTTATCGTTTAACTTAGCCCTACCATTTCTTCAGACTCCCATAATGTATGTAAACAAAAAATACCGGGACCGTAAACTTGAATGGCACTGAATAGTAATAATAATAATAATAATAAAAATAATAATAAAATAATGATAAATAAACAAAATAATAATAATAATAATAAAATAATGATAAATAAACAAAATAATAATAAATAATAATAATAAATGTAAATAAATAAAAATATTATTATTTATTTATTTAAATTTATTATTTTGTTTATTTTTATAATAATAATAATTATTATTATTATTACTATTTAGTGCCATTAAAGTCTACGGTACCGGTATTTTTTGTTTACATTGATTCACGACCGTAGTTACGTTCCTTGTATATTTAAATCCCATAATGTTCTTTCGTTTTCTTTTGATAAACTTTCATCACGTACTTCACTACCATATATATATCGATACATCCAGCAATAACTGCAAACCCTTGTCTTACTCACGAAAAGGGTATAGTATATGCCTGTCTTATTTACGATAATGTTATAAAATTTGCCGACTATGAGATCTATCCACCACAAAATAATTAGTTGGGGAAATAACTGCATTGATAAAATATCAGAACACCACAAAAAAAATCTTACAAATCTCACTCGTTTTGGCAAATGCACATTAGTAGGTTAATAAACTTGAGAAATACATTTAAGATATTTTCAAGATTATTCTTTCTAAAGCAATAACTCGTGACACTATCATTGCGAATTGACCCCTAGCGAATTATTTTCCGGCATTAAGAAAAACACGAAAAACAATGAAAATCCATGCTTGTCATCAATAAATAAAATATAAAATGGAATAGCACTATATTTATCAAAGTAGAATATATTTAATCAATATTAAAACGCATTTTGAAAGATAAAATTAAAACTTTTATTATGATCTAAAAAAAAATGATTCTGATCCGGTCAGAGGACGAACTGTTGATCGATAAATTGAATTATATTCTTGCCATTGAAGGGACATGTAAAATGAATATTTTTCCGTACATGGCATCAATTAATTCAAATATTTTCAAATTATTTTGGCGTCAAATATTTTTTGTGAATCCAAAGACTTTTAATAGGTATTTTCCCTGACTTTTCCGATACTAAAAGAATAATCTGACTTTTCCGGAGGTTCCAGGTCAGCGGTCATTCTGGATGTTCTCCTTAGCTATTTCAACCCCACCACAGAAACATCACACGCACGAGTATCTCACGGCATTGTGTGTAAGATTCCTGAAACAAGTTGCCAAACACTCGACAAAGAAAACTGTAAAATATAAGTGCAGAAATAGGGACGCAATCCGCGGTGACGTGAAAAAGAAGAGGACATGGAGAACAGTCGCTAATTAATCACATATTTCAAGCTCAATTAAGACCGAAAGATCCCAACATGAAGGAAATTGAAGATTTGTCGATTTAAATTGGGATTCCCATTATTTCATCTCACTTATTATATCTAATTAATTGGAAATTTGAATAATATATTATGTATACACAGTAGGGACATGAGGAGGATAATTGGGTTGGACAAAGAATCTTTCACAAGGACGAAAGAATTGATGCTAGGACGTTGAGTCAAGATTTTAAGAAAATATTCATTAAAACTTTGATATGGAGAGTAGCTATGTACGGCGTGGAAACATGGTCATTGAAGCAGGATGATAGAAATAGATTGGTTGCTTTTGAAATGTGGGTGTGGAGAAGAATGGAGAAGGTGAAATGGACCGAAAGGAAAACAAACGAGGAAGTGATAGGTATGGTGGGGGAGAATAGGGAAATGTTGGAAGAAATGAAAAAGAGGCAGGAAAGATGGATGTAGAGCATTTTGATTGGCAATAGCGTGCTGAAGACTGTGATAGAGGGGAGCATGTTAGACAACGGGGGAAGGGGCAGGAATAGGATAGGGATGTTGGACGGAAAGAAGGGAGGAATGAAGCATACAGAGATGAAAGAGACCTGTTGTAGATCATGATTTTAGGCTGCGTTTTTTTAGGAGAAACAATATTTATTTGGTAGTTATGTCCACCCAAAACCTACCTTAACGGGTAGATTACCTGTAATAATACGTTTTTCATTAAACAAGAAACGACTTTGCAACTTCTCCGTATGTTATCAATTCGTCTGCTCTATTTTTTTCCGTACACGTTTGTCACCATGCATGAGGGGAGATCATGGTATTAAGGTTTGAAAACGAACGTTTTCATTACTTCATTAAGTCCATCATTGACTTGGAAGAAAGGTTTAGATGACATGATATAAATTATGGATAATTCAATGGAAATAAGTACCACGCAGAGGTGTCTGTTACTAGCCGGAGGGAGGACGGATGATGCCATTTATCAACCCCACGTGGTGCGATGTTCTGATGGCTGTAACTCTGATTGAAAGTCAGATTGTGGCACGGGGAAAGGAACTGGGCCCCATACCTTGAATGTGTGTATTTTCCCACAACCTAGCTCAAGCAGAACGATACAAAGAATTCATTTTATCCGTACAAAGAATTGCTGAAGACTCCTTGTAATATGTACTAGCCTGGACATCAGGAAATGGCTAAATAGGCGACACATACGTATCAATCATGACTCTTTTGCTGCCGTTTCTCAGCTCCGATCCTTGTTTATCTCTATCCTTGTCGAGTCGTAGCGGCGTAGCTATTCCTTGAGCGGTACGCCCGCATTAAAATTTCGAGTCTCCAATCTCCGGACGCCTCCGCAGTGGTCATCCAGAATGAAGAACCCGCCGCGCGTGTCTGGAAGATGCACCTCCCACCTAGGGGGTTGTATCCCTCCCTTCCTCCCCCGGCCCTCCGCCCTTATCCCATACCCCCGGTCCGATTCACCGGCGGACGCGAGAGTGCGCCCGTTCCGAACGAGTGGTCCAGGCGGGGGTTGTAAAAAAATGGCGACGAATCTCGAATTGGAAACGGCATGTATTTATATTTAAAGACTTCAGAGAGAGAGAGAGAGTCCGTGCGCTCGTGAGACAGGGAAAGTGTGTTTGAGTGCGTGCTTTCGTGCGCACGCGTGTGAGAGAGAGTAAGCAAAAACTTCACGGGATCCGTAACGGCCATCTCCGTCTCTCGCGGAGGAGAGGGGAGCAAAAAAAAGCATGCTTTGGTAAAAACGCTCGCCATTGGAGGTAAAATACTCTGCTCGTGGATCCGAGAGAGACGTGGCCGCGAGGAATGCGAGTGAGACCCCACAAAATAACGTGAAATCAGTCCTATTTGACTTCGTCTTCGAAATGGAACGGTTTGCATATGCATTCGAGTAAGTTTGGTTGGACGAAGACTAATTAGAGCATTAAAACATTTTTTTAAAAATTATCACAAAACTTTTTGAATTAAGATAGTGAAATAACATTACCGGAAACTTATACTTACAATCCCGCCATCTTACTGGTTCAAGTTACTGCACAAAGTAGGTTACAAAATTTAACTACGATGATGAATTTCTCTTTGATCGATTTCAAATAAAAGTCCATCAATAAATAAAAAAAATTAAAGCGTGACGAATTTTCAAAGCTACAATGCACTATTTGGATTATCAATCATACCTAATAATGCAAGTGGCAAGTTTAAGTAACATGGGTCTAAATAAAACTGCGTGGGAAACAACAGCATTTCCAGGTCAATACAAAACTGGTATAGGATAACCTGGTGCGATTATCCCTGGCTTGGAATTAATTTGTCTGAAAATCATCACACACATCAAGAGCATTTAATTTATCACTGAATGAGTAAACTTTGCACTTTGTACTCTAAATTTTAATTACACTGCTACCGCTTTTGACGCATATGCGACATCATCAGATATGGTGCCATATAATGCCTCCCATGTGTTGTGTAATTATTATATTTAAGGCAAAAAAATACGGAGTTTTCTTTTTCAGTGATCATGGCTTTTCACAAAGTACAGCCTGAAATCAATGAATTCGTATTTAGCAAGAATTCAAGAGCTCTACGGCCTCTAGGTTAAATAATAATAAGGGGGGAAAACTCCACTGGCCGTAAAAAACAGTCGCAACTCTCGTCAGACCAAATTGTTGTGTTGGTATTCGCGGGAACTAACCACAACCTCTCGACCAAGAAAGACTCTTGGTCGAGAGGTTGTGGTTGGTTCCCGCGAATACCAACACAACAATTTGGTCTGACGAGAGTTGCGACTGTTTTTTTACGGCCAGTGGAATTCGTATTTGATTACTTTTTAAAGACGAGTGCCGTCACCCATTTTTACAGCCTTAGAAATTTCTATTTGTTGTTGTTCTAATTAGATAACCATTGTTTTGAGCAGCCTCGATAGTGTTCTAATGCTAAGCAGCTAGTCTTCGTGACCTTGAACCCACTTCGTAGTGTGGAAGAAAATATTCCGTGCATCAAAAACACTTAACGAAGGCTAAAGTGATTTCTGAGGGACTCCCACAAGTGTTTGGCGAATTTAATTAAGCACGGTCCATGTTTCACCCGCGGAGTTACCGAAACCGCGAATAGAACACTAATAATAAAGTGAATCGGTCCGGCGATATGGAGGTCCGTGTCCATTTCGCACGCGCGTACACACAAACACACACACACGCACGCACTTAAACCGACGTGTCGTTCATTTTAATTTTCGTCATCTTCTCTTTCTCTCCTTAAACACCCCTCCACTCACCCTCCCCGCCACACACACACACACACGTCGTTAATTTTTTTCCCTCCCTTTTCACTCCTCGGGAAGATGCGCGCTACCCCTTTCCGCAGGAGGCATTACCGGTGCACGCAAAGCCGCGGAGCTTGACACACACACGGCAGGGGAGTATTTTCTTCGAGAGTCAGAAATAACCCCGCGCTAGGGAGGTGGGCGGCTCAGGGCGGGAGGGCTCGGACGGAGGAGGGGGAGGTGGTCCCGAGAGGGGAGTCGTGTATTGAAGGGGGGGGAGAAGAGAGGGGGATGGGGTGGGGGCACGCTCTCACTCGGACGTACGGTGGTATGGGGTGGAAAAGGGGGGGGGGTGGGAGATGGGTTGGGGGGGGTTGGTTGAGATTGGGAGCGGGGAGGGAAAACGAGGAGAGGGGATGCCTAAAAATCTTTGTCGTAGGGATGAAATGGACTAGTACCCGCTTATCTCTCCGCCGGAACAAACAACGCGCCCGGAGGAGAGCGCGCGGCGGGAGAGGACTTTGCCGATTTCTCGCTCAAGTGACTCCTGTCGAGGAAGCGGCCATCTTGGATACAATCTTCCACCCCCCCTCCTCTCCGCCTCCCTTCAAATCCGCCCCCCATCAACGTAGCCGATCAACCTTTCAGAGGTAAGTCGAAAGGTGATTTTTTCCAAAGAGTGTGCGGGGTCAAAGTCTGTCTCTCTCCTATCCTATCCCCACCCCCACGTACATTTTATAATTCGCGGATAAAAGAAAGCGGTGGGAAATGTGAAAATTGCGTGTCCCCGGGGGGATGAGATGCGTGTGAAATAGGGGTAGTCCGATATCGTTCGAGGTCGGAGGATGTCATCATCGGTCCGTTTCCTCCGACACGAATCATTCTACCGATCGCGAAAAATATTATTTTTAAATCTTTCTCTCCATCAAAAGTTCGCGACTCCACGTTCTCCAAATCCCAAGCTCACTAAATACTCGGAATACTAGGCAGGGAGACAAAATTCTCGCCAAACAGCTGATGCTTGTAATCCGTCCCCCCCTTGGTCACCTCGTCGTCCGTGTAATCTCAACTTAAGACGAATCCTGGAGGAGCCAAAAATTAATTTCGCGAAGATCTGGGAGGAATGTTTGGAGGGTTGAAAGGTTCGGGTATTGATGGAAAAATTTTCGACCGTGAAGTTCCATCGACGTTGCGCAAATACTGGATCCGAACTCTCAAACGCGAGAAAATGGACTCGTCCAAAAAGTTTGGCAAGCAATGTTTCTTCATTTGCAGCACCAATGAAGCACCTTGGGTGACGTTTTGAATAGCCAATATTATGTTTACGACAAGAAAAATCATTTCCCAGCGTCCTTTTAGCGAATTGTGCTCTTTCGGTCGCAAAATACTTGTTTACAAGATGTGTGCGCTGGCGAGCAATCGCTCAAGCTGCCATCTTTGGTGTGGGTACCGTCACGCAAACGGACGACCATTATGAGTCAAAGAGAGGTCACACAGCGGAAACAATAAAATATTTTGCGTTCAATATCACATTTCCGTTATTACATTCTCGTGGTTCATCAAATTGAGATATTTTTAATTTAAGTGCCGTGCGACACCAACTTTAACCTTCGGTGCGAAAACAAAACTTGACTTTGGGATTTGCCAAATAACTAATTTATCCATCCTTTTTCGTCAGTGATTTGACGAAAATCGTATTATTTGTTAAATCTCCGCCATCCCTGGACGTTTGAAACATCATCAATCGAAATCGTGGAGGGATGCCGATTTCAAAGATGGAGGACGCGATGCAACCGCGGATGGATTCAACGGGCGGATTTTAAACAGGCTCTACGCCCCCGCTGCCCCCTCGAATTTAAATGTCTGCAATGGAATGTAATTTTAGACATCTGCCAAGGATTTAGGAGCGTATATGGAATCTATTTTCAAGTGCTAGCATCCCCCACGCAGGAAAACAAGACTGGGTCGTTTTTCGAAACAAAGCGGGGGGTAAAAAAAAAAACCCTCGGATCGACTCTCGATCCTTCTCCACGCTTGAAAAAAATGGATGGGAAGGAGGTGGAAACAGCTGACCGTAATGTGACACGGGGGACGATTAAATGGGACACTTTAGCTCCTAACTAATGCCGCTTGCCTCTTGAGGAGTCAATTGTCTCGAGTTCTTCACTTTTCCTTCGCCCCCTCCTTGCTCCTACGTTGCATTTACTGAGGCGAAAACTTCGTTGCGAAATTTTTGATTTCGAAATGTCACCTCGACGTACCTATGTGAATCAAGAATAGGCGAGTGTTTTTTTTTAATATTTCCACCACTAATTCATTCTGTGTGACCATCCTTTCACCAATTCGGCACACTCTCCTCTTATATGGATATTCAACACCGAGAAGAATCCGATCCGATAATATCATTTTTAAATACTAAATCAATCAGGAGGTGGTATGGTAGACGAGTGGCTATTTTCGTCTTAATATTATCACCATTCTCATGTCTATGGAGTCAACTTACATGTTTTTCCCCGAGATACCCTTTCGGTAGGTATTTAATCCAATAATTTTACCTACTCATTTTTTTAAATTGCGATCTGATATCAAAATAATAGAAATTAACCTTTTCAGCCGTCCATATTTTTAGCGTTTATTGCGACTCAAGCATTTACAGTCTTGCATCTGTGTTATATCTGACACCTTCGGGTTTCGCGTAGTTTTTGTCAGATGTTTAGTACACAGTTTGAGAGCCAATCCTCGGCTTTAACCTTGGTTAAGTTTTTCCAACAAGAACGGCTAAGTGATCACATCATCAGATTTTGTAAAATAACATTTCCCAGTATCATTCAGTTTATTTACGTAGCCACTCTCATACCATCACAATCTACTTAATAGCCTAATGAATCTCGAATACTATTGAGTTTCACGACAAATTCCAATATTAGAATGGACAACTGACCATTCTTAGATTGCTACCTCCCATAGTTACTCAATTCATGTAACCCAGCTTGTCTTTTTCCTTGCAAAAGTGCCTTCACTGCATAAAATGTCACCGAACTTCATTGACAATCTCAAAATAGTCTTATTAGTGAACATAGAAGCCACATTCTAAAAGAAATATTAAAACCAAGGCAGGATAAGACAGTACTGTAACGCAATCCGACGGAACATGTTTGTCTAATAAATCGGTGGAATTTAATATACAGTTAGCACCGTTTTAGATACTCGCACCAACATGCTGGTCAAGTCATTCAATAATGGTTTCTTCGAATTTATGATTGCATTCCTCGCCAATTTTAAATTGTATTAAAACCAAGCCAAACACAGATAAATTTCATCGAAACAGGCGCTAAAACCTTTGGTCAGTACTCTCAATCGGTGTTCGAATATGACACACCCATGTAAATGTGTAATGAACGTAGCTACGGACGTGAATCAATGAAAACAAGAAAGCCGTTAAGTGTCCGCTTTCTTGTTTTCATGACACACTCAGCTGTTACGATGTGCAGGAATATTGTAACAGATATAAATATGCAGATAATACCAACTACTGTGACGAAATACTGACATGCAAGACTTAAATAAATTTTACAAAAGGTATCACGAACTATTTGACATTCATCGCCAATAATATAAGAATTCACAATGATTCATTTCCGCTGTCGCAGAGCGGCGGTGAGAAACACCGCCAAGAGGAATTTGCGCCCTTCATCAATTTTGGCACAGATCACTACAGCTTCACCTGACCTCTCTACGGCTTGAATTTGCACCCGAACGTAATTGAAAATGCGTTTTATTTCCCTTCATTGAATTTCACTCTTGTGGCAATTCCTAACAATAAGAATGTTTTGAATGATTTTCTCACGACAGTGATAATTAAGACTCAACGCCGCGAAACGACCACATGAAACATCTCACCAAATCCTGAATTTCCGAAACCAGCCCACCAGATCCCAAACAGAAATTTCTTTAACACTTTCCTCATGTTTTGAAATCCTTTCATCCACATAGGTCATCCCGGAGGGAATCAGCAGCAATGGAGGCAGACCAATCGGAAGAATTATGAATTGAACGCAAGGCGAGACGCTTGCCGAGGGGACGGCGCTGAATTCATCGGTATTTTCTCTATCTAACGAGTTTGAATGGAAATCAGAAATCGGTAAGAAGAAAATCATGGTGTATCTTGGAGTCTCATTCCCGGATGCGTTCACCACCGGTGCCTTCCGGTGAAGAGAGAAAAACCGTGCGAAGATGTCCCAACAGTCATCACCTCCAGGGACTCAGAAGACAGAACTGCTACACCAAAAGATATCAAGATCGGACGTTTCACAACTTCGAGCCAGACGGTAGAATGTAGCACCAGTCATGGCAAGTCAAGGACGATAGAAACTTTAAGTACCTACATTCTATATTCCCTCGTGATTCACCGAACGCCGCTCCCAAAACATTCACCCATTCGCTACGAACTGAGTGTGACATGTGAAGTCCGCCCGCCGTGTGTCCATCTTCACCGCCGAAGTGAAGAGTAGGGGACGATGAGGGTCGAGGACAAGTGGCCGTTCCAGGTGCAGCAGAAGAGGCACGAGATGAAGAAGAGGAGGAGGGGAAGGGGGTACTTGTCCACGAGGAGGGCCATCGACAGGGCGGGAGGTCGGAGCGGCGCCGTTACTGAACAGGGCCACAACTCTCGCCGCCAGGGGTCGGCGGTGGACGGCGAAGGGGGCAATCCTCCGCCGCAGACGGTGGCGGCGACGCAGGGTAGCTGCGGGGGCAGGGTCCTGAGGAGCCGGAGATATAGGTGAGTCACCATCCATTATTTCCCATTAATCCAAGCTCATCCCGACGAAACAGCCCGCGTCTAATTACAAGAACAGTTAAAATGTAACTACCTACGTCAATGTTTCCCCACATCTGTCCAAACCATTCACTACATCCCGGTTCTTCTAAACTCAACCACCACAAAACCTCCAACCTAGACTAATTATCAACCCATACAACTTCCCCATGATTCTGATTCAAACACTCAATGTACTACAAATGAAGGCTTAAGATGATACATTGTTCTCTTTTAAGTTCAAGGCTCCAGTCGCAATTCTTTCATTCCCAAAAATCTTTATCCGTCTGTCATTACTACCTCCTTTTCATCCTTGCCTCTGGCCTCAATGCAACTGAAAATGCTGCCTAAACTCAGGGAATATGCTCCATTATATATTTCACCTCCTTCTCCCTTAATCGGCTTCACCTTTTAATGTTTGATTAATTTATAACCTAACCTGTGTTTTCTGTTCCAACATTTCTCCTTGATGATGTCTTCGACGTTTTGTTGATTTGTCATTTATTCCAGCAAAAGATAACTTTTAAAAAAATGGGGCACTTTAAAATTTTTCTGAGTTTCAAAATGATTTATTAATCGCCGGCCGGCTTAATTAGGTGGGTCTGATGACACAAAGGTCGCGGGTTCGAACCCCGCATCGGGCATATCTGTAGTATCTATTCTAGTGGTTTGGCCCCTTGAAAACCTGTCTCATCGGGATCCCAAGGGGCCACCAGAGGTATCTGGAGAGCATTGTTTTAGATATGAACTCCAATATTTAGCGAGTTAAAATTTAGTGAGTCATACCTTTGAATTTGTCAACAGTGGGAAATAGTTTGTCATTTATTTTAAAAATTCTGTAGATCTACCTTCAGGCTACTATAGCAAGTTACTAGCGTGGAAGGACGCATGAATATACACTTACACTTGTAGAGTGTAACTCTACAGGCCAAGCCATCCGTAAGGTTGCTGTCAATGTTCAAGATTATCATTAATCCTATGCTTTAAATTGTCAGGACATAGGGCGATAATACTTTGTAAATTTTTCAAACAAGACTTAGCGGAATCACATTTTGAATTATCTACAATAATTGTCCCGAATATTTGAGTGTGGCCCATCCTGCCTATCACACGTTCTACTCACTCAAATAGTGTGGTAAAATGACGAATGGATTTGTTTACTGCCATATATCAAAGACAAATTTCCAAACAAGCAAAAGAAATGCGCTATAACACACTAGTGTACGCCTAAGATTGTTTAATTGCTGCAAATAACTCTGTTAAAAAATGGTCACGCTTTTTTTCTATATTTCATGAAGCCCTTGCGGGTGAACTTGCTTTTAAATAAGTTAATTTTCATTGAACCAAATTGTGTGGAATGTGTTCTAAGTTTTTACCAGAAATGTGATAAATAATTTCGTTCTCTTTGCCGAAATGTCTATCTTTGAATGCAACTGATTGCGTTAATTAAATCCACGCTTGCATCTGGCGCTGCTTAAACAAATGGATATCGGGTGAAAATATTTTAAGGCCCGGGGATGTCCACGATCAGAGAAAATTGCATCGTGACAGAAACCCACCTGTTCCATGGGCAAGATTATTCTTGAAGCTTATCTTACAATACGGGTTTTCTTTAGTCACGTAAATTTGAATACCGACGTTCCTCAATCTTATGGACTTCTACTTCTGGACTATGTCTAGAATTCAGTACAATAAAAAAATTTATGTAACCCAAAAGGAATAATTTAACGCCATAAATCATTCCCGATTGTCACCAGGTACGTCTGGCAATAGTGGCTACCTAAAGTAAAATCAGCATTTGTGGGCCAAAAGTTCGTCAGTACTTGTGAAGTTCTTCAATACTGCTGTTATTTAGTGTTACGCCTCTTTTGGAGACTGTGTGTCGAACATCCTAATCTCACTTGATAATCATCACAATTAAGTGACCAAATGCTAAAAGGAAAATACATGGGGAGTCAACAAAACCTTTCAACATCGAAATACACGTACGTGTACGACAGGCTGATGCACTACCAACACTGCTGCTTAATCTTGTATTAGAAGCTTCAGTCAGAAGTATAGGCATAATTGATAATGCAATCTATTGAACAATCCTAATGGTGGTCATGATGTTGACAAAATAATAATAGAAGCATCTGAAAATGCAGTTAAATAAAACATTCAAGGGTTGGGAAATGTGACCTGTAAGATAGGATTAAGTTTGAATGATAACTAAAACCAAATACATTGTTCTATCAAGAGATCAAAAGTATCGAGAAGAAATAGGGAATTCGATAATGTAAATGCCATTGAATTCATAGGGCCAACGTTATTCGTAAATAATGCAATCTGAAATGGAATAACACAAAAAATATATGCAGTTAACAGATGTATTTATGTCCTTCAGAAACCACACACCTAAAATGAACCAAAAAAGTAAACCAAACCTTAAAAACTAAAAAAACAGCGATGAGACCAGTTGCGATTTATGGCGGGGAGAATGGAAGTTAACACAGAAAAACAAAAAAAAGACTTGACACTTTTCAAATGAAAACAGTAGTGGTTCCTCCACCAAACCACCAGTGCAAATCAGATTTAACAACGCAAAAATATACGAACCGGTCTTTTTCCTCGGGGATGGAGATGATTAAAAAAATGGATTTTGTCAACTTATTTTGCGTGATGTATCAAATGTCTTCATGATAGATTTGAATAATCTCAGGCTACTTGAAAATCTGTAACTTTTTCTCCAATTTAAAATACTTCTTTTTTTAGGCACCCGTTTCCAAATTCGGCTCCTTTAATAACACCAAATGAACTCTGTAATCCCCTCGAAATAAAGTTCCAAGTCTATCAAAATTTAGACATAATATGAAGCATAATGTAAAAATATCCGTGTTAGTTAAATCAATTGCGAATACGAATGCTAACATTCTCCTTTAGTACGCAGAGCATCGGGGAACTAGAATAACAAATACCTCAGATAGTCGAAACATATGAGTGTAGACTAAATTCCATCAGATTTATAACCTGAGCAAGGTAGTGAAGGATGGGAAGAGGACGAAATAATGAATTTGGTTACTCTTAGGATTCGTTCTTGGAGTGAGAAGAATCTTTTATATGGCCAGAAAGGAAGCCACTCTCCGTCGCACAAACGGGCAAAGCTCAATGTTGCACGAAAATGACTAACCCGCTTCCCGATAAAATGAACCTGGCTACAGTTAGATGACCATGCATTATTATTATTATTATTTTATTCACTAATTACTGAACGGTGAGCATCTACTAGAGCAGACAAAACAAAATGGTCGTTCGAATCAGTGGTGTATCTGGAACAACAGATGTCTCCAAGCGAGACATGAAATAGTGAGACCACGTAAAATGTTTTAAGTAGTGTAAGCACCTCGCTTTAGTGTTTTATTTCCCGTGTGTGTGATTGACGAGACGTGTGAATCTTTTGTGGGTAAGTGCGATTGTGGCTTGTGAGGATAATCATGGTTTGAGTGTCCACGCGGTTACGTTATCTTCTTCTCCCTTTTTACAATCCAAGTACCTTTTTTAGGTCAATGTCACAGGAATAGCTCCACATAAACTCCGAGATCTTGCGTGACTATCTCACTAGGACAGCTGTGTAGAGTACATCCGAGTGGGAGTCCATTCGTATCAGTATTTTTTTCTTTGATCTTTATTCTGGGACTTTAGATTGGTCACCGGAGCTGGAGTACGTACTTCTTAACAAACCTTGAGCGTGTGTATGAGGTGGCTCGTCGTTTACCACTCTCACTTACGATTTGCTAAAAGATTATTAAAAAAATCCTCAATGAGAAAGCACTACTAATGGCCTACCTCTCAGAAGCATCAATGATTACTTTTTCTTACCCTTTTGTATTTTCTTACCCGTAATTGTATAAGCGTTCTAATTTAAATAATTCACATCCATATGCCTATATTGTCATCTAGGTGGGAAAGTACAGATGAATAATGAAACTTTTCTTCCTGCAACGAGCATAAAGTTGGTTATTTTCAGTATTTTTCCAACCGTTTAGCTCCTATTTCCTACAACCACGTAATACTCATGCCTGTAATTCAGTTGAACCCCATAAGTTGAATGAATGATCCAAAGCTTGAATTTTATCCTGGCAATGAAAGGCATTACTTTGTACTAACATGACTACTTCGGAAAATATTTATGTTACAAAAATATATACTGTTAATATTAGCATAGGTATAAACATGCCATGAGCTTATACAATTTTCACAGCGAGTACTACGTCAATAGCCGTTGGCAACGTAGGGGATCTCGTTAAAAACCCACTTCAATACACGGTGCCTTAAACTATGCGAACAATCGTGAGCGTCGGTTAAAAATATCCAGTACTGTCCTGTATAAAACACGTGTATATTCTACGCCATTGAGACGTGCAGAGAATTTGATAATTGCTCTAATGCACTGTTTCAGTAGTTATTTTTAAAGTGCCGATTTAAATTTCGGTCGGTGAAGAGAGGATAGATGTTCCTCCGAGTGAATAGGAGGTATCCATAATGCACATTAGCGGCGCAGCTTTTCTCAGCCTCGGCGCCTGCATGGTCGCAGTCGATTTGGAGCCAGCGTAGATGGCGTGGAATGACGACCATTAATATCTGTGGGGGGGGGGGACCTCGTAATCAGTTTTTTCAACATGATCTCCGTGGTTAGTTTTCACAGTTCATTAAACTTTGCTCCCTAACAATTCGCTCGCCTCCCATCTCCGGTGTCATCTTGGCTTTCTTCCAGAATGAAAAAATAAGTAAATGGGTGTTTCATTCCGATTCCCGCGATGACGGATTTGAACGAATAACCTACCAAACACGGCAACCGTTCTTCTTTTTTTCAAAATTCGTAGGTTATTTTATTTTTGACTGCAAAGCCGAAAATTAGGTGGGAATTATGAGGAGCAAGAGTGTATTTTAACCATACGACATCGTTCTAAGTTCCGGTACATACCTGGATGTCCCTCTCTTATTTTAGATATAACGATCCGTCCCTTTCGGGAGGAACTAAAATAGTTCTTCTGGAGTGGATACTATCGACGGTATATCCATCTTTCGGACCCTCTTCAAGGTGTACTACGGTGGCCTATAGGTTTTATTTTGAGTACTTCATGATAATCTATGTTCAGATGACATCCCTGCACCCTCAGCAATTTCTCACACTTTCAGTCGGCGACCTTCCATGACCATTGTATGCACTTTTGCAATAACATCCCGAGTAGAGGCACATTTTGGCCGACCACTACGCAGGTCATCATCTAAGCTGTCCCGATAAACAAACTCGTTGGCTCACTTGGTAACAGTTGAATATGAAGAATCAGAGGAATCAGAGTCCCTCCAGATTGTTCTGAAAGTCGGCATGAACTCTCTTAACTTTCATAACTTTCTTTACGAAGTATTTAATCGCTACTCGAATCTCAATTTTTCCATCTTCACAAATCACTACATGGGAACAACAACAGAGAGACGTCCTCACCATAGATTTCTTCCCAGATCACTGAAGCGTTACGTGCTTACTCACTACTTACTTACTAAGTGGTGCCTATTACTACGCGGGAAACTCGTTGCGTTAGCGCTGACATCTGGTGGTGGTTCCGAGAACCTTTCAAACTACCTACGTATATACGTATTTCGTTTTTCACCTTATTTGATGATGGGATACTCCATGTCTTCGTCGCCCCCAAATGGCAATACCCTGCACTTTAAATTAGAATTCCTGACACAGTCTCTATCGGATTTCCTAAATAATGTCTTTAACGTCTTGATTTCAGAAGTTCCTAAAACATTCTTGATTTCCTTTGTATCTCCTCTCGCTTCTATACGATACGTCATAATTGGTCTAATGCAAGCGCTATAAATTTGGGTCATGCTGCCTGAATGCGTGTGCTGATTGCTCCAGATAGTCTCTCTCTCTCAGGCAATCAGACATTTTCGTACTTCAATTGATTTGCTCACAGGAATGTGATTACTGATTGTGATTACTGCTTAGCAAGTCCAAGCTATGACATTAAAAATTAAATTCCTTCATCTTCATCAGATATAACCCATGAATGACACTCTACTGAAAGTATTTTTTTTTGGTCAGTGGATAATGTCATAATACTATATATTTTCGAGCTGAATGATAAATCTTGGAGAGCTAATTTAGGTTTTTTTTCAATTACATAACTGGAAGTATAGTATATTTTCTCCTTCCCTTCAGATGTCCCATAAGTCTTATTTTGGTTACATCTGAATGATACCCTGCAAGCCACAAGTAGGACGTGTGGCGGGGGGTGCCACACCAGGCATGCAACACCACAATTAAGTTTGTTTAAATATTATTGGTCAGTAAATTAGCAAGATATTATTTAAATTACCGAGGAAATGTTAATTATTACATATAAATGCACCACGGTATCTAAGTGCGAATTACTTCTCTACACATGCGAGACGAGCTGATAGTAACAAGATATACCTCAAGGGACTGTTTTGTTGTTCTGAACAAAACAGGTTTACCGACTGACATCGGAAAAGTAACAACAAGTCAACAAATCATATATAAATAATAAATAACACCGTATAAAAATTATAATGAATAAGTACCAGAATAAAGATGAGCAGGAGAAGAAGGTGGGGAGAATAACATTAGTCGTTTGAAGCATTGCGGCACATATTGGGGGAGGGGGTAAGGCTGGGGTAATGTTTCAGGTACGAACACAGATTACCAACTGATGGTAGTACAAAATTGGATGAACGCTTACAGAACGGAAGACGTGGGGTGGTGCAGTGAAACATTTTTTTCGGCCGCGACGGGAGCGAGGACACCCGAAGTAAGGAAATGGAGAGAAGTTCGGATGATCTACGGTTACACTTGAATATATTCATGAGAAACTTGCTGTTTTTACGGGAATGGCGATCAGTCACGGAGTTAATTCCAAGGGAAAGATCTTATGATTTCAAGAGACAAGTTGTGGAAATGTAAATGTCGGTGATGGATGATGGAGGAAAAAATTCAACGGGCGTTCGATAAGTTTGGGGAAAGAGTGCGGACCGACTGCCTCAGTTGGAGAACGGTACATAATTCATATATGTTTCAACGTAACAATTTCAGAGTGTAAAAATCATTCGCCTTGACCGGGATTCGAACCCGGATCCCTCGATGTTCGGCCGAGTGCTTTAGCCAAGTATGTAGAGTCGCAATTTTAAATTGTTCACCGTATTGGTAATTAAATACTACATTAAACGAGAGGAAATACTTTTGATGTGCTCACCAAGTATCTTTGCTCAAATATGGTACCTATACCTTTCTAATCGGTGACCGATGGAATAACTCAACTAGAAATTAGACAACAATGAGCTTGTAGTAATTTAAGGAGAGCTACATATTAAATTGACCATTTTGATGAATTAATTTAAAGACATCAAGAGTTGAACTTAATAAGGCGCCCAAAAGCATTTTACAAAGTACTGCTGTCGCCAGTGGAATTGATATGACTGAAAATTTTACAGTCGTCGACATATACGTCAAAAAGTCATCATTACAGATTAGAAAGTACCAACAAGTGGCTTTCTCCCAACAAGAGTCGTAGATTTAAAAGGTATCGTCAATCCACCTCATTTAAACTCAGGGCGTAAATCCAAATCATAACGACGTTTCGTCGGTAGATGGTTATCCACTACTTAACGGACGTCGCCACCATGTTTTCCCTGTCAGTCTCGGAATGGATGTTACGAACGGGACAGCTCGCAATCAGTAACGCTCAATTAGCCACGTCTTCGTGAAGTTAATCACTTTATAGCACCCCTCATTCGTGCCGAAAAGAGTTGACAGTGGTTGGCTTGTTTTTTTTAACTGTGCGAACATTTCGGTAAGGTTTTAAAGACATTTTGGGATCAGGATTAATTATGAATCACAACGAGAGTAGCAATGCAAAGAGTGGGCAATTTTAACAGACGAGTGATGCATAAAATTGAGTCTAAATAAAATTATATTGTATTCATTTCTATAAATATATGAACGCAATGTGAATGAATGACCGAAGAAAAATATTTTTTCGCCAAAGCGTTTGTGGACCGTGAAAATACTTCCTGCGGACAAAATCCTCCCCAAAAACACTCAATTAACGAATACATTAAGAAACGAATGGCATACCTTTCGTATTCACTTCTTCCATGAGAGATCTTCCTTTTCTGGGATTTCCACGTCAGAAAAACAAGTATTTAAGTAAAGTTTAAAAAATAATTCATGATTCAAAGAGAATTGTGATTATTGCAAACATTGGCTTCGTCAGGGGACTATCAAGAAAATGACACCACCTCAGTAAGTGTTATGTTCTCGTAACTTTAACTTGCAATATAATTTCTTTAGTTGATCCAGCCTTACCCACCTACGAAGGATAAATCCAGGAGGAAAATGTCACCCATTGAAAACGATTAGAGGTGGAAAGAGAAGTTAAATGATTAATGAAACTTCGCTGATCTCCACCCCTTCTAGATTTCAACCTGCTGGCGTTATAGATTCCAAACGCTTTTCTCTTTCGTATTGTCCTTCGCATTAATTGCCCAGCAACAAGAGCTTCACTATACCCCATTAGTTCTGGGAGTGACAGTGCACCGAATCTGGCCGGCAAGCGGATGGTAACATGGGAGTGCCGGTAAAAATATCAGCGTAGTACCACCCACAAGGACGGTGATGACCGTTAGACGAATCAGGCAGTGGCATAAGAAAGGAAACCCCCTGTAGATCCGCCCTTTAACCACTTATCGGGATGCACAAAGCCGACGAATCCCCTTAGCTGTTCGGGTGGAAAACGAGAATAAACACTTGGGTGACAATATACTCGTATTAATACGTACGTGGCCCGAGGGGACCCTGTTGAAAACGTGCGTTAATATTGTGCATATCATCGACCGTCGTGTTTTGACAAAACTGCCTCAATGAAAGGAACCGAACAAAACGAAATGAACCTAATTGGCTAAGAATGATTGAGGGTTCGAATTCTGTCAATTATGACAATATCGATGCGTGTGAGTCTTGAGACACTTTATATCGTACTATGCTAGTCTTCAAGAGGGCGGGTGACAGGAGTGTTTCAGGTTTCCAGTCATTAGTGTAAATGATGACTAATGGCATTCGATTTCATTTTACCCTTTTCACTACATCTGGGATAGGGATTTATTTGAGGGAAAACTGATTCCTTGAAACTCTCCGCTCGGCAATCGATTTCCCTTAGTTTCACGTTGTGATCTCGCCAACCAACGTAACCTAGGGTTTTTAATTATTCCATCTCGTATTTGTAAATTTTCAAACTGTGTTTTAAAAATCAACCGACTGTGGTTTCTACAAACTTTTTCACTTTCACAGTAAAGAAACGAGTCATTTAAAACGGTTTTAATATTGCTGTTGAGCCACGAGGTTAATATTGACAGTACAATGTGAAAGTATAAATTATTATTTACTATGAATATAAAGTGATGTTACTTATCATCGTGAATATCATTACATTTTTCAGCACTTATCTTCTTCCTCCTTTTCATTCATGAATGAAATTTCTTTTCATGGATGAATGAAATTCATTACAAACCACTGACGTGCCCCGCCAATGCACGAACCACAGTTCATTTATTACCGTAAAAAGTTTACAAAATAATTTAAATTTATATGTTAAATAAGAAATCGCATGAACGTCGAGTGGCTAACACAAATATCCCCCCCTTTGAGAGGGGAATGAAATTATTGAAGTTAAATCTAAAATTAGACTTTTGTTGGTGCTTCTGTCTCTGACAACCGAGGTGAGGGGGTCAGAACCTAATGAGTGAGAAGAGGAGATATTAAAAAAATAATAATTGAAGGGAAATAATACGAGGGTAATCCCAAAATTGTGGTAATCAAATTTTTTAAAAAGTGAAATAAACGTTTTTTTGATTGATAAATCATTTTGAGGCTTGAACATTCCTCCATTTTTTTTAAATGATTGCCACTTCGGTGAATACAATTTTGTAGACAATCTCCAATTTTTTGTTACAGGTGGAGAGAATCGTTTACGTTCAATGATTAAAACCATTTAAATTTAAATGAAATTTGATTCACTTTAAAGCTTGAACGTTTCGCTATGTTTCTACATAATTGCAATCTCGGTCGATGCAATTCTGTATGCACTGGGGCAGTTTTTGCATGCCCATGTCAAACTAGCTCTTCGCCATGTCGTTAAGGAAGCGTTGGACCTTATCGTTTACCTCGCAATTGTTGGCTGCAACAGGCGACAAAAATTGGACTCTCTACATTTTTTTCTACAAAGCAAACTGCCGGAAAAATGATGGCAACTGTGTTTTGGAATAGGGTATTGTTGGTCGGCACCACGACTACTGGGGCCATAATAAACGATGAAATGTATAATGAGACACTTAAACAACTCAGATGGGCGATTCAGAAACGGATAAAAGGAATGTTGAGCAAGGGTGTAAGACTTTTCCTCGACAACGCTCGCCCCAAGTCGACCGTCAAACCGTCACACTCCTGCAACAGTTTGGATGGGAAATCATCACTCACCCACCCTATAGTCCGGACTTGGCACCCAGTGACTACCACTTGTTTCCTAAGTTAAAAGAACATTTGGCCAGAGGGGGCTACAGCGACGATAACCAGGTGAAAGATGATGACCATCGCTTCCTCATCCAAACGGCGTCGAGCAGGTACGAGATGGTCACACAAAAACTTCCCCAGTGCATACAGAATTGCATCGACCGAGATTGCAATTATGTAGAAACATAGCGAAACGTTCAAGCTTTAAAGTGAATCAAATTTCATTTAAATTTAAATGGTTTTAATCATTGAACGTAAACGATTCTCTCCATCTGTAACAAAAAATTGGAGATTACAATTTTGGGATTGCCCTCGTAAGTCTGCTGTGACCAAGAAGGAGGGGTGTTTTTGGGGCTAATTCTTCCACAATGACAACCGAGACCATGGTCGGGTTTCATGACTAACGATCGAAGCTTCGTTTTCATGATTTTCAGTGGTTTTGGGTAACTAAATATTTGAAGTACGCAAAGCCAAGCATACAGGAGGTAAACGATAGCAATATAATGGAAGGCTGTTCGGGTTTTCCACCGGGTCAGGTTCTCCATCGAGGCTGACGTTTCGAAGGACGAGTCGTCCATCGTCTTCGGGGCATGTCAGAATTTGCAAATTTTAAGTCGAGAAGAACTGACCTACAGTGACTCATGTCGATAGGCAAACAGGAAAAGCAGTTATCTGTCGGCGAGAAAAAAGCAGCAAGAGACTAGTAATTTGTTGGCGAATTTTTAAAATCTTTTCATGCCTAATCCTAACACAGTGTACAAGATTTACAAATATTCTCGTTTTATAATGATCGCCGACCGTCCAGGAGGAAATGAAAAGCCAAAAAAAAAGATGAACCATGCTCATTAACAATTCGTACGAGCGGGAACAAGATTACATTCCACGAGGTAAATGACCCATGCCAAAACAATTTAAGATTTCCGCTTGAACAAGAAACTGAACAGAAAACGTTACTGGCTAATTTTAAGTCGAACCCAGAACCTTTAGATTTCAAGCTTGATTCGCTGCTATTAAATAAAGAAGGAGATGAACTGCTAGAATATTATTCTCAAAAATGGTCCTGTGCGAAAGATTCTTCTGAGGATGGATGAAAAACTTCGATCGGAAAAACGAAAATCAAATAAATTTACTAATGATATTCTTGATATGATATTCTTTTCCAGACGACCATTTGAGGACAAGCCCATAAAGCGCCTATTCACGCCAGAGATTAAGAGGTTCCTAAAGGGTTGGCTGGTGAGGAGGAGGGAGAACCCTTACCCCAGTCGCGAGGAGAAGAAGGAGCTGTCGAGGCAGACGGCCCTCACTTACGTCCAGGTGAGAATAAGACACCCAAGTGAAGAAACCAATCCGAAATAATAAGTGCACGTGTCCACACATCCCTGAACGGTCACAGGCTGTAGAGGGTGAGAAAGAAACAAAGGAAGACGTGCTTAACTAAGGGTGGGAGAGCGCGCGTCTCGAAAAGTGGGGGGGAGGGGCGGTTGGAAAATATTTAGAAGCAGCCAATGACTCAAGAGGGAATTTCCGGAGAAATCTTCGCTCGACTTTCCGCAGAGAAGAGGTTGAGCGAAGGCTAACGAATTCCACTACGAGATTTTATTTCAGTATTATACGGGAAGATTTCAATTGGATACCGCTGCATTGAGAACTACAAACCCGTGAATGCGTCCATCATGTGAAGGAGAGAAAGCATTTTACAACAGAATTAATTCATTGAATTTACGTTCTCTCTTTCATTTCATAGATATACAAAACTACTACGTACGAATTAAAGCCTGAACCTGTAAGGTTCAACTGTGAATGCGTGTTTGAAATAATTCTGTTTCTAAGTATTTTCCTCCCCTATGTACCTGACATCCTGAAACCAATGTCGAGGACGGAAATAAAATTCGTAATTTTGGCATGGGAGCAAAAGACGTAAGGATTACGTCAGCGCTTACACCTGGAGTCGTCATTACATCTCAGGTATTTTCATCAGGGAAATGATTTTGCTCGCGCATTTTAAATGGACGGATTAAACAAAAATGATTCATTAAATCTCTGAATCGAAAAACTGATTATTGCACGTGAAGAGAATACAAGCATGCACTGGGCAGAAGCAACTACATTCTCTAGCGGATTTGACGGAGGTGTGACTACTGTGGGTAGAAGAATACGTGTAACTAGGGAATATTGGGAATATGACCAAGAGGCGGAAAATACCTGCGCGATCCATATATCATTAGCAAGTATTCATTACCTCCCAATGAAAACATATAGAAATAAATATTAAAGCAGACAACAGCGTACTCAGATACGAAAAAATTACAATGAACAACGGATGAAAAAATGAAGATTATTAGTAAATTTTGTTAAGCATTTTCACTGATTTTAACCACCTTTAAGATTTGTTTTCTAGGATAGTGAATCTTCCTCATAAATTGTTAGGGGAAACGTTCTTCAGTATTATTCATTATTATAATGATCTATTTCGGTCATTATGCACTCCAAATTTCTTAAGTTATGCTTGAGAGCTATACAGTAGATCTATTGCCCAATCTTACCTCTTCACTCAATGTTCTAGACTTGATTACAATTTTCTAGTGGCAATTTCCACGTATTTCCTCATCTTCTCATATAATCTCTACACGAGGACAACCTTCGTTAATTCTTTACTTTTCTTGGTGGACCACTATCTTCCTAGTATAAGTCCGACTACCTTAGCCAAAAATGCTGTCATTGAATTCCCTTCTCACTTTCTTAATCTTGACAAGATTTTGCATAGGTTCAGCATGAGCATCTTAAGTCAATATCACCTATGCTGGAATCGAATTCCTTTCGTAAATTAATTATCCTCAAAATGAAACCTCAGGGAAATACGAGATAAATACTACTTATGCCGTAGGAATGATTAAAAATCACTGCAGAACCTTTTTCCGACCAAAATTTTGTCCATGCAATTTAAAAATTAAGCCAAAAATAATTTCGTAACTGTATGGTAAGTATGAAAAGTATAGGGAAAAGTTTCGGAAATATGGATTTATTTCAGGTATAGCTACAATGCCACAAAATTCTTCAAAGTACATCCCTTGAGAGCCTACACACTTTTGCCTGCGGCTTTTCCACGACTCGATAGCTTCCTGGTAGGCGGATTCCGGAAAGCCCTTAAGAACATGCGTGCGAGCTTTGTTTACGGCACGTAGGGCCCCAGGGTGGTTTCCTTTGAGGGAGGATTTCACTTTTTCGAATAGGAAATAGTCTGCTGGTGCCAAGTCGGGACTGTGAGGGGGTTGGGGAATCGTCGCGATGTCGTTGCAGGTCTTCGCAAGCAGACAGTCGACTCTGCTCTTGGTCGTCCGTCAAGACCTTCGGGACGTGTTTAGCGCAGATCTTTCGCGTCGCCAAATTGTCTGTGATATCGTGTGCCCTGTCATCTTATCAATGCCGATACGATCTGCAATCATGCGCACATTTAACCGACGGTCGGAATCCAGCACTTCATGCAAACGTCAGGAAAAAATTGGTACTGATACTGTTTATATAAAACTTGTATTAAAATTGATGTTAAATTTTAACATTTTAAATGAATGTCCAACCTGTATTTACTACCGTTGTAAGAGACTAAAGCAGAAGTTACGACATGAAAATATTCTCAAATGATAAGAATGTTGTAAAGCACATTCAAGCATTAGAAATTTTAAAACTAGTTTCTAAGGTCAATGTAGCCCATTGAATAGAGCGCTGGACTGCTAATCAGAGGTCCCGGGTTGGAATGCGAATTACACCCTCCACCTTCACCCAAGTTGCGCGAGTTTCGAATATTATTTCTTTCTGGGAAAAAAACAAGCGGCACAGGGAAATGAACTGGCCCTCCTATCTCCATGTGTGAATTTCACACACGGGATAGGTGGGCTCTGACCTTCTGGTTAATCACTGCGGTTGGCTCAATGGATGAAAATTTTGACTGGTGAGTTTGCGAAATCTTAAAAATCCTGAAGTACACATATTTACGAAAATGTTTTCACCCACGTGAAGTTTAAAATACTCATCGTGGACCCGTCTCTTAAACCTACAAGTCAGTTTACAAGCCCTAATAGGTTATACACATGGGGTGAGCTGAGAGCAATGAATGGCGAGGTATTATTTACTTGCCGACAAAACACAGCATGCAAATGTGAAAGAGTTACATGACATGAACATTGTCTTCAGGGAAATAGCGAATCTATATGTAGATTTGAGAAGCATGCTCTGGATGGTAATGTGAGCTAGGAAAGTCTACACGGATCATCCATCATTTACCATCTATTAATCCGAAATATTTTCTCTCTCTCTCCATTTGGACGTTTTTTATGTTAAAAAAACGAAGATCTGCAACTGGTTCGCCAACTGGCGACGGAAGCTGAAAAACGCGGCCGAGGACGGCGGGTCGCCTGACGGCAGCGGCGGTATCCGCGACATAGACGGGGAGACACTGGAGGACGAGCGAGAGGACTCCTCGGGCCCTGAGGACGACGGCGCTGGGGGCGAGGACAGGAGCCGCGGGGGATGTCGCCGCACCTGGGGAAACCTCATCCGCAGTTATAACTCGCGGGCGCACGGGAACGTGGAGCAGTTCAGCATCACGTCGGATGACAGCATCTGGGAGGAGGAGGTGGAGGAGAGCGTTGACGTTGAGGAGGAGGAGGAAGAAGATTACGGGCGACGCCCGGATCCCCCTTCCAGTGACGACGGCCGACACTCTTCCTCCGAGGGCGAGGAGGAGGACAACGTCCAGGGAAGAGAGGAAGGGTGCCAGGATGACTGGCCGACCGTGGAGCACAGCTACTCTATCCTGTTGGACAGGCCCAAGGCGGGGGGAGCGGTGGGAAGGCAACAGAAGCTCACCTCCTCCGCCGCGACCGTCTCGCCGGGCCGGAAGCCCCGAGGGGACCGCAAGGGCGGAGGGGTTAGGAGGAGGATCTTCGGCGGTGTCCGGCAGGGGGGGAGGAAGGGGAGCTGCGAGGTGACGTCCTCCTCATCCTCGTCGTCTGGGGGCAGCGACTGCGAGGGGGCCCACCGCGGGGGGTGCGGCGGGGTGGTCGTCGTGGGCGGGGACCGACGCCAGCGCGCCCCTAGCAGCGTGTCCAAGTGGCTCGAGAGCGCTTACGCTTTCGACGAGCGGAAGATGAACTTCTCATCAGTGGTGGACGCCGGTGGGACGTCCGTGCAGCTCAAGTGGGCCGCGAGGAATGTCACGTGGCCGAGCGGCGGAGACGCCAGGGCAGTGGAGAGGACGTCGTGGATACTCTCGAGTGAGTATCCATCCCGGGGGACAACCTGGTGCGGGTGTTGTCGCACGAATCCTTCTAGTGTCAACTTAAAAATCCGATTCATACTGAATGAAATAATTTAACGTACGGACTCAACTTAGCGTAGCGTACACAGAAATTGGTGTGTCGTTCACATTTTCGAAAATGTAAGAACTGTAGCCACTAAGACGTAAGGGTTTTTCTTTTCTAAGTTCACCAACAGGAACAACCCGTCTAGACAGGCTCAGGGAGACCAGGTTTGTAACAAACTGAAGTAGTAATAGCAGTAATGAGGCGAAAACTAATGCGTAAATATGGATAGATAGAAGAGCTGATATAGATTTCTTTCGCTGCTCGTTTATTGTTTTCATTTATTAAATTACAGCAAATAAAAGGATTTTCCCTCGCAAGTTCAATAAACTTCGCCTCCATGCCGAACAACTAGTGTATTTACATCAGTACTGTATGTTTTAGTCACTCGTGGTGCTGGAGTGCCAGCCATGATCGTTCATGATTGTAATTAAGTTAACTTATAACTCGTTCTCGCTTGTAATTAGGGAACCCAGCAACTCGCACGTAAAAGATTAACCTGGGCGATTTATCTTAAGGCCGAATATGAACGGTACCTTACCCATGCCCTTAGTTCTAAACTTCTTAATTTCTTACGTTTAGATATAAAATTCCATTTGAACCGACCTTTGAGGCAGGGGTTCCCCCTGGTCCATCTAAATTAATCGTCAAAGGTCACAACTTAAATTTAGCCAAACGATGAAACCTCAAGCAAGAGGCGGTTTCAGGATTGGATTTCGGAAAAGGGTAGTGTCCAGACCAAAATGTTGAGCGGGAGGAGGGAGAAAATACTGAATTCGGTCATTTTTGGGAATCGGCTTGAAAAGCCAAAGGTCTTCCCCCCCCCCATCTCCACGAGTCCATTGGAATTAATAGCCAAAAATTTTAATCACGTCAAACGATGAAACTTCGATCCAAACGTGGATCCAGTCGACTTTCTGAAGGGGAGGAGCCGGGAAGAGAAAACTGAAGTCGTTGAGAATTGAAACGTGACAGTTCGGGGAGAATCAATTTTTTTCGCTGTTGGATACCTGGCCCTTTTTAACATGGTATTGAGACTGAATCAAAACATTTATCTTGGAAGAAAAATAGATAATAATTAGACAGAGATAAAGACAAACGCTGAAGTTTTAAAAATATCCGGAGAAGAGATGAGCTTGCTGGGGAAATCCGAAAAAAGCAGAGAAAGTGGGTAGACGAAATTTTGAAGCGTGATGGGATATCGAGAAGTGTGGTGGAAGGGAGAATCGTGGGTATTTGGGGAAGAGAAAGGCCTTTCTGAGCAGCATGAACACACAGACGTTACGAAGTCATGAAGAAGGAAATAACGTAAGGGGAAAGAAATGGAATTTTTCGTGATAAGTAGAAGGATCATAGTCATTGGGAAGCATCAAAAACCTGCCTTTCATAGATAGAATACTTTCAATTAATCATTGAAGGGGAGAGGGAACATATACTCCTTCCTCCCAACCCCCCAATCCGTTGTTCACCCAGTGACGACTAAACAAATGAATGGACTCTCACAGCAGCCTGCGCTGAAGGTCCTTGTTTACGAATGTGCGCACCATGGCCATTACGATATAGCATTGAACAACAACCGGGTTCGATACTTGGAGTTAGTAACCGTCACTCATATGTAGTAAGTGAACTCTGTTATTTAAAGGATATCGTTCGGATCGGACGATACAGCGTACTCTTCATTTAAATTTTCCTTTGAGAAATTTTACATATATTTATATATTTATTACTACAAACCAGGAACAACGATAAAGCTACGCATAAATTTCAAACTGGACATCGATTTTATGGTCCATAACAAATTGGTTAAATTTGTTTATATTTCTGATTCGACTGGAAATCTTTCAACTAAAGAACGAAGATGTAAATGAATTCATTTCAGGCCTCCAAATATTAGTTCAAATAATTATATTTTAACTAAGAATATAATCCATTTCATACCTCTAGAAAAATCGTCTGATGCACTGATTGTCAAAACTAAGTACGTGACTTGACATTTCATCGTCTCGAAATCAGAAATTTTAAAATATCTTGTAAACTCTCTCGATTGCCGTGCGAAGAGTTGTTCCCTCTTTATTCGCTCAAAACTGCTGTAATCCTTGATTGCACTCGTCGTGTTTTTCGAGTATGAAGATTCTTTATTATTACAAACTCTTCATCGAGGCTAAAGTTTCAGTTAAGGATAAGATGATCGGCGTAAAACATATCCGATCACAACAACACATCTCACGATTTAAAAAAGTTGAGACAGAGGTTAATTAGAAACTGGTGCCATGTTTGAGAAGAGGCGGTTAACGGAAATGCTAAGTATCCTTTTTTTTTAGCTTCGTAGAGTATTCTGGATTTGGTACTTTTAAAGGCCAAGGTCATGGGTGTAAGAATTGAAACTAGGGTGGCTTTCGTCCAAGGTATGTTTAGAAATGAATGAACGACAGAAAACATGTTTCAAGGCGTGAGACCATCAATAGTGTTTAGTCAAAGATTTTTCGAAGAGATTCCGACTTTCCCTCTTCCATCGCTGTCATGCTTTCAAATCTTCTTTTGAGAATAGGCCACGGAGGGTCGGACTTAAGTATTGCCTCCATATTTTTATCTAGTGAGTACACTCATTTGTACAATATGGTGTGGCAACGCAAGTACTCCTTTTCAAACTTTTTATTACAGTTATGAAAATGTTCCCTAATTGCAGCAATCTAAAACGCACCTCCATAAAACGTACTTTCTGGCGATTGGGGGCAACACGTACATTTCCCAAGGGAACCTCCGTCGATGCATGGAGGTGAGAGGTAAAACTACAACAGAGCGAAGCAGTTGTGAAAGGGCTCAATTTCATTATTTCATGCAGTTCAAATTTTGCGATTTATAGAAAAGGATCGAGTGGGATTTCTTTTTTTTGTTCGTGGAGTTACACTTTCTCCAGCGGTGGATCTAGACACAAAGACACGTATTTACAAGAACACACATTTACATGTGCATAAGAGCCTCATATTAAGATGAGATTCCATCTCCCTCCTACAAGACTTTCCAGTAAAAGTAGGTATTGCGCTCTAAAGAGGAGCGCAGTACCTGTTTCGCATTTCCTCATCCTTCCCCCACCGATTCCAAGAAAACAATCGGTGCGAACTTAGGCGCGCAAATTAGAAGGAAATGAAAGGCGACGCAAGAGCACATCGGGAAGTGACATCGCGGTCCCTTACCCCAATATTTGTTCCGCACGACAGAAAAACATTGAGGAAATCACATCGGAAAACACACAATAAATCTCTGGATACGAGTGTATTTTTATATGACCCAAATTTTTAATAACACACGGTCGTCGTGCGTAGCGGCGACGATGGTACACGTAATACAGGCCCACGCGTTAAATACATATAAAGTATTGTGTGGAATATTTTGGAGAGATTTCCTCCGTGGAAAAATAATACGAGATGAAACTGCAGGGTGGCATACAATTAATGAATCTCATTTTACCTTATTTTGCAGGAGTAGGGGTCGATGCGGTTCAAGACGACTCGTGCCGTTGGTCCGTTGCTGGGAGGCACAAGGAAGAACTCGACGCCGCCGAGGCGCTGGCTCGACTCGCCGCAACGGCTTCGCCATAAATCTCTCGACTGCCTTCCCTGCCACCGAAGTAGCAACAAAATGTGACAGAAAATCAAAAACAACAAAAGTAGCAATTTAAAAAATTCTTTCGATCATTCGCTAAATAAGTACATATTTTCACGGTGAAAAAAATTCAAACATTCTTTTGCAGACACCTATTAGATTAATGGATTTCTCTAAATGGCAGATAAATCCGAACAAATTAAAAAAGCATGAAAGTAATTCCTTAAGGACGGACTCAAACAATATTATAAGTAGAATACGTAAAAATCGGTTGTTTCTCTATATCACGTTCCAAGATGTTTTCTGTTCATCATTTTACAGCTTTTCCAAGTTCCCCTTTCAAGACCTAACCGGCAAGAAAGCATTCAATGAACATTTCAGAAACTTTAACAAATGAGAATAAATTAAAATAGAACAATATTTTTCAATTACTGAATGAAATATCAAGTATTTATAATATCATTGCAACGAATAATTGGTGAACAATGTATTCTTCAGTCTAAAAGTTATTTTCTAGATCACAGAACTTCTTAATGTACAGCAAGCGCTTCAGAATCGATGGCAAAGATTTGATGAGCAGACTAATAAACAGTTAACCATTTTGTGAAAAGTGGAAGAGTAGTCAAAAGCACTTCCCTATGAAAGACCAAATCATAATGGATTAAATACTAGTAGGGGCGATGTAGACATTCGCAATATTGATAAATCCCAATGAATTTTCAGATTCAATAAATGAAGAACACAATGTATATCCATTGTTATTTATTCTCGTACAACTAGTTTCAACGCTTAGGATGATGACGCCTAAGCGTTGAAGCGTTCGAGAATAAAGAACAGTGGATATATACATTGTGCTCTTCATTTAATGTACATGAACTTCCACATAGTTGAGCCTGAAACAATTGAAGACTTTTCAGATAGTTGAGTTAAGCGTTCCATTATTGGAAGAAAGAGGGTTTCTTTTCAATAATGCTTGTACTTTAATTAAGCAATGCACAGAATCACCGACGAAATCTTCTTCATTCCAACTTACCGGGCAGTCTGTCGTTTCCCTTTCCCCGCTAGCAAGCGATGACTACCAGTACCCGCCGCCACCCTATGGAGTTTACAAACTATTTAAAAAGTCATTCTTTTTCCGTACTTTTTATATTGGCCGTTAGGAATAATCTGCAATTCAAAAAGTTATCATAATTGATATTGAAGCGAAAAGTTTACAAGATGCCTTCTATGCTGTTTCTCCATATACTCTAATGAGGTAGATGAGCACATTGCCTTTTCTACATGTCATTTAATTGCAATTTTAAATGACCTCTAAAGCTAAAATAAAACTGCTGCAGATGTCATGACGTTTAAATTGAGGGTCCAATTAAATTGACAGAGAGCCACCACTTAAATAAATTGCAGTCACTCCTTCAAGGACATTACTTTTATGCGATTTTCGTAAAGAAGACGCCTTGGTTGTTCCTCGTGGCACTTTATTATTGTAGTGTGTCCATGAGGGAGAAATGTCTAAACATTCTACCAACACATGAGCTAATTTTTATTTCTTGGTATTAATCTAAAATTATTTTTGGGATGTCATGAACATTGTAATATTTAACTCAGAAATTATAGTGTCTCTTTAACGGAAAGTTGAATTTCACCTTGGGTTCAAGACAAAACTCACCCAAAAAACTTTTAAGACCGTTAGCGATGCTCAAAACCGACTGCTACAATTAAAATGTAAACATTCACTAATAAGAAATCTTATTTGTTTGATACATCGGATTTCTTGATAAACTCGAAGTTAAGTTAGAGTTCACATTAACTAACGACTGGATTTAACGAGACATTATAAAACTGAGTCTAAATGAACAAATTTTACCCTAGATAAGATGTCATCTTATGTCCTGACCTGTTCTGACTGTAAAAGAAGTAAACTACAGATAAGCCCACGTCAAAAAAGCTTTGATTAAATAATACTTTCATAAATGCACACGCTTCAAGGGTGCAAACTACTCATGTATTTCTCGTTTGTTTCTAAATAAATTTTTGGTAGCGCTGCGGTCGTAAATTTAAAGTGTAGAAAGCACTTATGCTTCTTAATAAATTTTAATAAAATTATCCTTTAAATAATACTGTGATGTACATAAGGAGTACGAAAAAACGTCGGCCTACAGCTAAATTACAGAAAGTTGACAGTTTCGCGGGATTTAGTTTTCGGAAGAGACAATCTCTCAAAACGGGGAGGAGTTTCAGTCGAAGCAACTACGCTATCGAGACGTAATTTCCCAAGGAAAATCTCGAAGAGACCATAAAGGGACAGGAATTCATTTCTTCAGCCGTCCATTTCAGATATGACTCCGTTCCAATCCGCTCTTCATTTGCTGCGATATCAACCCTAGACCGGACGGTGGGAGAAGAGGATTAAAATGAAACTTGAAAACTGCACGAAATGTATTCCTCGGTTTTTTTATACATATTTGAAAATTTAATCAGTGTAATCACCTCGTTGCTCAACCCATTGCCCATCGATTAATGGATTCTAATCCTACGACCTTTCCTTCAAACTGCTTGCCACACAGGTTTTATCAGAGGGATACACTGAAGGTTGAGGTTGCCTCGATGGATGTGCATGAATACGAGTGAACTGGACTTAATTTTGACAATACTTTGTTTACACATTAACAAACTCTACCATTTTGATACAATTAACACGAACGTTCTCACACAAAAAAAAAACGGAGAAATCCATTATTTTACAGTATTTGACATTTCTTAGACGGTTATTATGGCAACATGAGTTGCTTCGGCAACCCGCTCTCACGTGTGCGTTCGGCGGGCGGCGTGATTGCCAGGATTTGCAAAATAATAACAGCATTTTTCCAGGCGACTAGCCTTCTAAGATTGAAAATGACTTAAAGACGCCTTTTACGATGCCACCGGCTCACGTAAATGGTTAATTATTGGGTGTGGCGCGGTCACTATTCAATGAGATTACTACGTGATAAACGTTCTTATGCATAATATTAAAAAAAAAAGATCCAATGTTAAGATGGAGCATCAAATGTTGGAAAGATATTTATATATCTCAGATACAAGAACTAAGGATGTTGCCTTTCAGAGACATTTGATTAATCCTTATTGTGATTATAAACATTCAATTTTTAAAATGTACAACATTCGATTAGATGTAGCTTACATTGTGATAAGAAATAATTTTATAAAAGATTTTTGGTTCCCAAAACCTACCCAGGAAGGTAAATTTGTTGGGAAACATTAAATTTTCCCAAACCAAACTTGGTATATTTTAGGGAAATTAAAGTATGGCTGATTGATGACAAAACCAAATTATATGGAAAAGTAAAATGTATTTCTAATAATTCATGTTGGTAACTACTTGTGATGCAGTTAATACAATCCTTCCATTTTTGCCTTCCATGTCTGTTAAAAGAATAAAACATTTTTTAACTCATGAAAGATATGTTAAAAATAAATATTTTATTAATTATGGCTGCTTTACTTAAATAGAATTTTTTTGAACCAGAGTTATGCAAATTTGTTAGCTAAATGAGCATTAGTCAATTTTGCAATTTGATAATAGATATGATAAATGAAATTCCTAAATTGAAGATTTTCTTGGACAAGGATTCAAACGTAAACCTTTTGATTTCTCCATGGGGATGATCATTCTTTCAGAAAGAAGGCATTTTTATTTGTATAACAATGCTTTTTAAACTAGTTCAATTAATCAAGTTAAAATAATGTTTATTTCACACACTGGGGATTTAATGCTACACATATTTCCTTAAAAAAAACTGAATAATATTTTTTATGTTCAAATGTAATTTTGTGGGTGTAAATAATAATGGTTCAGTGCTTTATTTTATTTGTTGAGCATAATGACTTCATGTATTTTTTTTATTGAGCTATTATGTTTTGGGGTGCTCTTTTCTAGCCAAAATTTCTGATTAGGTGTATAATGAACAGGTTGAGAGCTTAGTATTTTGTAAATATTTTTTATCTGTTTGCGAGAATAAAAACTGTAAATAAAAATGTACATATTGTTTGTTAAATGTAGGCTATCACAGCAGTGATACAAAACTCCTGCAAAGGAAAGGATGAGTTAATCTAGTCAAATAAACTCTACTTATACATATATATATATATATTTTTGAATATATCCAGCATAGTTTTTAATTTAATTTTAAGGCATCAAGAATGGAGTGTTATCAATTCTTTATTGAATGTAAGAATAAATTTTTTTGCCTGCACAGCTTTTATTTTCAAAATGAAACAGCAGAAACAATTTACCTGAACTGATTCTTAAGAAGAGTTGGAGATTGTCCACAGGCACCACTCAGAAAAGTAATTTTCTAAAAATGTTAACAGAATATCTTGCCAGAAAAAATGCTGCATATTCACACATATGGTAGTAATGAAGGAATAGTGAAAGTTTGTACATAACACCAAAACTTTTCAGGAAAAAATATGGCACGTTTTATAGTTACCCTGGATTATGAATGGGTTAGCAGATTAAACGTTGATTTTAGTAAAATACTTCCACAAATATACATGCCAGAGAATCAAAGATAATATGAACTAGTTTGACCCAACTTCATCAATTATGACAGGCCAAAAGTAAGTGAAGTACCTCATGCTGACAAGAGACTAGATTCAACTAAGGTGCATCTGCCAACCATATACAGAGTCAGATTATTACTGTTGTGAAGCTTTACACAGATTAGTTGGTAACTCTCCCAGCTGACTTTTTTTCATGAACATCTCAGCATTCAAAGTCGTATCAACATTTTATGACTTTTGTTTATTGAAGATCCAAATTGTATCGTTGTAACCACCATAGTGTGTGTTGAAATCATTGAGCAGCGATGTTTCTTCTATTTTCAAGAAATAGATCTGTCTAAACCTCAGAAAGCCCACCAAAAATTGGATATGTAAATTCCTGGAATACTCCGGGATATATGTCACCAAAGCAATTGGATCTTCTAATGCCCTGATGGGGTAAATCAGTATGAACCCCTAAGCATTTAGAAAAAAGGAATGATCCCCATCTTTTGACAAGGCAGCAAAATGTGATACAATAGTATTAACCATGAAAGTAATACCCATTGAAAATAAAATCTTAGTAAGGAAATTAATCAGGTGTATTTAAAATAATAAGCTCAGTGTAAGACATTATTAAAGGTTGAAAATTCAGGAATAATATATCACTCGCCAACGTTCATATTTGAAATCATGAAAAACTACTGTCTTGTATTTTTCATTGATCACTTTAACGGCAAGAGACTAATGACAATGACCGTTGGAAAATCAACAATCAAGTGAAATGACTACTTATGTTCGGTATGGTAAAATATTAGAGAATTTGAAGGATGTATCAGGTTTGTCAGGAAACCATCCAACCATGCAATACTCTGAGAAAAATAGCCTACCTAGAACAATAAGGTCTCAGCCAACTTTGAAGTCCTCCCCTCTTGGGACCCCAGACACTTATCCCAGCGTTTCTTCCACTATTCAAACCACAAAATTCCTTTTTCAGAATGGTCATCAGCTGCCTCGTCGAATTCCCTTTTATCTACTCATGAATTTAGTGCTGCAGCAACAGGGGACTTGCTCCAAGCTGCAAATGATGAGCCAAATTTTCTAAAAAAAGGTCGTAACTGGAAATGAGTCATGGGTCTATGGTTATGATCCTGAAAAACAAAAGCCCAGTCTTTTTAACAGTCAGTTGACAAGATAAAGGAGAATTCCCTAAGAGTTTCAATACCAAGAGAAATTGGAGTGATGTCAAGTATTGACACATTTCTTAGATCAAGTTGAATGATTCCTGCTTTTACTGCAGCTCAAACTGGTACAACTCCATCCGGATTGTCTAATCTATGTGGATCTTTGCCAAAGAATTCTTTAACTTTTTATTTGACTTTTGGCATAGGAGTCATGCCACCAATAGGAAAAACTTCATCAATTTCACTAGCAGACCAACCAGCAACTTCAACAACTTTTTTTACAAGGAATCATGGTCTTTTTAATCAAATTTTTTGCTAAACTTTCAAGCTTTGCTCTTTTTAACTTCATATTTAAGTGTTTTGGTCCACATGTATCAGCTACAATAACCCCCTGCACTGGTATCTGTCATTGTCAGCTTTGAAGGTGGGAAATGGATGAGGGACTATGATTTAAGAGAGGTCATATCTCATGAGAACTCCTATAACCTTCCAATACTGCCAGAGTGCCACATACTCAGCGAATTGTTAGCTTTCGGAAGGAAGGAAATAGTTGGATAGTAGCAGTAGAGCTAATGTACACAGTCGTTTTCATTTGAATTTTAAAAGACAAGGAGAGAAGTTACATTGCATGAGGCTGTTTTTTGATCTGTGTTATTGGTATATATTAGTAGATATCTATATAAGTGTATCAAAAGCTATAGTTATCAACCTGAAGGTTGGTTTGATAGGTGATGGTATATGTAGTACTAAGCCTAAAAGCTTGCAAAATTCTCACATCAGAGTTCTTTTCCCTGTTCTGCCTATGGTTTTCCATGAGGATCTGATACCCAAAAAATCACACAGCTAGGGCAAGCTGAGAGCACCTGTAGGTCTCTCTGGGAATCACACCTGGGCCCTCCAGGCAGTAGTCCAAAACTCTACTCACTGAACTACCATTTCCCCAACCAATATATCCATAAATTTTGATCCAAGACCTGCCTTTTCCCATATTTACCATAAGTAATTTCATCATATCATATCATCAGAGATATTCATAAGAGATATTTTACCATTTTAAGTAGCATATTATTATGGGACATTGTAACCAGGGCTAGAGGAATGGACTACTGACTGGAGGGCCCAGCATGATTCCTGGGCATCCGTCTTGGCATCCTCAGTTTCATCCAAGCTGCATGATTTTTTGGATACCAGAATTTCTATTGGCAGCAGAGGGAAAGGATGAACTGGCCCCCTTACCCTAATGTGTGAATTTCACATGCCATTGGGCTTGGTATTTAGGTTAGCCCTACCATCACATATCAAACTGACCTTCGGGTTGATAACAAGGAAGAATCAATGGGATGGAAACTCGAATGTTTGTAAAGATAAGGAAAAAATTAAATAATTCGCTTGAAGACCCATGGGATTATTATTATTAGGTAATCTACCGGTTAAGGTAGGTTTTTGGATGGACACAACTATCAAATAAACATTTTGTGACTCCCCACCAAGCAAACTAATCTATATCAGGTCCCTCTTCATCTCGGTGTACTTCTTTCCTCCCTTCATCCTGTCCAACATCCCTATCCTGTTCCTACCCTTACCTCGCTTGCCCAACATTCTCCCCTCTATTACCCTCTTCAACATTCCACTACCGCTCAATACGCCTTTCATCCATTTTGCCTGCCTCCATAGGATTTCTCTCAACAAACCCCTCTCCTCCCCCCACCATTTCTAGTACTTCCTCATTTGTTTTCCTTTCGGAAAACACCTTCTCCATTCTTCTCCACACCCACATTTCAAAAGCCTCCAATCCACGTCTATCCTCCTGCTTCAGCGACCACGTTTCCGCGGCGTACATAGCTACGCTCCATATCAGAGTTTTTACGAGTCTTGTCTTAACATCCCTACTCAACGTCCCCGTCATCAACTCCCTCCTCCTTGAGAAAGCCTCCTTGCCTAGCACAATCCTTCTCCTTACGTCCCTACCACTTTGACCGTATTGGTCCAAAACACTTCCGAGATATGTAAACTGTTCTACCTGCTCTATTTTTTCCCCGCCTATTTTAATATTTAGCTTAGCCTTTTTCTTTCTGGAAAATCGCATAACCTTTGTTTTATTAATATTGATTCTCATCCCATATTTATCGCACTGATCCTCCAATTCACTCAACAATGCTTGCAACCCCTTGGCTGACTGAGCAACTAATGCTTGATCATCAGCAAACTTAACCGATTTTACGAATTCCCCTCCGACTTTCATTCCTACCTCCAGTTCTTCCCATGCCTCTTTAATCATTTCCTCTACATATACGTTGAACAGCACTGGTGACAAAGGGCAACCCTGCCTTACACCTCTTCCTAACACTGTCCATCCGGACTCTCCGTTCCCCACTCGAACCTGAGCAGTCTGAGACATGTACAACCCATGGGATACTTCTATATTATTATTAACTGTGGTCCATTGCTCAAGATAGATGGACCCAGACTGAACATCACTCAATTTCTAAGGCTTCCCTACAAAAGACACAATCCAACACATAAATCCTTCTTCAATTTTGTTTAATTCCTGACTCCCTTCATTCTGTCCAACATACATATCCTCCTCCCCACCACTTACCTTACTTGCCCAATGTCCTCCCACCTATTACAATCCTTTTCATTCCATTGCCTATTACAATTCCCCGCATCACCTTTCCTGCCTTGTTTGGGTTTCTCCCAATAATATTCTCCTTTCTCTACCATGCCTAGTACCTTGCCATTTGTTTCTTATTCAATTCTTCTCCACACATACATTTCAAAAGCCTCCCATACACACTTATTGTCTAACCTCCAAGGCCAAGTTTGTGAGCCACACAAAACTAAGCTCTGCATAAAATTTTTTTCTTTGATATTTTATTTATTTATTTATTATCGACTTAATTGGGCGAGGTTGAGACTAAATAGTCCCTTCTTCCACCTAACCCTTACGTTACATACATCTTTTACATTTATATCTCTAATCAAGATCTATGTCATCAACTCCCTCCTCTTTATAAAAGCTTCTTTGCCTCACAAAATTCTTTTTTATATCCCTACTACTTTGACTATCTAGGTGTGTGACACTTCCTAAATAGACAAATTGTCCTACATGCTGTCATTTTCAAGTTAAAGTTAACCTTCTTATAGCTCAAATACCTCATTTATCATCATTTTGATGACCCTCAAGAGTCATTGGACCACACAAGCACCTCCATTATGTCAAGTTTCAAGGGGAGTGTTCTACGCCAGTTGTTATGGCAATGTTTTTATATGCCAATGAAAATAATGACATACGTAAAGACTGAAATTTACTCATGTGGATTATCCATCACTTTTGCTTCTCCATTGGCATCTTCTCATCTGTAATCTAGAACATCTGAAATTACTTGTCTATGCTGAATCCCACTAAGACAATAACCACTAGGTCATCTTAATGCTAGACAAGCATATCACTAAACCAGGGTAATCAATCCAGAGATTGGTTTGATTGGTGGGCATAGAGCTCAACTAACAATGGGCCCTTTGGAATATGCAATTCGTACATCTGGTTAGAGGGTTCATTTCCTTGTGATACCTGAGGTTTTCCAGAAAGATTTGGCATAGGAAAAATTACACAGCTTGGGTGAAGCTGGAAGGGTCTAAAGTTACCAGGAATTGAACCCAGACCCTCTGTTCAGCCACCAAATGACTTACCCACTACCTGACAATACTTGAATGACCTACCATACAAGCATATGTGAAAATGGTAAACATTCTTGACAATTGGCACAAGAGTTTAAGATTGGTACACATGAAGGTAATGACCACATAAACTTTCCAAAAAGATTTAATCAAACTATTACTGCGGAATCATTACTTCTCTCATAATTTTCATTCCTCTTTGTATATATTTTCTGCTGGGTCCTTCACTGCAGGACTGGAAAATCTAACCAGGAGTTTGATCTTGAGAACCCCAGCATTGGTTAATGGACAAACACTGTTTTGCAAATATACAGTATAATAATTCTCAAAAGAAGTTTTTGGTTCCAATAATTTGGACCAAATAATGGGAGTGTGATGACAAGTTTTTGCATATCGGTATCATTAACTTCACTCCACAAATTAGACTATCTGCTCCATCTTCAGAGATTTTCCCACCTTCTCGACTTAGTTTGACTCTTGTTGTCTTTCTCTTGTCTTACACTCCATAATTTCAATGTTTATTCTGGATTCAAACATCCATTACCAATGGTTCACCTGATCCTTTCAATATTCTTATGCTTTGCCATCCTATAACCTGTATAAAAATTTTAATCTCTGATACCTTCATACCTCTTTCTTTCAACGTCTATATTTTCCTAACACAGTTTAGAAAAGGAGCTGCAATGTTTAAAAAATTGCAAGATGTGTTTACTTCATCGTTCAATTCATGGGAGTTCTATTAATAATGCCACATATCATCAAGTATTTACACTTGAATTGAATCAATTGAACAAATTAATGTGTTGTCCTTGTTATACCTCTCACTATTTCCTTATTAAGTTAATAGGCTGGTTTTTGTTATGATTTTCTTTGACCAATAATTTTTGTTCTTAATAGCTTTACAATGTGGAAGACCATTCATTACTTTTGTTTTTGCACAAGCTACTCATTCAATATTTACACCATTTTGAATTTTGGTGTCAAAAGAAATATTTTTAATCAGAGTTTCAATAAAAGAAGCCTGAATATAGAGAAAGAGTCGAAAATAATGACGGATTTAATAGCAGAATTGAGTTATAGATTCCAAGTTTGAAATCAATATTCTATAAGATAAGTTGAAGAAATGAGACACAGGGAGAAATAAAACTAACAAGCAGATGAACCTCTTCATTCAGAGCTCACATAAGTAACTAAGTTTAGCTTTCATTAGAGAGAAATCATGATTGTCGACATTTAATCTATTATTTTTTAAGCAGGGAAAAATATTTCAATAGCTAACAATTCTAATTCATGTTTAGAATATATTTTTAATTCCTAAAATAAATAAATAATCGTGGCAGTTCATTGCTTCATCTATACGAATACTTGTTTGCTAATGAATATCAATCAAATTACCAACATGTACATGCAATCAGTAATGAGATAAAGTAAAAAAGGGTACAAAAGAATGTCACATACACATTTATGTAGTGAATATACTGTTTGTCCAAACACAGTTCCCGTTCAGCCCTCCTCCTTCATCTTTGATTCTTAAATATGTAAAAATAGCAGTTTTGGGTATGGAAATAGTCCCCACGTACTTCTCTATGAATTTCGCCATGAAAACACCTGAGGAAAACATTCAGATACATGGAGTATGAAAAACTAACTTTTCAAAATCTATAATGATAACATTTTCACCCACTACTGTATAATTTTTGATTTTCTGTATGGCTTTGCATGTAATCATCTTCATTAATAAAAACCATAGTATTTATTATATTATTATGGTATCCTACTGTTTAAGGTAGGCTTTGGATGGACATGGATTCTACAATGGCACAATAATTCTCATGCCTCTCCTAGCAAAACACAATCTAACATTTGACAATAAAAAAGCCCCTCTTCAATTCCATATACTCCCTTTATTCTGCTCAACATGGCTAACCTATTTTGGTCCCTTCCTCATTTGCCTAACATTCTCCCCTCTATCACAGTCTTCAACATCCTATTGCAAATCAATATGTACTGCATCCATCTTTCCCACCTTCTTTGGATTTCTCCCAAAACTCCTTCCTCCTCCAACATGCCTAGTACTTCCTAGTTTGTTTTCCTTTCTATTTAACTTTTTCCTTCCTTTGCCACACCCACAAATTTTTAAAACCTCTTAATCTATTCCAACCATCTTGCTTCAATGACCACATTCCCACAAATGTATTCCTACTATCTAGGAGCTAGTATTACTATTATTATTGTAATCTACCAGTAAATTTAGGTTTTGGATGAATGCAGACTACATAATGGTACAATGATGCATTTACCTGCCTAATATGGAGACACATTTCAAACTTCTTTTGCGAGGCATGAATATTAAACAATGCAATATAAATTTTTTGAAGCAATAGATTCATTAGTTGACATAATCAGGTATAAATCAAGGCTCCTGAAAAAATTGATATGTTTAATTTTTTTTTTAATGTAGTTCTGACCATAGAAAAACTCTGAGAAAATAAAACCAAAAGCTATCTCGGGTTTCCATTGGTGTCCGTATGGTCACTGAGATTAAACGAGGCCCAAAAAAAACAAGATGTTGGTAAATATTTATTTAATTATAAATTAAAAATTTCTTCAAACAGCAAAACAATATGGGACACACCACTCCAAAATAAAGAACTTATTATAGGTAATCTACTGGTTATATTTTGGATGGATATAAGCCACTTAATACTTTTCTTGTCTTTCTTAAAAGAAACACTACAATAAGCCCTTCTTAAATTCCACATACTCCCTTCCTCACATCCAGCATTCCTATCCTTTTCCTGTCCCTTCCTTATTTGCCTAGCATTCTACCCTCTATCTATAATCTTATATATTGTATATTCCATTCACCTATTGCTGAGTCTGGACATTTTCTTTTATTCTATCCTTCTATTTCTTTTACATGTTCAGCATATTGCAGTATTAAGTATATGATTTAAAACAACCCTATATAACTGTTGCTGTAAAATTAGACGAATAAGAAAAAATAACAGGGCTCTGATACTGATAGCTTTAAATGCTCTAAGCCAGTAGTTCTCCAAATGGGTGCTACCGCCGTCCCCATGGGACAGTGCTCTAGTCTATAGGGGCAAAAAGAAGCAAGAAAGCAACAGAAGGTCGCTATGGGGTCCCGACAATGTGACATTTGCGAAGGCTTGGTTACCTTCCTTTTAGCTCCATTTTAAAGCTTCATTTTTAAAGTTTACATTATTTCCCATGTATGGAAGTAACTTAAACCATTTATATCTTTACATTTTCAAGTATGAATGGTTGAAAAATATCATTGCAACAATTTCAGAGAGTAAAAATCATTCACCTTGACCGGGAATCGAACCCGGATTCCTCAATGTCCGGCCAAGTGCTTTAGCAAGATAAGCTATCGCGGTGTCCTCTTAGCTTAACTGGCTAAAGCACTTGGCCAGACATCGAGGGATCTGGGTTCGAATCCCAGTCAAGGCGAATGATTTTTACTCTCTGATATTGTTGCAATGAAATGCATGTTAGCAAATAACTCCATTAAAAGTTACTGTCGCGCCATCTCCCGCAGTTTCTTGAAATTTGGTTGAAAAATATTTCCAAGCCTTTCTCGCACAAGGAAAATTTTTGAAGTGGTTCAATCTCATTTGGTTAATCATTGGCCCAACCTCACGACAATGAGTATTTCAGCAGTAAGGTTCAGTGTGAATAAAATGGGAGTGAATCCAGAGAGGAATCAGCTCATCTGATAATTAGATTCAGTGGTTTTGAATAAAATATTTGCCTTGTTAATCATTTTCCACACCATACAGTTCTAATGACATTAACAAGGTTTTTGTCGGTAAGTAATTTTTATATTCTAGTCTATTCTTGTTATAGTATCATTATATTAATGTTTTGTATTATTTTATGATGGCAAAGAATATTATGAAAATAAACAGCCAGTGTATTAATTTTTATATACAAGGAGCGTAGCTACGGTTGTGAATCAATGTAAACAAAAAAATGCCAAGACAGTAAACTTCAAGTTTACGGTCTCGGTATTTTTTGTTTACAGCCAGTATATTGTTTAAGTTTTCATGAAATGGTAATAGATAGATCTAAAAAAAGTACCTTTTCTCTCATACTTCATATATATATGATTGAACTTTCCCTTTGCTGGCTAGATATCAATTAAATTAATTCCCAGTTCACTGGTCTAAGTCATGGTTTTGCTGACATTATGCATTTCCTTGAAGCATAGCTTTTTCTGAACCATGAATTGAATTAAAAGAAAACTTTGCAAATATTTTGCCTCCACGAGTAAATTGAGTAGTAAACATACTTCTTCCAAAAATTCCACTTAATAATATAGTATATCATCAAATAAAAAGGTGGCCTTTGCAATGGAATAAACTTTAGTTGAACCAACCCATACAGAGTTATGCAAAAATTGAATCAAAGCCAATTTCACCGCAACAGTCCCTTGAACTGCCTTTCCTATGAATACAATTTAGGGAATTTTATGGACTAATATGATCATAACATTGTATAATATGATAATGATCGCAGACAGTATAATGTGGATTATCTGAAGTATGGATTTATAGAGTCACCTATAAACAAGCACATACCTATGGGCTTACCATGTAAAAGGGTGTTTTCAAATGAGGCAATGAAACCTTCCAGACTAATTGACCATTTTAGGAAGGCATATCCTGACAGGACAGAAAAGACTTTTAACATTTTTTCAGTCACTTCATGACAGATTGCAAAATCATCCAACACTTTGCATGCTTCCAAACACTGTTGGTTTGCGTGCATCATACAATATTTCACTATTGATTGCCAAATCTGGAAAGCCACATACAATTGGTGAAGAACTCATCTTACCAGCAGCAAGTGAAGTCCTGAGAACTGTTCTGCATAAGCCACCATGAGATACAATAAAAATTATTCTCTTAAGCAACACTTCAGTTCAACGAAGAATAAATTAAATGGCTAAAACTGTGGAAGATATATAGCATGCAGCATAACTGAGAACAACAGAATTTGCATTACAGATGGACGAATCAACTTTGCCAGGCAATGAATCTGTACGTCTAGCCTACATACACTTTATTAAGGATGAAAATTAATCTCAATAGTTGTTGTCTACAAAGCAATAAGAAACACACTAGGAGAGTCAATATTTTGTATCGTTGAGCAGTTCTTTAAGGACAAAAAAATTCCACTTCCCAACATAGTTGCTGTTGCAACAGTTGGAGCTCAGTCAATGACTGGTCATCACCATGGTTGTATTGCATACTTGAGAAAATATGTACCACATACTTTGCTATTTATTGTGTCATTCACTGACAATATCTAGAGGCTAAAATACTGAATGATCGCCTTCACAAGTTCTCTAACATTTTAATTACAGCGGTTAACAAAATCAAAGCTCATGCTCTTAATGATTGACTCTTTCAAGAGTTGTGTGAAGAGAACGACAAAGATTTCAAACCTTTGTTTCTACACACAGAAGTTCATTCGCTATCAAAAGGCAATTATATAAGGGGCTTCTACAATCTTTTCGATGCTGTCATGTAGCTTTTTGGGGAGAAAGATACTTTTCTCAGTGATAACCTTGAAGAGATTAGGAGTAAAATTGCATTTTTGTCTGAACTACAGGGTCCATTCAATAAGTATTGGGTCTGATTCCAAAAATCAAAATTTATTGTAGTTATCATTACAGGTACTTAATAATCTTCAAAATACATTTCTCCTGCATCGACAGACATATTTCAGCACGTCTGCCTCTTATTGAAAGTCCGTTGGAAGTCGGTTTCCGGAATACTATTGAGTCTTTGTCGTCGCCGCTTGAACCACCTTGATGGAGTCGAACCGATATTTTTTGAGCTCCCTTTTTATTCGTGGAAACAAGAAAAGGTCAGGTGGGGCCAGGTCGGGGCTGTAGGGGGTGTGAAGCAATGTTGCCATGCCGAATTTCGTCAGCAGCGAAATTTCCTCCCTCGACAGTTTTTGTTCCTCACTCAAGACTTTCGGTACCAGATTCGCACAAACTTTCCTCATTGCAAGATCCTCTGTAACAATGGTGTGGACGGTTCCGACTGAAAGGCTGGTCTCCTCACTGATAAAGGCGATGGTTAAACGCCTGTTCTAGTCCAAAACTTTTTTCACTTTGGCCACCTGAGCGAGCATCGGTTCGAGCGGTCGTCGGGCATCCGACTCGGTGATCGTCTTCGACGAGCTTCCCTTCCTTCCCCCGCCTTCCTTAAACATTTAAACATGCCCGGAGGTGACTGAACTAAAGTGCATCTGAGTGGTGAAGGACCCCACTACCAAGCCGACCAGTCAGACTCCTCATCCACCAATCCATTGAGGCTACAGTGAACCAGTCCCGATACATATTGAATGGACCCTGTATTTGCAAAGTTCAATGGAATGAATTTACTATTGCAGGGAAATGATACTAACCTTATAGAGGCAAAATCTGTGGTGACTGTGTTTATTTCCAAGTTTCTCTTATCTAGGCACAAGATAGGTCGTCATGAGTTTTATCAATTTCCTCTTCTGCTTAAGCTAGAAGAGCAGCTGGTAATTGTTGCATTCACTATAATAATGAACATGGACTTTCCATAGGATTTTTTACAGACGCAACATTCCCCTCCTGGTTCAACATGTATAAAATTATGAATAATAATTGAGTTCTTTTAAAACCTTACATGATTTAAGTTCATCCTGAATTTATGTAAAATATATATTCCCACCGGGATAATGGAAATTGTCACACCTGTCACGTGTTATGATTCTCTTCATGGTCCTGGTTTTAACAACATAACTCATAAACAGTAGCCAAGGACAATACCAATACCAAGGACACCTATAACATTTAAAATAATATATTAAGTAATAAACAAGTCTATATGGTGATATAGTCTATATTCAGGGAACAAAAACATGTAAAAGTGAAAAATTACACAAAAGTTGTATAGATTAATACTGAAATATGAGACTATGCTATGCACTTTATTCCTAATTCCGAGCATTAAAACTTCACTAGCAATAACACATGCACAAAAATTTTCATTATTAGGGAATAAGCATTACCCAAAAAATTTATGGTCATATCATTCAATCGACATGGTCGAATTGAAAATAAACACAATAAAACTATAAATATTAAAGTGTTTATTCATTTTATATTTTTATTACTTTTTTTAGGAAACAAAGAGTTCATTAATCTCTTACCAAACATCTTTCCAAGAACCACACTAAGCTTGTTTCTTGTTATTCACACCTTTCTTCAATTTTTAAACAATAAATAAGTTTCATGCACAAATTTCCTCACAAAATCTTGAGAAATGGTCTGTGTCATGAGGAACCTTCAAAATACTACTGATACTTCAATTTCCTTGACTCTTCTTCCACACTTTTCCACAATGCAAATCATACTCTTCACTATTGAAATGGTTGGTGTCCATACATGCATTTTACTCAGTCTTGTCCTGTTTCCCTTCAACACTATTATCACCAGCTTTTTCACTCCCAGACGATTGAAGCTGGGTTGCTCGCAGTGTTAACTGATGAACAAGAACGTTCTGGAGTGAGCTAAGATTCTGCACTAGGGCACCTCCAGCAGCCACATTCAACAAGGAAGCAAATTTTGCCCTTTCTGTTGTTAAATCTGATAATTTGGAATACCTTTCCAATTCTCTGATATCCATCATTCTCTTATCAACTATTGCACCTGGAGAAAAATGAATTAAGAGGAATTATGAAGTTCTTATTAATCAGTTGAGAGATAGTTGGTCATGACATGCACTGAGACAGTCAATGAATTCCAAAAACACATGGTAGAGCCACAGTTGAAAAAATGGCAAATTTTTGTCTCCCCAAATATCATTTAAAATTTTCACTGTCAATGGCTCACTAAATTCCACCCTGGAGAGAAATTTACACCAAAACAATCATCTCATCTAGGAGATTCCTCAATTTGGAAAGAGTAAACACATAGGTAACTTGAAAGGCACATAATCAAAGGACTTTTTTATCTAGATTTTTTTACCTAGATTCATAACTACAAAGTTGTCATAGGACATTCCAAATGCCTGAAAACGACACCAATCAGGTATACATAGTATGTATACAGTTCAATTAGGATTATGTAACAACACTAAAGAAAAGTTACAGTTAAGTAAGTAGCAATGAACCACTCAACTTGAACACATGAATACTTCCTTAGTCTACTCCACTAGGGCTGACGTTCACAGCCATAACACGAGAGCAAAGTCGAATATGGATTTACCACACTGTAGGCTAAACATGACCTACAAAGTTGAAGGTCTGCCAATCAAGTTGTTCAATATGATCCCAAATTCTTTGAAGTCAGCCCACAGTGTGGTGTTCCAAAGGGTGCTGCGTGTTTGGCTTACCTCCAATCCTCTATACTCAATAGAGGAGTATTATGAGCTAGATTTTACTAGCCTAAAATTATAAGGTTTAGAGTCCATGTGGTGTGGCTAGTGTCAGTTAAGGTGTAGTGTTTAGTGTCATATCTATGTATATGTTTTTTATTTGATTGTATATTGTGCTCTGTAGTAGGTTATTATGTTCCTGCATAAATGACGACATCCACCATATGTAAATATGATTAAGATGAATAAAGTTTATTATTATTATTACACTACCCATTTTCAAGAAAATATTGTCACCAAGTGTAACAGCAACATTTTGCTTACACTATTCTTGATAGAAGAGAGATCATACAAGAATAGAAAATATTGTATGTAGATGTATAAAATTTCAAATGTTGGACTGCTGGATACTGTAATAAGCTGTGGCATGATGGAAAGGAGAGATCAATCAAAATATGACCAGTATAATAATGGGTGGCTCCTCAAAGCACTGCAGGTTTCGGCCCCTGAATACTAGCTTAAAGCAACCTTAGAAACCCTACACCCTAAATTGTTACAGCAATTAACATTGGTTAATATACAAATCATTAGATTTTGAACAAAACCTTTTTTTTCCAACTTTGTTTTTTCTCTTAATGTCTTTAATAGTTGATCAAGTATTTCAATATGTTTCTACAGATAACAGTACACAACAATAAGGTGCATTTAAATTTATTTTCCATTCTGACTTAGGTCATTTCATATCACAATCACAAATACTTAGTTCAAAACTTCTACACTGATAGTGAGGCTTGAACTTATGTTACTTGGAATAGCTCCAAACTGTACAGTTCCAAATACACTAGAGGCAAAAAATTGACTGCCTAAATCACTATGCTAAGAACTATAGGGTTAATTAAATGTCATACATACTATGATATTATGAAAAATAAATCGATTATAATTACATCTCACCCATTAGCAACAATGCTGGCACCCGCCGAAATATTTTGAAAATGGATTGAACAGTCTTCGGACTCCCATCCGGACAAAAGACTAATGTTGTATGGGATTTAAATAGACACAGTGCTGGCTCATAATAAGAATTAACCCAAGCCATTTCTGCAATTCTTCTTCCATACACCTTTAATGTGCCTTTATGTTTTAGCAGAGCAACTCGTACCTAGTACATAAAATAGTTCAAAAATTGGTTAAAGAATCCAAAGCATAGTGCAACATTATTTTTTAATCAGGGATGCAAAATATAATTTTTTAGTATAATGTCACCAATATATTTGATGTTTGTTTACCAAACTATGTGAAAATAGGTTAAAAAGTTGTTGTCCAATGACTCAAAGCTGTGTAAAACAAAAAATGAGAGGCCTCCAATGTGTACTCCAAAACTTTCAAGATAATTAATAGTTATAGTCCTGGGATAATCATATGAAAACTAGAATTGGATTTTGATGAAGCAATAACTTTGAAATAGTGTGATAATGCTTGGAATGTACAAACATTAATTCTTGTAACAGGAATGCAGAAAGAAACTATGAGAAACAAACAATTAATGTAACTGGATAAAAATTGGCATTTATTGTACAACTCTATTTACAGGTAAAATCTTGATACACTGGGTGTAGTATGTACTTAAACTGAATTTATGCAATATTGATAATTTCATTCAAATGTTCTTTAACTGCATTTAATGTAGTGTAATTGATTAATCAAATTGTTTAAATCCAAAATGGAAATGTGGGTATTGCCAAAGAAGTGGAATGTATTGTCAGTGATTTTACATAATGAAGATCTGGCTTCCAGTCGAAGTAGATTATACCATAACTTCCAGCTCTTTTCCATGAATTATTTTTCAAAGTGTGAAGTGCAGGTGGTCATGAGATAATAGTTAACAAGTAATACTAAAACGTATGCGATTAATATATTCACGAACTTGCTAAAGGAATTGCTACAAAAATAAAAATTGTAATTATAAAATTTACACAACAAAATAATAATTTACCATTAATAATAACTCCACTTCAGATATTCACTCAACAACAGACAAAAGGGATTACACACATCATTGCAATAGGACAAACTATTCTGATTGAAAAACAATCTGGTTTTAAATCCGTCCGCGGCTGCAACTTTGAACCACATTAATCGTTTGACTGGAAAGAGTGCACTGGTAATAACAACATGGCTTGTTAGTATTTTCTTGGTCTGAAATGAGCTTTTGAATTCAATGATTCGAAGCAACTTATAGGTAAAATATAAAGTCAGAGACATACGAAATTGTTTAAATGAATTAATTATCAGTCAATGGATAAGAAGAAAACTGTAAAATTTGAAAGTTAAAATAAAATATCCATGATAAAGATTGTGGGGTTTCCCAGAAAGGTTATCATTCTTTATTTTCTTATTAATCCTTGTGACCGTGACACTCGTAAAATACTGTGAAATTTAGTTATTCGCTGACAACATAGTGGCTGAAGCTTAATAATAGAAATGTAGTATTAGATTGTTCAAACGAAAATTGAATTCTTAATAAGGGGTATTCTCACACACGGTAATGCTATGTCAAAAATTTGAGCTCCAAGAATGATTTACGGTGTGAAAAGACCTACCTGTAACGAAACTTTAAGGTGGAATATTTTAAACAAAATCTTTATAGTAGTACCGAGGGTAGTTTAGCCCAAGCTCTCTCATTAAAAAAAATCATCTGATAGAGCACTGCGCAAGCCTACGACAGTACCCATAACTGAATGAAGTGCCTCAAACACCACAGTACTTTGGTAGATACATGCCTTAAATTTCTCCTCCTCACTAATAGGTGATGTGTGGAGAAATCCTAAGAACTGCGACTGTTCAGTTTCCATGAACATCTCTTTCGCAAGAAACTTTGCATACATGTTTTCCTGCAAGAAAAATGTGCCTTGGATGAGCAAAATGAATATGCCTTTCGTTACAACAGGATATACATGACTCACCCCTTCATCATCCTTCTTTCTACTTGTTGGTTTTACACAAAGTTCAACACTGGGTCGCTGACTAATAGTTGGTTTAGGGTACATTGGTTGAACTATCCTAAGAACTTTTGCTCTCTCATAATGTGGAAGAGCAGGCCGCTGAATATTTATTTTGTTTCTATATCTAACACTTTGCAAATTGGGCTTCCATGGGACCAAAAACGCTGAAATTGAAAGTTAATCGTTAAAACATTTCAATACATTCGTACTACATTGTACACCAAACCAGCTAACCTTTTCTGAAATATGTCGCCATGTTTTTAGATAAATCACTTTTTTAACAATTCTATTAATTCATTTTAAACACATAACGCTATAACAATGAAGGAAATTTGCTTCTCTAAACACCCACACCAACCCTTTGGAAAAGTCCTCGTGTAAATATCACGCCAGTGGTTGTTCACCTTGTTCCCTTCAAACAATTGAATACTTATCACGCGAGATACCAATAGACAAAACTGGAACAAATCCTGTTTTCAGCTAAAATGTCCTTATAACTTACGAACGACTTCGCAAATGCGAAATTAGTTATTAAAAGCCGACAAATATGTTTCTAAAAGATACTCCGCCATCGTCCCCTGACATAACTTCATCAATGGATGAAGAAGAAGTGGAATTTTATGAGGAGGATGTGGACGAAAGGGTAGATAGTGGGGAAGAACTACCAGATGATGGTGAAGAAAACGAAGAACCTGACGAAATGTCAGAACCAACGCAGGATGATGCTGATTTGGTGTTTGAAGCTCACACATGTAAGAATATGTTTGAATACTTATAGTTTTAGCCCACCATGAGGGACAATTGCTGGAAAGTTGAAATGTTTTTCACTTGTATTGTAAACTTTTTTGGGTATATTTACGTGCATTGCGCATAATATGAAAATAAGAAATGTTAATAAAAACGATGTGTGTTATAATTGACTTTTTCATGGAAAAAGATTAAAAACTACAGAAACTGCCGTTGAACCTTTTATAACTTTGGTTATTGCGGTAATGCACTACAGTGCCGAAAGTATTCAAGAGTTTCATTTACCTTATTTGACCCTGTTATAAATGCCCATTATATCCAAAGAAGAGCATATGATTGATGTTGAACACACCATAGATCTATGATGACTAAACATGACCTGGCTTTTTTCCGAAGCTCCTGTTTTTTGCTGTGACTTAAGCCCTGCTGGAAATTTAGCCGTGACTGGTGGCCAGGATGATATGGCGTATGTGTGGAATTTGCAGACAGGACAGACTGAAATCAAATGTGAAGGGCATAAGGTTAGCATAGAAGTATAGACTATTTCAATTAATATTTCATGTGGTAATTCTATCACTCTTAACGAAAATTTAACGTATCTTAACGAATTCAAAATTGCATAAAAAGGGAAAAGTTGAGTTGAACTCCGGGCCATAGTTTGAACAATATTATAGGCAGTATTATTATTAACGATGGGTGGAGTCAATAGTCACATGGGCTTTTTTTATATATCATTCACTGCATAAGTTATTTTTGTGCTGATGCAAACTCAGTAAAAATAAAATCCTCCCGCGATCACAAACCGAAATGAAATGGTTGAACTAAAAGGGGGATAATAGATTTGACTTTTGGTGCACTCACATGGGTAGCTTAATGCTTGAAGTTTCAAAAATATTTCGGTTATTATGTTGTTTTATTGTCAAAATTGATTCAATAACTGTGTTGTTTTAACTTGCCCAAGTGGTGGTCGACTTTCATGTGACTGGATGGAAATTTAAATGTGACAGTGAACATTTGTTTGACCTTAATCAGATTGACCTACTTCATCTATTTATATAATTTTATATCCATTAATGTATGCTTTTGTAATATTTTATTTTTTGTCCATTCATCTTTATGTATGAACTTGTAGGAATTTCAGTTCTGTGAAACATTTAAATTGAAGGCAGGAGAGACTGTTCCTTCTGTAAATGGAGCTAATGAATTGCTTTAGAGCATTCCAATGATTTGGTGCTTTGATACTGCTGGAAAATATTTGCTAGCTCTAGCAAATGTATGGTGTTTGAATTGAATAACTCTCGAGTATTTTGTGTTTGCATTCGTTAAGTCACAGGATTGGCGAATAATTGGTCAATTCAAAAGTGCATGGCAAATAGTATAAACATATATTTTTTTGATCCACAAATATGCAATACAGTATTTAATGTAAAGTAATATGGATTTTACAGTATTATACTGTAAAATCCATAAATTTTCAAAATTCCCAATTTAAGTGTTTTCTCATTATTGATAAACTTTTCAGCATTAGATGTATGTACATTTGTGTATTAATGTGAGAATATTCTCCACAAGTGCATTTTTGCTTGGTAAATCTGGGAATTATGTCATAATTCAGCCTAATTTTGGCATGAATAATTTGCACTTCCTTATGTGCATAGGTTCTATCAGTTTCACTGCATTTTTCAGGACTCAGTTTCTCATGCCTTTTTCAATCATGATGGGACTTATGTTGCAACTGCTGACATGAGTGGTATTGTACAAGTATGGAAAATCTCCAACAAAACTTTGATATGGAGCTATACAATGGGAGATCTTTCAGTGAGTACGCTGGTTATTCTTTCTATTTGCATAATAACCATTTGCAGTGTTAATTCATTACTCCTTTCAATTGCAGTGGCTGAAATGGCATCACGGAGCAAATGTCCTGTTGGCTGGTGCTGTGTCTGGTGAAGTTTATGTGTGGCGGATCCCTAGTGGAGATTGCAAAATTTTGCAGGGTCATGGGGAGAAAAATTCTTGTGGCCTTGTTATGCCTGATGGTAATTGCATGTTAACATTGCACTTCTATTTACTGGATTGTCATTTCCCATATGAAACTATGTGATGGTTGAATCCATGCAGTGTGATAAACTTTTCAAAAGTTCAACATTCGTGAAATTTTCCACCAAAAATTCACTTGTCACTATCAGACATGTTTCCACAATCTCTTATCGATAGGATAATGCAGGGTTGTCAAAATAGTGTAACAATCAGAATAACATTAATCATGGAAATCATGGGAATTTCATTAACAGAAGTACTTTGCCACTCGCTGATAATATCAGCAGGTGTCCTCTGCATTTGTCATTTTTGCATGAGAAGTTCATGAGAAGAATTTCTCATGGAAGCAATTAATGCCCCTGGCACTTAAACAATTGACCCTCTACTTTTGGATCAAATATATAATTATTCATAATGTGAACAAATTAAAACAGGAAAGTCTAAGTGTGACAAATCCATCAGTACAATTATACGTTTTGGCCAGCCATTTCATCTGTTCAATTTAGTAGGAGAAGCAGGTGTAAGGGATGCAATGCCTGAACTCTTTTACTAAAAAATCACTATTTCAAGTGATAGGAGGCTCTACATGTGGAAATAAATGGAAAAATAACATCTTGCAGCTCTGGCAAAATGGCATCCAAGGGATGTCTCCACTATTGTAAGAGTTTAGGTGGCAGAATCTCATATGCCAACATATCAACTGAGATAAAATTGAGTGCAAATTTTGTACCTACTTAATGATCAAACTTCACCGAATTCTTTTTTCTCCAGTGAAAATTGCTCAAGGCATAATGCTGCAAAATCATTGAAATATCCCAAAGCTTCATAGTTCTAGAACTATAGGGATGTACTGAATATTCTGCCAGACCATATAAATTGCCAAAGAATACATTTCAATGCAACAGCCTGAATACTGCCCTATGATAATGCACGTCCACACATTGCAAATATTATCACTGATGTCTCACTAAAATCAATGTGAAGTTTTCTCATTACTCTCCCTATTGTGCAGAACTAGCCTAAGTGTCTTACTTCTGTTTGCCAATGTGAAGAAACACCTTCATGGAAAGCTTTTTCAGCATCGGAAGTAATAGTAGGTGAACTGAGCATGTTTCAACCTGCGATGACTGCCACTGATTCAATAATGGAATCAGCATATTAAACATTGAGCCAACAATATAACATTAAATTACATTTTTGGGCTTTAAATTATGCAAATTAAAATGCATCATGATCCTTCTATATCGAACATCCCCCAAATTTGGCTGGCAAAATTTCATTTATTTAGCTAAGTATAAATGAATATTCTTAGACCTTTTAAAATTTTCTTTTTTCTTGAGCAAATAAGAATGAACAATAACTGTAATAGAAACTCCAGTTAGACTGTAAATGTGAAACATTTTATATTGACTAAAAGTTAACATACATACTAGTCATACACATATTAATCCTTGAAGAAATATCATTTTTGTGACTTCGAAACTGGAACAAAATATGCATTCGCATTTGAAAAGATATTGTTTATTATCTAAACCCAAGTTACCTTCTGTGTATGTTTGAGTCGCATTTGGATTTTTTCCCAGACTGGCTGGGACAAGATTGGCTTTCTTCAGATTTAGGTGCATTATTTATGGTTTTTTTCCATTCATAATTTTAAGACCAACCCCTTTTTTTATAATTTTCTCTTTCAGAACCCAAAATATCTTGTCCAAAAGAAATAATTTCTGTTATGTTTTCAATTGAATATGAATTGTCTTTTATTGTTCACTTTGAATTGCATTCTTTTGAGAAAAATACCATAATCTCCTCCGTTGAGGATTGTATTGCTCATTTTTCTTTTGACTTACTGGCCTGTTTATTTGTATCCTTTAGAAGGGGATTGAGGTTAATTGAGAGTAAAGATTGATTTTTGTAGTAGTGTTATTGTCTTCGCAGGGGAGTTGTGTGGAGAGCACTTCAAGTGCAGCATCCCTTAGATTGGGATGTTTCAACTCTGGAAATCCTACAATCTCTTGTTGAGAACTGATTGGTGCTAGTGGTAGCATCTCTTCCCTTATCTTTTCCTCTTCATGATTCCTTCCTATCCTAAAAGGTGAACATGACCACAACAACGTTCACCATCCCTAATAACTCTGATGACCTTAACGGTGACTTGATGGTTGACAGGCAAGCAAACTATAATTCATCCTGTATGCTTTTGATTTTTGCACAATTCTCAAATTGTTTTTTTTTCAGTTATTTATTCTGTATGGAAATGAATACACATTTATTTGATTCAGATAACTTTTTATATCTATTTGGTTTTAAAGTAACATATTTCAAAGTGCCAATTTATTGCATTATGCAGCTCTTCAGGTTCCTTTCAGCAAAAAAAAAAAGGAATTTGGCTTTAATATTGCTAGAGTCCACTTAATTATGAAAAATAACTTGTATTATTTAAAAGTTTAAGTACCATTTTTGAGGAGAGTTAAGCAATAAGATACAAGCATACCATTAAGGAAAATTTTTAGGCATTTTAGTTTCTGTGGCATGTGTTTTGGTATGTTACGCCCACTCTTGACTTATTATTTATCAAATGGGGCTTATGTGTATTTCCTTATTTTTAGTATTTTCAGTTCAGTGTATTGATTCTGGAGTGAGATATAACTTATAAATGATTCCTTATCATTGGCCCTGAAATGAAGCAAATTCAGTGACACATTATTCTCCTCGGGCTTAAAAATTAGATAATACATATGTAGAACCGATGTTCATTAAAGAAATTAATTGAATATTCGAAAGTCAGGGAAGTTCTCCCATGATTTTTCACTCCACTGTTGTTTACTGTTGCCTGTTCTAACTACAATGTGGTATGCTTAGCCTACCAAATATGATTGTTATTTCCCTTAATGTCGGAAATCTATTTAGGTGAAGCATGGCATGTCAGTTACAGTCCATTCATTCCCATTCTTATGGATGGCAGATATAATCATTTCTGTCATTTACTTTTGGTGCTTTAATGTTGTGATACATATATTTTTTAAGACACAGGCATTTTACTGACCTGGATTTTACTTCTTTGTAGGTAAGAGAGCTGTTATTTGCTATGAGGATGCAGTTCTAAAGGTTTTTGAAATGAGAGGTGAGACTGTACTACATAGGGTGGAAGTAGGAGGCCGAATATCATCTGAAAGTATCCCAATATCAGTGACTGCTCACTCTGATAACAGTTTGGTGCTTGTTGGCGCAACCAATGGCACTGCAACTCTTGTCAATACTCAAAGTGGAAAGGCAAGTGTAAATTAAGATCTTAAAGACAAGGCTGATATATCTTCTATTATCACTAATTATTATTATTATTATTAGGTAATATACCAGTTAAGGTAGGTTTTTGGATGGACACAACTATCAAATACACATTTTGTAATTCCAAACAAAACCCAATCCAGCAACCCACTCTACATCAGGTCCCTCCTCATCTCTGAGTACCTCCTTCCTCCCTTCATCCCGTCCAACATCCCTATCCTGTTCCTGCCCTTTCCTCGCTTGCCCAACATCCTCCCTTCTATTACCTTCTTCAACATTCCACTACCGCTCAATACGCCTTTCATCCATTTTTCCTGTCTATAGTGCCCATCATTACATTCTTGGGAATGATAATTGAGGTGGTTTCCCGTTGCCTTCCCCAATACTGTTTTTAACATGACACCGTCACTTAATGGCCGCCCCACTGGGGTCAGACGCCTTTGCAGCCGCCTCACTGAGGAACAGACGCTGCGTGGACTACCTTTTGTCTGGCTCCTAACCATCGACCTATCTGGCATGGGTGACCCTACCAGGAGCAATTATTATTACTCCCGCCAGCACAACTCTAGGGGTCATCAGAACACACAAGCCCTTCCACCACGACAAGGTTGTAGTCCATGGGAGGGATTATCACTAATATCAGTATAAAGTTGTTGCGGTATATAATTCTGAAACATCATTTTCATTTTTGATAAAGTGAACTCTTGATTATCTTTTCCCTCTAATGCTGGAAAGGAAAAAGTAAAACAATTGCAAAATGCCGATAATGTAAAAAATTATTCCTTATTTTCATCAAGCGTTGATGAGTGATTAAAAGTAACAGTTATTTCTTCTTGTGGCAAAGCACTTGTTATCCTTTCCTGTTTACTATTAATGAATTTTTAATGCTCTTTTCTTTGTCATATTTTGAATTTTAACACATTCTATCCATTAATTCACAATATCAAAACTACATGAGCTCCATGGCATCTTCAAAACATATGTTATCTTTGGAATACTTGGTGATAGGAAAACATCTGTACTGATGGCCAAATTCAATAACCTGCTAATTATAGTGGCACCTGTCTTGTAATGAAGGAAACCCAAACCACAGTGCATCAATCGCCAGTGTCTCTTGTCTGTCACAGGGCCTACAGAGATGCTGGCTGTGACTCACAGACTCACTGCCCTGTTCATCTTTACACCTACCATCCCCAACTTTACTTTGACCAGTTGTGACCAGGTGTTTGAAGTAATCCCCATCAATCCAGTAATACTGTTTGCTATTACACTATAGTATAGTACTATTATAGTATATTGCATAATACTGTGTGCTTTTCTAATGAACTAACGACTCTTTGTTCATCCTGGAAGCACTGAAATACTTTAAATTTAATGTATCTTAATTTAATTTGGTACATGTAAAGCTATAGGTTACCACTTTCATGCATCTAACTGCCAAATCAAATTGGATTGTGTAAATTTAGAGAACCAGAAGACAGATTTTTATTAGTTTTAAGAATGTGTTATATTGGGAGAAATAAGTAACCTGAGCAGTCGCTCTTTCTTATGACCATAGATATTCTTTAGATAGGTTGACTTTCTGATATTAGAGCAACACTGATCGACGATCAGACAAAATGCTACAGTAATCAACCCAAAGGTTAATTTGATAGGCGAGGACAATCTCACCTCGTACTTAGCCTTAAAGTGTATAAAATTCACACTTGTGTGTAGATTCCTTTGCCTGTGGTAGACATGAATTGCTTTTGTGACACCACCAAGCCTGTGATATGTGATACTTTAAGAGGAACATTGAATCCTGGGTGTAATTTTAAGGGGGATTGCAACTTTTATCTTGTTTGAATGTGTCTTTCATTTACTATTTGTGAACTAAATAATGCCTTAATTTTTATTTTGCTAATTGATGACATATCTAACATTATTAATTGTGGATTGTTATTCAATAACATATTAGACAGAATTTATTTATTTTGCAAGAAAAAAGCTATTACATCATTGCTGTAAAAAAATCACTTGTAATTCTTATAAAACAAAAATAATGTTATTTTTTAAGTTTCAAAACTAAATTCGACTGCTTGTTTTGACTCTCTCAGCTATCTCTTGTAAGATGTAGGGAGGGGTAATGATATAAAATTGTCTAGAGTTCCACTAGAGGGAATTTCACATTTTGAATTACCCTAACAGTATTTGTTCAGTGAACCAGAGTCCAAGTTGTCGAGGATGCTCAAAAACATGGCAAAATATTACGAAATCCTATAAAAATAAATTTGAGCCAGAGGAGGTGGCTACTGAAAAAATGATGCAAAGAGGCTAAGTGTACTCATGTTCAATCTACCCTATTATTAATAGATATATATTTATATATGTTAATTCTAAATTATGCATGTGTTCTGAAAAACATTTTCGGAACTGGCATGTAAAGAAGGGGAAACAGTAAAAACAAAAGCCTCTGAGAAACAATCATGCAAAGGCATTCCTGTTTTATTTCATTAGTAAGTCCAAGCGTATACCCTAGACAGAACACATAAAAATGCAAGGCTTTTATATAATACAGGTACATATATACTCATACAGGTATATGATACATACCTGTATGAGCAGTTTTCAGTTGTGGATATGTGTGAATTAATGTTTGCGCCATGTAAAAACTGCTCATACCACAGAATTTTCTATGAGTTCAAAATCCAAAGAGTCCAAAGTTCATCAGTGAAGTAGTATAAATCTTCATTATGTGAGCCATTAGTGATTATCCTTTAATTAGGATGAAAAATATAAATATACCATTTATCACAAATAATCATCATTGTTAATTGAGTCGTAGATATGTCTGTCATATGAAGAGTGCATTAATTGGGAATATTATCGATTTGAAGATTTTTTTCCCTTTTAGCTGCAATGATCAAGAATTATATTCCTTTAGTGCCTCTGAATGGAGCTTTTGCAAAATTTTCTTTAAGCATGTAGACACATCCTGTAATACTTATTGCACAATATTAATTAATGGGATTATGGTGATTGATAATCTTGTTTTGGACAACCTCTTTGTACCTTATGCCATTCACAGATAAAATCATAACTCTAAATGTGTGCATTCATCTAGCTACATTGGACTTCATGTTGGTGCTAAGCCTATAAGGTAATATAGTGTCTAAAGTTTCCATAAATCATGTTGTTGTGGGCTTACAAACTCTCTAAATTAGTAAAGGAACAGGAAGAAATAATTTAATTAAAATATCCATAAATATTTTATTTTCATGACTCTAGTTTTTATTCCTAGAGTCATCATCAACTGACTGAGGAGTAGAAACCTGAGCTGTGAAAACAAAATATAGGTACAAATTACAATAGTTTTTTTTCTGTTTAGCGTAACTTTGGAAATCCTCATGAAAAATAAACTTTAATGTGACCTAAGTTTCACTGTTGTGCAGCATTATGAGGTCAGGTTTCTTTCTGTTAATTTTCCAAAAGTTCCTACTTTACCTAAAAAATAATTTTGGGCTCTCCCTATTTATTTTAGGGGTGTTCATCCCTTTCAAAGTAGTACACACTGTTATACAATGATTCCAATTCTTCTGCTACACATCAAATTCTCTCTAGTAGTCTTTTCCTTAAAGCCTGCCAATAAACATGATTGATTTAATGTAAACTTCTTGAGTGAGTGCAGCAGGGTAAAGATACTAGAGCCTTAAACAGTATCGGGTCTAAAGTAGTGGAAATTTAGTTTCAGTTAACATCTTGCATTCTTCTGCAGATGAGACATTTGCAAAATGTTGGAATAAGAAAGGGTAGCTAATTAATTATGCATCATTCAGATGCCACTCTCCATTCCTGGCATTAGCATTTCATACCTCTCCCCATTCTGATAACCTAAGTAACTGATACCTCTCCTTCCTTAATATCAATTGTATCCTGCCAGGTGTGGTGTTACAGTATTGTATCCCTGTCTATTGGAACTCCCCTCCATTAACTAAATCCAGTCCCTGAGCCTACCCTACTACTCCAATACAATTATTGTAGTACCCTGTAAGTGTTGCTAAATTCACAAACACTGTAAAAGAATCATTAACAACCAAACAATAATATTCCATGAATGCCATCAATTAAAATCATGTAATTCATATTTTCAATAGATTCAAGCGAGATGTGGTGGAAGTTCGTCATTATGAGAAAAACAAAGTTGGCACTCTTCCACAAACTTATTTGTAATATACAATGCGTTTCAGTTCATCAAACCATCTTCATCATCCTTCCCACTGCCAGGATACCAGCTACCTGCTACCATCCTCTCAAATAATGACCACAAGTGCTTATTTCTCCCCCTCCTCTTTTTACCTCTCCATTTCTTTAGTTTCTCTGTTTCTTTGGGTTTTCCATATTTCCCCTCTTTGTCCCCGCCTACCTTACTCCTCACTCTTTTCTTCCCCCCCTTCCTCAAATAGGTATAAATGTGATGTATCAAAAGTTGGATCTTGTCTTGTACCTGAAGATGGTTCGATGAACTGAAACACATTGTATGTTGCTAATAAATCTGTGGAGAAGTGCAGATTTGTTTTTCTCATAATAACTCATGTTTGTTAGGCTAAAAAATTCTTAGTTAATTTTAAGATTCCTGACAAGCTAGTGCTTAATAGTGTGCAAAATGAATAAGTTTCCAAGATATTTCCCAATCGTCCACTTTTTCCCATTTTCAACTTGTTTGTGATGAGTATTCAGAACTTTCTTGTGAAGAGTGTAATTTTTCCATTTCAACAATCTGATTTTTCTTCATGTACAGGTTTTGAGTGTGTTAGACTGCCGAAACTCCTCCTCTGCAAGGACATCAGAAAGATCTGTCAGGGGGTCTAATGATGCTGAGGAGCCTGAGAGCACCAATTCGTCATCCTCCGTTGAAGCTGTTGGACTCTGCTCAAATGTGTCATTGCCTCTGGCAGCTACTGGCACATTGGATGGTCGTCTGATTATCTGGGATGTGTCAAAACAGGTGAGTGATCACTTTGAGTGCACGTTGCAAATTTTTTAACGATAGCATTAGGATTTATTTCAAAATGGTTCTTTTTTATTAAAAATACATTTTAAAATTTTATTCAAATCACTTGTGCACTTCTGGGTCAACAACTTGAATTAAGAATTCAAATATGGGAGTAGACTTTCCTTAAGTGAATTGTCACTGAAACTTTTCAGTAAGTTTAATCCTTTAATTAAATACTGGTTATTTTAAATGAAAGAGGGGACCATGGGTCTTTCTTTGTACATTGTCCTAATGCTCTCTGTAATGCACTTATACATGTTGTAAAAGTTTTTGATGTTTGATCTTGTAACCTAATTCCAATGATCCATGGCAGACCTGAGAATCACATGATATTTACGTCCTGTAGCCAGAAATAGAAAAACAGTGATAGAGAGTTTTCATTATGTATTGTTTTAGCTTGGATTGTGATTACGCATGTACATGAAGGTCCATGGCTGTAGCCATGGTAGCCTCTGTTATGCCCTATAATAAGAGGCCTTCCTCTTAAATATAGATTAGCTAAATTAATTTCAAGGTAAAATATACAAGTAGTCAGTCAAATATCAAATGGTGGCATTGTGTCTAGAATACTGAGTGCCATCCCTTGTGATTTTGATGTTTTCAGGTCCGTCGCCTGGAATGCCAACTGGATAGTGGAGTGACATGTCTGCAATGGAATGAGAATGCCTCTTGTGATAGCATGATATGGGTTGGCTGTGTTGGTGGGGAGATCTACCACATAGATGCCAGGGATGGCAAGACTGAGAAAAGGCTCTATGGGCATACAGATTCAATTCTCAGCCTTTGCCTATCAAAGTGAGTATATTTTTTTAGCTATCATAGCCTGTTGTTCTTTAAATGTTTTGTGTTCATTTTTGTTCCTAATGCATGCCCGAGGCAGAGTTTGTGAAAGTTAACTGCATGATATAGGGGTAGTCAAGGCATATATGTTAGACCCTGTACTATGTAGAAGATGGGTACATGCTGTGTCTCAATGGACAAGTTAGGGCATGAGAAGAAGAGGAGAGAGATTAAGTCTGTAGTTTAGTGATTTGGAGTTTACGGGAAGGAAAATATAATAGTAGCAGGGCCCACCGTGAATTATCGGACTGAATTTGTCTGTAGATGTCACTTGTAATCTCATTTCTGGAGAGTATTTTTTCATGCCTGAATATTTATTTTTACCAGACAGTGTGACCTCCCATTCAACATGGTAGGCAGTACAGTTCACTACCTTTGTCAATAATTATTAACCCCTTTGGCAGCATACCAATGTTCCACAGCCTGTGATGCATAAATTAATAGTCGAATAATATGGATTTTGATCTAAACTTTGCACCCTCTGTGCTAATTCTGTCTGCTCTTAATTAAAATCAGTTTTACAAATTGTTTTCTTCAATATCAGTGATGTGTGATAGAATACTGCCAATGAAAGTTTTCATGCTTTTCTGGTGACATTCTGATAATTAAGCCCTCAAAGGATTTCCACCAGGTGAGGTGATGATTGGTTGATGTTTTGATAATTGACTATGCCATTGAAATGTCAGTCATTCATTAACTCACCAGTTGCGAAATCCCAAGAGGACTCAGTAAGCCGAATGTTGCTAATTTTCTTTGAAGAGTGTTCATCTAATTAATTTGGTATCCATAAGTTTTTGCCTCATTTCCATTATTGATATTTTTTTAGGGATGGATCTACTTTGCTAACGAGTGCAAATGACTGCAAGGCACGGGTATTCAGGCTTGTGGAAACAGCAGCACCAGTAGACACAACTACCTGAATTTGGAAATTGTTTATGCAATTTGGCCACTGCCTTCAAAATGCCCTCTGTAAGGGTCAAAATGTTACTGGAAAGCGGTGCCCACTGCTCGATAATGTTTGTTTTGTTATTAATGTATTCTGGTATATGGCATTTTGTATCTTTGATTTGAATAAAAAATGGTTTTAAATTTTTTAATTTTTGATGCTTTGTGTTACTAACTGAATTCCAGAATTTTGCCTATCTTTTTTGTAAATAAAAATTATTTTTCAAAATCTAAATTGCATGTATAAAAATTTAATATATATGCTGTCTTAAAGTCTCTGGATGTTGCATTGAGAAAATTAACATGTTATAACAACACACAGACACCAAGAAGTTCAGATAAAATCAAAACGTTTGTAGCCTAATTCAATAAATTCATATAATTTTTCCCGAGGAACTCAACTATGATAATAGTTAAATGCTCTAGGAGTACTTTTTAATTTCAGTTTACGTTGAGATTAACCAAAAGAGTATGTGTAATGAAAGCTTTTAGAGCCAATTTTGTCTCTATGATATTTTGAATTCTAAAATGTATAGATCATTTTTAAGTCTTTGAAGTGGACTGTACTATTACATCTCCTTTTACCCTAAAAAAATTATTTTAATTTCATAGCATGGTTACATTATACCAAGTTTTGGTACATATTTAATTTCATTAAAAATCTCTAGATTGGTGTTCCCATCCCATGAACTTCAAGTATGATTGTCCTCAAAAGCTATTCTTTTGCACATTAAGTAATGACATAGACTGGCCCAGGTAGCAGTGTGTGGCATACTAATCAATTGGAATATGGACAGACTACATAGAAAAATAATAGGGTCCACACTATATATATTTGGCTGCCCTTGAAAGGATTTTACAAGAGTATGTAATTAAACAGTAGAGGAGAGGCATTATTTCACCATATTGGGTCACATTCTGAATTTGCAGTAAGCACTTTGAATTTATCAGAGAAAGTGTTATTCACATAACATTCATGCCACTCCATTTCGGAGGAAGAACTGCCAAGAAAAGTATGGTGTTAGGTTACAAAAGGAAACACTCCTTTCTTAATTTCCTCTAACTGCCCTGTCCTTGAATGCTTCTTTTTCCTGCTCTTCAACATTCATACATTGTTTTATATGTGGTCTTGTTTTCATGAGTTTTTTATATTTCTCATTTTGGCCTCTCTTCAACCACTTTCACCCATAACTTTGTTGGCCCACCCCCTCCTCTGAAATCATTCAATCTTCCCTCATGTGTGTATTTGGTTATTTGACTCAACATGCTCAACTTAGCATAGCATAAAGATATATCAGCATTTAAGATTGAGCAGTAGATTAGGTAGGGAGAAAGCACAATTCAGGGAATTAAATGGAAAGATAAATACAGATTAATGAAAAATGTTTACAAGTGTTCAAGTTACACAAATTACTATTGCGAAACTAGAATTGGAGTATTTTCAGGCACAACTGATAGGCAAAGGGATGTTGAAGACAGACAGTGATTGAGGGGATATGTTAGGCAAATGAGGAGGGGGCTGGAATAGGATAGGGATGTTTGATAGGATAAAGGGAGGAAAGAAGTATGCAGAATTGAAGAAGGGCTTACCACAGTACCTAATTTTAGGTGGTGCTTTTTGTTGGAGAGACAAGTAAACATATTTTTGTACCATTGCTTAAATTGTGTCCACCCAAAACTAACCCTAACCTGTAGGATACCAATAATAATACAAGTCAGGAGGGGTATATACGTTCGTCTTTGCCTGCTGTTTTAATTTAAGAATCTACAAATTTCCAGGGCAAGGTTCACTCCCAAGAAGTCAATTTGAACTATTCTCTTAGCTAATAGATAAAACAATTATGAAACTTCTTTACCACCATCTTATTGTCTTGTTTTTTAAATAAAATATACCCAAGTTTCTAAGAGGCAGCAAAAACTGGTCATGAAGGCAAAACAAATTAGATATTTTGTTTTGTCTTTAGTACTTGTTCTTAAAAACTTGCTAAAATATGTAATAGGTCCTGTTTTAAACTCTAAAATGCATCTACCTCTAGAGCTACCTCAACTGATGCTGGGTAGCACTTAATGGGATTTCACATTCACCATCTGGCCTGGGTCATGATGCTAGAAATAGATTTTTATTCTTAGTGCAAATACCTAGGGTAAAACTCCACTACTGATCTTGATACTGTGCTGTGGAGTAGTAAATTTTTGTGAGTTGAATATATGGCATGAAATGACTGATCATTAATGAGAGTGTAGAGTGGATGAAGTTAATGAAAGTAGCTGACCAGAGTGAATTAGAAGTATAGGTGACATTCCAAGTCCCAATTGGAAAAGTGCAAGACAGTTAGGGATGAGGAAGGGATCATAAAGATAATCAGTGATAAGCAGGTGAGTAAAATAGGATTGTTCTTTTACACTAGCACTCACTCTAACTTTAATGCCGATGAAATGGTAAGAGTGACATGGGAGGGGCTTGTTTATAGAATAAAGAAGGGTGGATACAAATTCAATTGAAGTTTAATTCATGAGTCGAGGGATTAAAGATAACTCAGTGAAGTTCAATTAATATATTTTTGACTCTTTTGAGTTCAAAGTTGAAGACTAATGAAACTAATTTCAGTTCAGTCCAATCAGAAGTGACTTTAATATCCCAAAGTATTTCACAGTTTTTTTCCCTCCCTTAAAAACTTATGCATATCTTTTCTTTCAATTCTCAAAGAGAAAAGGAATTGTCAAAGAAGTTAGTTAAAGGTAGAAGTACACAGTAAAAGTCTTCTACATTCTCTCTCCATCTTTCTTGGATTAGTACCAACCAACGCAAATGTATTCTAAAGAAGATATCTTTTAATTTAATGGCATTTTAATGTAATAATTTATGTTTATTTTGTACAATAAAATAAATTAAGCAAATTAAAGAAATAACAAAGTGAAAGCTAAGAGTAACTCAAAAATTAACTATTCAACCTAACATTATAATGTTCAATATTACCGCCAAAGTCAGAACAAGCATTTCAGAATCATGGATGATGGTAAAGAATTACAAGGATCTATATGAAAGAAATGAAATCATCAAGAAGTAGGATGCTACAATTGTGAATGAAATATGGAAGAATAAATAAGACCAGATGAAACCCTTCACAATTGCTGGCATTATTATGGAAGAAAATGGATGTAGTAGAGGATGCATTCCGATAGCATTGGAAAGAGAAGTATTTACAAAAAAGAGGGATCTGATGTCAGGTAAGTACACCAAATAAAGAAAAAAAGTGGTAAAGACTTTGATATGTAAGGTTATACATGATCCCCAAATATTGTCTTTTTTCAATCCTGATTTCAAAACGTAAAGGCTCTATCCTTCTTTCCTTACAGAAAGATGGATAAAGCACAGAAGTTTTGTCAAGAAGGCAATGTCAAGTGGTGGTGGGATGGATGAGATATGGTAGTCTATCACAGAAGGGAAATTTTTATTGGATAGCATGAAGACTGGTAAATTATTGATATGAAGAACTTCAAGGTTAATGCAATGTGTATGATATTGTAGAGTAGGAGTTTAGACTGCAGGAAGTTCATGTTATTACTGCAGGAAGTTATGTACAAGTATAGCTGCTAGGAACTATCCATAAATCTACCTCTAATCAGTAGACGACACATGTAAATCTAATGTACCCATAAATTTAATTTAATCTTAACGAAGCCCATACAATCATGTATTGTTCTATGGTAAATAAATATATCTACCTAAACAATAATGATTTATATTCAGTATCTTTGGTATTTCAATCCTAAGATTGGTTTACTGCAGCCCTCAATTCTTCTCTATTTAGTGTTAATTCCCTCACCTCTTTATAGATTTTCTGTTGAATGCCCTAAATGTATCCTTTGTACTTTTCTCTTGGTCTTCACTTATTATCTTTCCTTTAATCAAATAAAGAAGGAACATACTTTATCAATATTGTTGGCACCTGATAGAAGCTGTTGAATGGACCTGATGATAACTCAGAAGCTTATGAGCATCATAATGTAATAAAAGTGAGAGGATGAATCCAGTGTATTTCTTATTTCATGAATATGAACTTCCACATAACTGAGCCTGAAACCATTGAATTCTTCCCCTCTAATAATGTTTTTAACTAATCCATTGTGCCTCAAGATGTGTCCAGTCCATCTAGTTCTTTTTTGCCACAAAGTTTTCCACATGACCCTTTCCTCTTCTGTATTCTTCGGTGTTTGTCACTTTGTCTGTTCATTTAATCTTCAGCATTCTTTTCCAACACAATGTTTAAAAGGCTTCTATTCTTCGATGTTCAACTTTCAAATGTTCTCTGTCTCTGATACTTTGCATTCCATACTCCTTATGAACGTTTTGATGTACTGCTTCATTGTTTGTAACCTCAGGTTCTTTGAACATAGTACTTTATGATCACTTTTTTAGCTTAAGCTATTCTTCACTCGATGATGGTGGAACTCCTTCCATCCCTAGTTATACTGCGGCCCTGTTAGATGAAGAATTCCACTTGCTCTTGTTTCACTCCTTTGATTGTAGCTTCTCTCTTCCACACACAAGGATTTTAGTTTTCTTCTTGCTGATGCTCATATTATATTTCCATAGTACTTAGTCCAAAGCATTCAGAGCTGCCTGCAGGTACTCTCAGGTTTGTGCTACTACTGGGATACCATCTGCGAAACAGAGCATATTAATTTCTTCTCCATTCACCTTGAATCCTATTGATTCCCATTTCTTGTGCTTCTTTGATTGCCTCTTCTAGATAAACCTTGAATAGTGCTGATGAGAGATTGCACCCTTGTCAAATTCATGTTTATTTTGGCTTTTTTCTTCATCTGCAAAGTCGTAATCTGATTCTTGTAGAGGTAATTGATTATTCTTCTGTCATTGTAGTCCATTCCATGCACTTGTAATATCTTGAACATCTTGTTCTATGTGATGTATTTGAAAGCCTTCTCGAAGTCCATAAAGGCTACTCACTATGGCTTATTTATGTGTGTCTAATTTTTTAAGCAGTACCCTCAAGCTGAATATTACCTTTCTCACTTCCTGATTTATCGGGAATCTGAATTGATTTTCTGTGAGGTTTTCCTGTATGTTTCCATCTACTCTTCTGCTAATTATCTGACTCAGCATTTTTTAATTATTAGACATCAAGCATATAGCTTTTTCTATCAAGATATCTCCTTTAATGAAGTTACCTTGAAGTAGTTTGGTCCCTTGTTAGAGTACTTAATGTATTTCTTCCATTTGTTCTCATTTTCTTCATCTTCTATTGGTATCTTTCCATTGGCATCTCAGACGTTGAGGGACTTCGTTTTTCTTTCTCCAAATCGTCTCTTTACTGGTTTATAAGCATTTTTGCTGTTTCCCTTCTTTATGTTATCAATGTTGTCATTAATTTCATTCTACCAACTTTTTATCAATCTTCCTTGACTTTCCTGAAGACTTGCATGACTTGATTCTGCAACTTTTTATAGAGTATATCCTTAGTTTCATTTCTTCAATTATTGTATTTTCTTCTTGCTTTAATGAGCGTTCTTATTTAAGCTGTTATACATGACCGCTAAGATTCCACTGCCTTTCTCATGGATTTCTCATCTGCTTCTTCCATTAGTATACTTTTATATCTCTTTCCATCATCCTTCTGTGCTAGTCTAATTTATTCCTTCCATTTTTCTGCCATGGCCACAGTTTATCTTTCTCTTGCTTGTATTTGCTCCAGTATCTGTGTGTTCCATCTGAGCTCCTGTATCAATTTTCTTATCTTCTTGTATTGCAGTCAGCTGTCCCTGATTACCAAGTTGTGATTGCTACTTATACCTGCGATGGTGTAGCTCTTACAGTAATTAATTTGGTATAGCTTACACAAATTGAATTTTTTTATTTATGTACACAAACACTTAATTATCTAGGGGATGAGCATAAGAACTTCAAGGAGACCACCCTTTCAGTTAGTTCATAGGGGAAATTATTTTTTTGTATCAACGTCAATTCAGTCAAGTTTTGAGATGGAAGCATTTGCATGAACTGATAAATGTTGTTATGTTTCAATGCATAAAAGTTACTGTTGCGGCATCTCCCACAGTTTCTTGAAAGTTATTATGTTTTGTTGAAACATAAATGAGTGATATGTTTCCTGAAGTGAAGTTGCAATAATGAAATTATTATAAATAACTATATGTAGTTACTTATTATTGTTAAGTGTGGAAAAAGAAGTCAAGGTGTGGTACATATTGCACCTTCAATATTCACTACCTAAAACGAGAATAAATATTTATTGATTTGTCATTTAAAATCAAGAGTAGAAATCCAGGTGTTCATATAACTATTGATCTTCCAGGAACAATGTTTATCTAATTCAATCGTCAGAGCAAAATGTCTCTATGAAAAGGCTCAATCCTTTAATTTTTTCTGTTTTCATCATCTTTGGCCAATAACTATAAAAAACATTATCAATATGTACAAGTATGAAATAGGGAAATGGATTTTGGGCGACTACATCTTTCTTTTACATTTTCTCTGGAAATTTCCCATCGCTATTCCAGAAAAGCGATTTTTTATACATTTGTTAAGAAGCTTGGATCTCATTCTTAAAAATGCACCTACTCTTGAATGTCGTCCATTGCCGATGAAATGAAATTCTTTGGGATCCGTTCCTCGTGCTGTGATCTTAAGCGTGGGCAGTTTTTCGCCCCGAAATTTAGAAAGTGAAAGAAATGTTTGAATAGCCTTGACCTTGTCGATTATGGACTGATCATGTTTTATTTCCCACGCACATGGCTTTGACCAGAGCGTTGGCTTCCGGCGTCGGGGACCTGGACTCCATTCTGGGTGATTGCGTAACCATAATTTCCAAAGTCTATTTAATAACATGCCTGTGGTAACCTAGAGAACTAATACCCTCTACTTTAAACAAGTCCAACGAGGATATACGATAACGCCCACGGGAAGTCACTCCATACCCTTTGAAAATGCCATTTTCTCAAATGTAAGTCACTGCGGTGTTTTTAAAAGTATTACATTAGAGCTTCTCTCCGTTTTAAAGTATTTATTTCTTAAATTCATAATTATCACGGACTCCTCCAGAATTTTAAAAGTTTGTTATTCGTCAAATGGCAAAAAAATTTATTTGCATTTTAACCAGTTCTTCCTAACATTTTTCTTAAGTTGAACATACGCCTCTTTCTCTACTCCCCCTTGTACTGCGTACGCCAATTACAAGCGTGTCCTCAATAGGAAAGTTACCTCAGAAACACTTCGTCTCACGCAATACCTGCTAATGGTTAAGTCAACAAAAGTTTGAATTATGGTGGTTTGATTATTACACAATTTTTACACCTGATGAAAATAAGAGATGGGTGAATGTGATTTACGTCTGGGATATTCAAGCTTCGAATACCGTAGGAGTCAATGTCCCTTGATGCAGTTAGTTAGCAGTTCGCCCCGCCAAGGTGTAAGCCAATTTATTTACGATACAAGAGAATATTTTTTTCCCCTGCAAGGCACTTCGAGAGATATTTGTGGAGACACCTGTTGGAATAGCTTACGGAAATGTACGTACACCGTTCATGAAAAATACTGTACAGAAGACGTGTATATATAATATGCTCACACATTTTTGAAAATAATGACGATACATACACGAGTATGGGAAGAGGTGTAAGACAGGGTTGTCCATTATCACCGGTGCTGTTATACGTATGCATTTCCTGCACATACTTGTACATTTCTTCCTTTGTGTGGAGGAAATGATTAAATAGGCATGGGAAGAACTAGAGATAGGAATGAAAGTCGGCGGGGAATTTGTAAAATCAGTTAGGTAGAAGGGAGTTGATGACAGGGACGCTGAGTAAGGATGTTAAGAAACTCGTAAAAACTTTTATATGCAGCGTAGCGCTAGTAACAATTTGCAAAGTGATGTACAAAGATTTCCCAAATAACGGAGCAATTAATTACTGTTGGCAATTATTCTTACCGAGGTCTAAGTAACACCTTCCTGCTCCACGAATATGCCTCACATTTCACCTTATCTTTTATTCCGCCCTTCCCAGTACTAAAATTACAGGCGTGCGCACTTATCTGCTGAGCGCAACTAAAGCGTTTGTAAAATTTTGTGAGAAAAATGTTTTGATCCCAGAGTTCCTATGAGGACAATCATGTTCCATAGGCGGTAGACAGTCTAAACGTTGATCTGTGGCGAAAAAGGTGAATGATGATTTTATTGTTAGATTAATTTAATGACAGAACAGTAGTTTTATGTGACGATAATAGCGGATTAAGAATTAATTTTTTCTCAAAACGTAAGAATTCTATTTTAGTTTGTGAGAAAAATTCTGAATTCGACAGAATCTACTGAGGAGTGTTACATCTTCTATGTGAACATTTTATTAAATACTTTAACATTTGCTGTCCCCTATTCGATTTTATCTTCTCAAAAGTTCACCAAGTACGTATTTACCATAAAAAGAAAATTATCCACGGTTTTTACAGGAAATAAAGAGCACCCTCCTCCATCTGCGAGTATCTCAGCGTAACGAATCATTGCAACATCTGCGATAAATGAGTGTTTTGATTTCCCACATTTTAAGGTACATGTTAATTAGTAACTGTATATTCATAGACAAATATGTCTAACTCTACTGGTCCAAGCTTAGCTTGGGCAAGAAATAGTATACTACGAACCACCTCAATAGTGCGCGCCGTGAATATGACATGGAAACCAAGTAGGTCATTTCGTAAAGGTTACGTTTTACTGCTCACCTAGCCATCCTAGATTTTAAATGTTGGAAGGAATTCCTTCCACTAACTTGGTGGAAATGTTTGTCACTTTCGATATGCCAAAGAAAAATCTCATGAAATGTCATGCGTTTTGAGAAAGGCAATTCTTTTTCTGATGTCCCTCTTATTTATAGCATCTTGGTACAAATAATCTTTCCTGCGAAGACAGGCAAATTATTTCACCATTGAATAAGTGATATTTATCACTGATACCCACGAAAAAATTATAATTGTAAAGATTAAATGATAACACCTGAAATAAATAATCTCTTTTTCTTTTGCCAGTACCCATTCCCTCTTAGCAGTGGAAAAATCAGTAAGTTTCAATGATTTCAAGGGCTTAAATTAAGTACGCTGGTAACCAATCTTTATATAAGGTAAGAGTACTATTTAATCTACTGTATGGAATTAAAATTTAACAAAAGATGGCAAGACGTTCGACTAACCAAAATACTGTGTGCATAGACCCACAAATACTATGCAGTCTTTGAGTGGTGTGGTGACGCTATACTCGTCGAATTCTCGAATCCTTCACTACATAAAGTAATAGTCTAGATTAACAGAAGAAATAACATGTTGACTTCTGAGCAATTATGTACCGGAAAAGATTAAGCATACACATGTAAATGATGGAATAATCGATAATAAATCCATCTTTTCCGAACAGAATACAAGTATATAAGTAGAATCTAAACAAAAACTGCATATTTTAAACAAATATAACTTTAAGGAACTTGGAAGAGAATTTTACCACATTACATTTGTAGACGTGTTCATACGGAGAAGTGAGGAGAAATTGACTACCGAAGAGACTAATGATAATATAAGGAGTATAGATATAAGAAATATAAGGAATATTCTGTTCGCGTAAATTCTTCTCGGGTCCTCCACCGGGTTATATCGTCCATCTCGGCCAACGTTTCGATGTCCGACTCGGTCATCGTCATCAGGGCTTCATTCAGAAGCCCTGATGACGATGACAGAGTCGGACATCGAAACGTCGGCCGAGATGGACGATATAACCCGGTGGAGGACCCGAGAAGAATTTACGCAGCTGATACGCCGGGAAAACACCAAATCTTTTACCAATATTCTGTTCTTTCACACAATTCGTGACTACTACAATAGGGAATATTACTTACGAAAATTGAAACCTCCAGATAATAAAAATGATACGAAATACTATTATAATAGCACCATGGGAATCAGCAGCAATTACTCTAATGTCAGGTGACCTAACACTCCCTGACACTTGCCCTCATGGTGGTCCTAGATATTCAGTTTCGATAATTAGGCATATGTTTCATTTCCCTCGCGAAAGATTGTTCATTATAAGTGTGTTCATGATTTATGGCATTAGCATTACTTACGTTGAAATCTCTCGTCAAAAGTAACATTTATGGTCGAACGCAAAGCTAACTAGCTTCATTGTTGATTTCTTGAAAATGATTTCTTTAAAGATTCGGCGACACAAAATTTGACAGCATACAAGTACAAAACTTTAAGTATGAATTCATACATTTACCTAGTTTCACATTTTCGATAAAACTTTCCAGCTTATAATAATTATGCTCACTATAGAATTATTCCATTACTTCAATGCTTTCAGAGTACTTATTCAAGAGTGAATTATACACGACGTTTACAAGATACAGGTATTCTATTTAAGGAGACTAGCACGATTACAACATTGTACTCCCGGCTCCAGTTACGCATTGCCTACAGATGTCCGTTTTTTCATTAAAGACATGCCGTGCATACTGGACGTTTTTGTAACGAGCGAGTTATTTATTCCAAGGGGTCTACCCTGGCAGTAAGCCAGTCATGTACTACTTGCTCTATGAATGTTTGCTACTGAAGGGAGATCCAAATTAGATGCAGTGGGAAGAAGGTGGGCGTCCCAAGCCGTACACATTTCTTTATTGGCATATTCTATGTTTCATTTTATAATTTTCAGAAAGATTTACGAAGCCCGAAAATATTGTATGTAAGTCACTAACATAATTAGTATGAACATAGGCTATTAAAAGAAGCACGACAGATTTAAATTTAGAACGTTGAGGTATTTGTCAATGATTTTTGACATTTGTTTACGAAATACCGTTGATTTTTAACGGGGACTTCTTATTACTTTTTTATTATTATTATTAAAACGCACATGTTCGGATAGACAATGCCAGGTAGCACACAAGTCCCAAGTATTACAATCAAACTTGCCTTGGAAAAATAACATGACATCCCAAATCCAATCAATGTCACAAAAGATAATAAATAAAATCAGTCAGAAAAAATACATTCAAAGGGAAATTTTAAACCTCAATCAACAAGAAAAAAATCAAAACTATGCTGCTACATACAATTTTACACAAAGCATCAATAAAATATTATATAAATTGTTTACGTCATTTCTCAAAAGCATTTACACCGTGAAGGAAAGGGCTCGAATAGTTCTGCAGGTAACCTGTTCCAATTAACTATTGTTTTATTAAGAAATTACATTTTTTTATTTGTTCTTTGTACCCGGAATTTTACCTTGAATTTGTGATCATTTCTCCCTATAAAATTTGGATTTCCCGCCTCTTTCCTTAGTTCTGCCCAAGCTTTCTCTCCCTTCAGAATTTGGCACAGTCCACAAAGTCTGCTTATTTTTCTTCGACTACTATATGTAAAGGCAGGTAAAGGTTCCCGGCCCAGCGTTTTTAACATTTCAGTCACACTGTCCATCTATGCTTCCCCAGTGCACATCTGGCAGCCTTGCTTTGTACCTTCTCCAGCAGTAGTAGTTTTTATGGGAGGCGACCGACAGCTAAGGTCATTTGCGCCATTAGGGATGGATAAGAAAGGGAGGGTGGAGAGAAACCCGTCGTCGGCATTTGCCTACTATTGTCGAAAGGCGCCAAGGGGTCCGCAGGTTAACGTCCCATCCGACGGCCGTCGTACTCACTCAAAATGCTCTCCACAAAGCACCTCAAGTAGGGATCGTGATACCACTGAAAAATATTTGTTTGCTCCAGGACTTGGACAAGAGCCCTCTAGATGGGAAGCCTGTAAGTTGTACCTTCTCCAGTTTTGTAATATGTCCTTCTTTGTGCGGGCCCAGTACAAGTGATGAGCACTCTAAAATTGGTCTTGCAAGGGTCTTCTACGCCTTTCCCTTAGTTGCTCTAATGCTCCCTTTGAGGTTTCTCATCACCCAATGCAGGGCTTTGAAAGCTTCCTTAACAATGTATTCCACGTTTAGCCCCCACCCTGAATCCTTGGTTAAATATACACCTAAGTATTTCCAGCTATCACTTCTAGGAATGACATTTTCCGAGAATTTGTAGTTCCTATTGGTTCCATTTACCTTGTTACTAAAAGTGATGGATGTTCATTTGCTAACATAAATATCTATTCCATTATTTGTCACCCAATCCGCCATTTGATTAACGTCCCTTTGCAATACTTCGCGGACGCTCTCATTCTCGACTTTCCTGTAGAAAATGCAGTCTTCCGGAAAAAGTCTTACCTGAGATTTAATTTTTTTCCGGGAGATCATGTATATAGATTAAAAGCAAGAGCGGAACAAGTACGCTACCCTGTGGGACTACCGATGTTACCCTCGTTTTTTTCATAATAAACTTCTACTGATTTGATCCTTTGTGTTCGGCCTTTCATGAAATTTTTGACCTACGAGATTATGAGTACTATTCAATCTGTGTGTAGCGGTAATTGGCCCATCTTAAGAACTAAGCGATCGTGGTCAACTTTGTCAAAGACTTTTGACAAGTCAACTATTATAGCATCCACTTCTATTCCCGCATCCGTAGGGTCGCACATTTCTTGGCAGAATCCTAATAGCTGATTTTCGCAAGAGTGCCCTTTTCTGAAACCAAATTGGCGACTGTACAACCAATTCTCTCTCTCTCTCACAAATCCCAGAGATAATCAGTAATTTTCTTTTCTAATATCTTGCATACAACGGACGTCAAGCTTACCGATCTATGATTATCAAGAAGTGCCTTATCTCCTCCTTTGGAAATTGATATTGCATATGCCTCCTTCCAAGCATTTGGTAGGGCATCATTTTTTATGGTGACATTGAATAAATGATTTATATAATTTGAAACTACACTACCACCCAATTTAAGCAAAGCAATGGAAATACCACCTGGTCCTTTTGATTTATTCGCCCTCATTTTCCTATTTTTTTCATAAATTTCTGCGATCGTCGTTTTAATACTTGTTATCAATGGGATTCCTCATCAACGAGGAGTAACTACCTTTGGAGTCAATAACTACCTTTGGATTTGGTTTGCGTGGTCAATAACTACGGGTTACCACTCGGCCGCCAAGCTCAAGAATTTGGAGAATCCCAAACTCAGCCGTAGTCATCCAGTCCCTTGCCTTTCCGTGTGGTGCACAAGTAAAATATGGCCGGGCATCGCACCTAGGCCGATAAAAATAATTATGCCGCGCAGAGCGGTAGAACGGGCCTCGTGCGAGAAGCTCCTCAGCGTATTGGATACTGAATAGCCGTATAAAGTGAAGGAGTTCCAACATGGAAAAGTTGTCGGTGAATGACATTATAATGCTGAGGAATGCTCTCAAAGGGCTTTGTGAACGACCGTTACACTCGTTGGGGGACGTGAAAATCGATCGATACACATACTTCACGAGAAAGAAAATTTATGGAGACGGCATGTTATCTACTCATGTGGTCAACTATTGCGCCAAAAGTTGTAACGGCGGTTGAGAAATGACGGGAGGAGTTCGATTGTACTTGTAGAAGAAAGTGATATACGCTGTGTAGGTACATGTAATTTGCATTTTTGAATACCACATATCAATATATATTTAAATGGAACAAATTCGAAAAAAGAACAAATTTCGAAGTACAATGAAATGGGAATACTACTGCTTACCATTAAAGATATAATGTATATCCAGAAATTTGGATCTTTACGCTCTCTCTCTCTCTTTCGTTTACAGGCAAAATTTGTCTTTGGACGTGGGATATTAGTTTTTATATAAATATGTTAGAATAATTATTGGAAGTATATAACCAGTAATATAGATTGACTTTTAATTTAAACCATAAAATTATGACGGAGATGTGAATTTTAATAAACATATACGATCGTTTCGCAGATGGAAGATCATTAATGTATTGTATGACCTGGCTCAGTGCCACTAATTCTCTCTTTGTCTCTAATCACATTATAAATTATATGGAATTGCGATTTATGTGAATATGTGAATATCCTTATTATTCTAGATCTAAAACATGCGACAAGAGTTTTCAAGGGCTGATGGCGTCATCTCATTCGGGGACTGTCTCTGCCATCTGTGCCATTTTTTTTTAAGAATGAAGGCTTTTAAATCTACTACCGCGCTTTTGTCTCTTTAGCTTAACATCCGTGTACAAGATTCGAATCTCCCATCAAGTCAGTGAATCAAAGAAAATGTTGCTATAAATCCACTCGGATGACGGCGAAAGAGAATAAATGGAAATGGGACATTCGTCCTCTCGGCAATCAGATACGCCCCCGGGTGGGTTTTATGTCGCGAATGGATTGCCGAAATTTTTTCTCGAGCGAGTCTGGCCGAAGCTGCCCCGATGCTTGGAAATTCCCGTTGCCCTCCCTTGGAGATCGGAGTGGGTTCACAAGATCCAGTGATGGCGTCGGATCGCGGCGAGTGACCGATGACTCGCGGTGCGAACTCCCGGTTCCCCGAGTTGAAGTCACCCGTGAACGACGCCCTCTATATAACACCCTCTACAACCTCTCGACACCCTCTACAACCTTTCAATACCCTCTCTGACGTAGATTCTCCATCTTTGAGCCGTGGAGCGGGGGAAGGGAAGGTAAGGCGCCTCACTCAAAAGGCCTGTAGATCATCATAAACTGATAAAGTTAAACTAGTGATCGTCAAAATAAGAAATGTGATAATTCAATTACAATCGGCTAAAAAAGTGAGTTCAGCTAAAGAATCAATGAAGACTGATAAACCGTAAAACAAAACGCAGCCATGGTGCCTCATATATATCCATAAATATAACTCCAAGTCACAATTTACGGTATTAGGATAACTTTCTAGCACGTGGTTTACACGATAAAAGTTCCTGATTTACCAACAAGACCTGGAAAAAAATGGTAGAATACGACAAGTCTCGTTTTATTTTCTTAATTTATTTTTGTTTCATTTCATTCAGAAGGTCAAAGAAAATGTTGCACAACCCAGTGAGGAGGAAACTAGGGGAAACGGACAAGAAAATGTGTATTTTCCATTGCCAAAGGATGAAATCCTGAAATTAAAATAGTCTCAAGCCATTCTTTGATAAAATTTTCAACTATGGCTCATTTCAGGGCAAGTAGACATCCGTTACATGTTTATTTAGTAAGTTTTTTTTGTCAGAATGTTTCATTCATAGTATTCCACTTAATATGGTAGGTTTTGGAAGATACCGAGAGACTATTATCTACGTACCTCGAGGACTTCCTTGTGTTTGCCCCAAATCCTTTCCTTCTTTATTAATTTGTACCTAGAATGAGTTTAGAAATAATGAAATACCTTGGGACGCTTGTCCTTGAATTACATAATAAACGACCTAGTTTACATTCCATGCGTAACTAACACGTAAACGAAAGAACCTACAACTTTTAAAGAACTGCGGGTGATTCCACGACAGTTAATGCCACTTAATCATCCGATAAAGTGCACCAGCTAAATGTCACAACAGCCAATATTCTTGATGTTGTCACGAGAAAAGTGATAGGGGATTTGAATAAATAAATAAATCAGGCTCTAGAGTCATATATGCCTTTACAGACAACATATCAAATAAATAGAAAAGCTATGCCTTTCTTTAACAGCTCTCCCACGCCAAGCATTTGATTATCTACGCCCTAGTGATTTGTCCGGATCACTTCTTTATGTGATCGAACCATCACATATATTTAAATGTATTCGAAATTACTGGGATAGCCTGAAAAACGAAGAAATTTTCAAATGAGGAGGAACGAAGGAAAAATGAAATCATATTCTCTGACTTCAATAACTCGGGCTGAAAAAACTGCTCCATTTGCAGCTTTAGGGGAGATCAATGTCTTGAAACTGAAAAATTGTTTAAGTATGGTTTCCGAAGGAATGGGCAGTTATGGAAATGGAAGTAAGACAGGGATGCCCACCATCGTCTGTTCTTTGTATCATACCTGTATATGCGAAGTAAATTATTATATTGCCATTCTGACATTAATCGCACACTAATCACACCGAAAGAGCTTCAGGGGGTCATGATTGATGAAAGAGGTTTCGAAGAACATTTGATGACATGCATGTGATTGTTTATGTTGTCAAATATTGTTCTTTTAAAGAGTTTAAAAAAATAGGTTGTGATGAATTTAAATATTTTCTAGTGGATAAACTATCATTTGGCATTCCACAATTTAAGCTAATTGTGAAACATGATAAGAGGTGGATTGAAATACACACAAAAATGTTAACTGATATTGTAATGCACACTCATTCCAAGAATGAATTAATAGGGGAGAATACCTAAGTAAATTTATTCACAATGCCATTTAGCTGTACGAAGCATTACCAAGCTATTGTTAGAGAAGATGCTTATTGGGGCATGTAAATCATCAATCACCTAGCAATGGACGTGGTAGAAATTATAATATTGTCAATCAACTGTCTCCTAAACATTTTTTTTAACAATTGATCAGCAAAAACGTTTGTTTAAGATTTCTGTTTATCACTCAAAAATGGCCTTTGTTCCATGAGAATAGAGACACAAGTAAGTATGGTAGTAAGAACCATTAACCATAAGAAATCAACACCAGGACCCTTTGGCCAGCAGTCCAACGCTCTACCCCTGGAATGCCGCGTCTCCCAGGCAATAAGTACCTAGGCAGTTAACTGTTTGAATCGTTGTTTAATTGGCATTTGTAGAAATTTGACGTCTCACAGCATCTTCATTTAGTCTCGATGTATGTTGGTTTAAAAAAAATGTCTGTTCTCATTTGGTTTTCTGCTCAATGAATTATTTACTGTTTTATTATTGTAGGTACGAAAAAAAGAATAATTGTGTAATTTTGTTTAAGTTACTAGCACAGGTAACATTTCTATGATGTATCAGTAGTAAATACGAAATATTTAGTTTTTTTGCAAAAATTATATGCTCAATCCATTTCCTCATTAACGAAAACAGTACAATAGAGAAACTTTCCCACGACGACCAACGAGGTCGGCCCACGTATGGTGATGTCACAGCAAAGTGAAGAGACCGTTTTACATGACTTTTAGAGGGTCTTGCCGTGGACCGCAGGTGATCGATTCATTTCCTTCCGATGGATTCCTCATTTCCGGCCGCGAACGTCCACGCGCGCGCGTCGTGTGTGGAGCAAGTGTTGGAAAGCGGGTCGCACAGTGTTGAAATGGAACGCGGGAGGGCGCGATGCGCAAATTGGAAGATTGTGAAGACCGTGGCGCAGGTCGGAGCTGGAGGGCGGATAAACACCAAAGGGTCAACCGCGGAAGCGAGAGGAAGAACGGGAGGGAATGGTGAATCGCGTACAGTCGCTTCACGGACTGCAGGGAGATCAGAAATTCAAATACATACAGTACATCATGCCGTTATGCAAGCTTGGGAGGCTTCAAAAAGAGTACTGATTCGTATCGCTCCAAAATGTGTCGCTTCCCAAATTGTCGTGCCGAAATAAAAATATCTATTTTTTCGATTTCGACAGTAACAACAAAGCATCAACTCTGCTGGTGGGATTAAAATAAAAACAAACAGTCCGTCGAATTAAGAATTCTTGGATAACAGCGTCGGAATATTGCCAAAGATAATCCTTACCCATTCAAAAAATGTAAATCTAAGAATTGTATATTCTACGATCGTCATATCGCAGTGATGATAGTTTCTATGTCAAACTCTCAAACTTCGAATGGCACAATTATGAAACTATTTCTTTTTTAGGCTTTCGTTCGTGCTTCGTACTTACAAAATTAGTTCCAGTGAATGATACGAATTAGACTACTGTTGAACTCTTGTGCCGTAGGAATTTCTTTTCAATAGTTGGCAACAGTGAGTTGTAGTGGGGGATAGTCTCAGAACACAACGGACACCGGGAACCTTTGTAAGTACCGCAACTCGCCTCGAAGTGGCCGTTTCTGTGAAATAAGTCGATAAGAAATCCCGCCAAGTGCGAGGTGCGCGCTGTCATAAGGTTCCTTTTCGCGGATGGAAAAACTCCGACTGAAATTTTTGCACGACTCAAAAATGTTAATGGAGAAGGTGTTATGAAGCGGAAGAACGTGTTCAAGTGGTGTCGTGAGTTTAGTGAAGGAAGAAAGAATATTCATGCCAAGCAAAGGAGTGGAAGACCTTCAATTTTGACCGATGAGTTGGTGCAAAAAAAATGATGAAACTGTTCGTGAAAACCGCCGATTGACAGTAGATGAAATTTCTGCGATGTTTCCACAAACAGATCTCGTCTCGTGTAAGAGAGATGTCTCCAGATCTCTCTTACGCCAGACAATTGCAGAAACGCTGGGATTCCGAAAATTGTGCGCAAGATGGGTCCCAAAACAACTGACAGAGCAGCACAAATTGAATCAAGTTGCTGGCTAGTTCCTTGAGCGATTAGAATTGGAAGGTGAGGATTTTCTGAGCTCCATTGTGACTGGTGATGAAACGTGCGTGACTCATTACACCCTTGAGACAAAAAGACAGTCCTCACAGTGGCGGTACAATGATTCCCGATCTGCCAAAAAATTCAGAACCTAAATTTCGGGCAAAAAAATCATGGCATCCTTGTTTTGGGACCGAAAAGGGATCATTTTGATCGATTTTTTGCCTCAGGGGTAGATGAATAATTCAACACGATACTATGAGACCCTAAAAAACCTCAGCAGAGCAATTCAAAACAAACAAAGGGGCACGCTGACTAAGGGAGTGTGTTTGTTGCACGTCAACGCCTGCCCACACAAGGCCAACTCCACTAAGGCGCTTTTGAATTCGTTTGGTTGGGACATTTTTAACCATCCAGCAAACTATCCTGACTTGGCGCCTTCAGATTTTCATCGTTTCACCTTTATGAAGACTCACATGGGTGGGAAAAAATTTTCAACCGATGACGCGGTGAAACAAGAGGTCTGTAAGTGGACGAAGGAGATGGCGGGAGAGTTCTATGAGGAGGGAATCAAAAAACTTGTGCCACGGCTTAAAACCTACATAGAACGGAAAGGCGACTGCGTGGAAGAATAAGTAACACATATATTCAATATCATGTATTTTTTAAATATTAAAAAAATAGAAAAATTCAATACCCTTACTTTCTGGACATCCCTCGTATATCAGATGTCTACAAAAGTGAAAAGTCTATTAAAGTGAAAAAGTATTTTTCTATCACCTCTCTCGTCAAGGGCGTTGGTTTTACTATATTCTCAAGGCATTTCCACTGGGAGATGAGGACACAGTCATCTTTTGAATTTTTATCAGCAATATCCTCCCGAATCAGAGTAGATATTTGATGGATCCAGGCAATACACACTTGTTTGCTCCCAATTCTCGACTAACATGATACAAATTAATCTTAAACCCTATACTTTTGTTCATATAACTCGTTCTTTAGCTCTGCATACTTTATGTCTCCCTTAATTCCACCAAATAGGGCTATTCTTTTCCTCTTCTCTACTTCGATTTCCCAGCATTCTCCCCTCGGTTTCCGTTTCCAACATTGCAAAGCCTCTCAGTATCCCCTGCAACCATCTGTCCAGTTTTCTTCGATTTTTTCCCAACATTTTCTCCTCCCCTATCATGCCTAGAAATTCATATTTCGTTTTCCTTTTCGCTCATTTTACTTTTTCCATAATCGTCCACAACCGCTGACGTACCTCAAAATCCTCTTATCTACATTTACCCACTTATCTCAACGACCAAGTTTCTAAGTCATACAAAACTCCACATTTCTTTTTTTCTCTAGTCTTTTCTTTTCATCTGAACTTACAATTCACGTTATTAACTCCTCTAGTTATTTGGGCATCCTATGCATTTCTTCTTTTAATGCCCTAACTATTCTTCCCTCCCTCCTTCGAAACACTTCCTAAATTGATGGAACTATTGTACTTGTTTATAGTTTATGTCTTTCAACTTTAATATGTCCCTTAAACTTCCTCTTTCTTAAGAACATCTTAATATTAGTTTTCATTAAGAATGATTCTCAACCGCATCACACTGATTCTGTAATGCGCTAAGCGACAATTTTCAATCTATGCCTGACTGGCGAACTAAAGCCTAATCATTTTCACATCTGATGGGATGAGTTCCCAATCTACTTTGATATTAACGCGGAATTTCCAGAGTAGACATTTTTTTCCGATTAACTATTAAAACTGGCTGAGCCATTTAACGTGAATGTCGTTCTGTATTCCAGCAATTGATATTCATCATCATCTGCAGCTCTACAGCCCGGTGTGGGCCTTGGCTTCCTCTATGATATGCCTCCATTCAGTTCTTGTTCTTGCTTTTTCCTTCCATCTTGTAACTCCCATTGCCTTCAAGTCATCCTCCACATCCTGCAGCCATCTCTTCCTTGGTCTACTTCTTCTTCTGACTCATTCCATCTTGTTATTAAGTATCAGTTTGGGCATTCTGTCATTTTCCATCCTTTCTACATGCCCCAACCACGCCAGCCGCAGTGAGACTTGGCAAATCTAACTATGTCCTTCCCTTCTAGTAATTCATTTATCTCCATGTTCATTCTAATTCTCCATCTCTCTCCTTCTCTAATTGGGTCATAGATTCTCCTTAACATTTTTCTCTCGAATACTCTGTTTCCTCTTTCTGACTTGTTAATGTCCATGTTTCAGCTCCGTAAGTTACCACGGATCTAATAAGCGTTTTATAGATCTTCATTTTTGTGTTCCTTGATAGTAACATTGATTTGAGGATTACTACATTTGTAAAGTATGCCCTGTTACCTTCCATTACCCTTTGGTTAATCTCCGTGGATATCTTATTTTCATTGTTAAGTCTGACTCCTAGATAGGTAAATTCCTTGACACCCTCAAACTCATAATTCCCAATAATTATGTTTTGTAGGTCACGTTTGTTCTGGTGATGAGCAATTGATATTATTATGTCAAATATTAAGTAATAATAAATTTTATAAAAGGATGCAGACACCTTCGTTGTGATACGGTAAACTAGGGTTTATTAAATCTTAGGTTTTTATTGGAAGATTGACCGAGTGGAGTGAATTATAGGTGCATTTTCTCCTTATATCTACATGTATAACTATTTTGAAAACAAATATTTTCATCAATTTTCTGAAATTCCATGAAAAGGTCGGCGTTTGACATGAGTTATTGTATTTAGTGGTCTTGACATTGTGAGCTTCATTAATGGTTGCTTAGGATATTTACGTAGATTGCACGGAATGTTCCCGTCAACCCGTGGTTATGCCTATTCCCATCAATGAGAAGAAGCGTATATTCCGATAGCCTTAATGACGTTAGAAACATTATATACAGTGTAAAATATCTTAATTCGAACTTTAATATGGTAACAGGTTCCCACCATCCCGATTCCTATCCCTTACATCTTTCGGTCAAAATTGGTAAATTGTTGTCTTTCTACACACAGCTCTTGAGTCTTGCGCTCAAAAATATAAATTGAGGAGGAAAGAACGCTAAAAAAAATTAGAATTCTTAACTGTTTGAAAATGTAACTGTAAATGATAAAAGCATATTCCCAGTGTCACAATTCTTCGCTTAAATTTGCTGACATCTCTGCGCGTGATTGCACGAGAACCGCCCTCGCTGATTCAGTAAGAGCGTCCGAGAATTAAGGCTATTTGCGACATTAAGGGTGGGCGGTTAATTAAGGACGGTTTAGACTTGAAGGATCGGAGAAAGAGTTGGGGTAAACCAGACATCAAAACGTTTGGTCGGCAAAACGCCCATAGTCCAGCATCCGATTTCGATGATGATAAATATTTAAATGGTCTCAAGCCAGAGGTCAGAATCGCAAAAGTCCTAACCGTGAATCGCTTGGAATGTAATCGAATGTCCGTGAGGTGCCTACCAACATGGGGAGACACGCCTAAAATTAATCCAAATTCCATTATGAAACGACGTAAAAATGCTCACAAGCGAACTTTCAAAAAATACCATTTACCATACTATTGCGAGGCACATTCCAGTTGATGACTAAAATCCCGTCCCGACGTCTCCGGAAGCACTTGTAAGAAGGGAATGTTCGGAAAAAATCAGACTTTTGGTAATGCTAGCTGCAAAATGTTTGAATCTTCTTTTGAAATTTTTATTTCTTTGTTACCTATTCGGGTTTGAAACTTTGCACAAAGGTACACAAAGCAAAAGACATCTCGTTCTTTAATGCTCTCGATTAATATTGTCACTGTACCGTCCGGTTTCAGTTGAAGATACGCTCAAAGGACGATAAGTATAGTGGAAGGAAACATTGAAGAAAGACAATATTTTCGGCCAATGGTTACGGTTCCGAAGTGGGGAAACGTTCGTCACAGAACCTGGGTATTGCGTGAACTAGTTTTCATTCTACGAAAACCGACTTGGTACTTAGGTGTCAGTTCTTATCAATGATTTATTTTTATCAATTCGGTGTCAATACATTCCAATGTTTAGCTTGGGTACCTGCGTTCGGTGCTTGTAGATTCCCATATGGTTATCTTCTTCAAACTATATGTGCCATTCCGCCACTGAGAAGAAAATCTAAAGGACACTTCAAACTAGAAGTAAAAATACTCAAAAGCATATTTTAAGAGGGAAAATTCATTCGATATATAGCTATGATTAATCAATTTTTTTTCAGGGGAATAATATGCTAGGGAAATAATATTTTGGGGAATAATACGAGTATATCGTACTATACCATAGTGCAAACTAGTTAAGTAATCCAAGATTCGAAAAAGTCGTAACATAACCAATAGCAGCCTGCGATAACCGATTTAAAGATAAGCCCAAGAATACGTACGCCAGGAAGAGATACTTGAAGCATAAACACTGCGTGCTCAGTAATACACCGGTACCACAATCGAATTACTATTCATACGCTCGAAGGGGGGAACTGTGCACAATTGATTAACGTTTCGCAGATGATGGGAGTAAACTGGAGGGACAGATTACTGAATCGGGAATCTTTTCCTGTCTCAGACGGTAACGGTACGGATAGGGGATGGAGAAGCTGGAAGTACTAAAATGAGAGTAAGAAAGGGCTACTAATTATCACCTGTTTTTTTTCAATTAGCATGCGGAGGAAATTGTGAAAGAGGTATTTTTCCTAATCAATTTTGGGAAAAATACATCCAAATCTTTCTTCCGCGTGTATGTGTGTATATATACGAATATATATATATATATATATATATATATATATATATATATATATATATATATATATACGAATATATATATACACACACGCATTCAAACACGAAAACCCATCGAAATGGCGAGCACATATTCATTCAAAAGGAAGTATATAGAAGGAAAAGGAATAGGAACTCGCATAAAAGACGAACACTGGAACCTGTACTAGTCTTTTATATGTGTTCCTATCCATTTTCCTCATATCCATTTCCTTGTGTATTTATATATTTATAATTATTTATTTATACACACAGAGGGTGAAGACTAATAGACTCTCTAGGATTTGATCCCAGGTGATTGTTTTCTTTGAGGGTATCTCAAAGCTGAAGTTTACAAAGTTCGACCAAGGACCTTGGAAGCTTTTAAGCAGGCAATTATATATGTCATCGCTGGAATGACGCAAGATATGCTGAGAAGAGTTTTCTAAAACTTTTTTGAACGACTCAACACGTGCATCGCTCACCAGGATCGTCATCTGGATGAAATAGTTTTCAAAACCTAATGAAAATAAAATTGCATTAAATTTAGTTTCAAGAAATAAAAATCTATTTCAATTATCTTTGCTGGTTTTTTTTACAATTTACCGTAAACCCGATCATAGTTCTCCCTTTAGTCCAGAACTAGCCTCATGCGACTTCTGACTGCTCCCCAAAGTGAAGAAACTCCTTGAAAAGCGCTCTTCGTCCACAGAAGCACACTTTGGCGATCTGAACATGCTCAACTTGCAACGCTGCCATTGACCTAATACTAGAGTCATATCAATGAAACTATGCCACATACATGTATACGTTACGTTTCAATCTTATAATATATTTTAAAATTATGTTTACACAACAAATTATGCGAATCATAAAATTTGAGATCAATCTTTATTGAACAATCCACGCACATTATGTATATGATACAGTCGCATTTTCACGATTTTTTTAAAGGACGGGACTTTCAAATCATCTCATTAATCGTAACGAGGCTCACCATTGATAAAAATGATAAAGAAATAAATGGCAAGAGAAATCAAAACTCTTTCTGCAGGACGTTATGATAAGATACTATGATTGAACATTACTTCGCGGTTTTCTAATTTAAAGTTACTTTTCAGGGAATTTCAAGATGATGCATGATGTCACTGCTTATCATATCCTTATTTTTTGCTAAGGAGGCACAAATAAATTAAACTGGTTGAATGCTTATGTTTATCATTTCTCGACCATGGGATACTTGTTTTTACATAATAGTGTATGTCCCCCAGCCCCAATGCTTGTAGATAATAAGATAAACTATGTCTCAATGGCAACAAACATTGCCGTAGTTGTTTTCAGGAGGAAGAGAATGCGGAGATTGGAAAGGAAACAATGAATGGACCACGACTCTTTGTGCAATATTTACGAATTGGGACGGCTCGTTTTTTTCATCTCGCCGATCCTTAACCACGTATCGACTGTGGTTGAAAAACGTAAAAGGATTGCTTATCGGACGCCCTTGACCACCCGTTACTGTTTGAGAGAAAGATACGAAGTATGGCGAGTGAAGGAAAATTTCTCTCCTCGGACAGATGTGCACACAAACAGCTATCAGTAACCGAAGAGGTCAATGTTACAAATGAACAGATTATGTTAATGATTTGGCTTATTTCTTCCGCGAGCTATGCACAAAAGTCTCCTAAAACCTGCATAGATATGTTAGAATGGACACCTTTGGCGAAGTAGATTTAGCGGTGTTTGTAGTCGTTTTTTTTTCTCTCTCGCTGAAATCATGGTTGGCCACCCCTGACTAGTCTTCTGGTGTTCCAAGGGCCAAACTACCGGAGTAAGTATACAGGTACATCCCCCATCTCCCAAAGAAAGGTCTTGAACGCGCAACCATCGAATTAGCAGATATTCTCGTCCATGTGATTAATCCGGTCTGCTCGTTCTGTATTATGTTGTCCTCGATCATCTGATGGCAAAGCTTAGATTCAAATGTAGGGTGGTATCGGGTTTTGCTGTCAATTGAGCAGATGCTGGTTATAATTTCATGCACTTCTAAGGGAAAGGAACATTTCCATGCTCTTTCAGTGGAAACAACCATTGTGGAAATTAATGGTTTAACGGTAGTCGCCTATTTTCATTGAAAATTTCATAGAAAATTTCAAAGCTCACGAAAACCACCAATGCCACTCAACACATTGCAGTTCGTGAAATTTCCCAAGGAAGTTGTCATAAACTGCTTAAGGAAAAAAAGCGGATTTGCAAATGTTCTCGCTGTCATTCTTTTGCAGGAGCAGTGACTGCAAATTTGGCATTGGTTGGAAAAACGTTCTGCGGTTAGCGCATCTACGGAATTCTGAAGATTCAGAGCGAAGACACTGGAACTCGTTTTTGAGACCAACTCTCGACTTAACTCCAGGGTCCTGTTTTGTGAGAAGACAAAGGCAAACAAAAAGAAATCTTCTTTCATGATCACTATAAAAATACACATGAAGCTTAGTGGTAGTTATCAGGGGTCGACTGCTGACGTCATTTGCGCCATAAATAAGGACAAGGTGTAAGGTGTAGACAAGCAGTACAAATCATCATTCCTGTTGGATGGGGATTCGAATTCGATTCCTCTAGATTCCTGAGGATCTGGGTTCGATTCCTGGCCATGGCGAATGATTCATACGCTGTGAAATGTCTGCATTTCAATGTTTATCTGCCAATGACTCCGTTTCAGTAACAGTCGAGGTATCTCTCGTAGTTCTTTGAAATAGGGGGGTAGTTTGGTGCGGGATTTAGGCATTTCAGGGAATAAAAATTTTTCAATAAATTAGAGACCTTCCTTTTGGGATTACCCTCGTAGTCACTGGACACACTAACGTGCCAAAAAAGATCACAACGTATCAGAAAAAAATGCACAAAAATTGAAGAACATATGGGTTAGGCCAATGTTACGGGAAAGCATTAGCTCTGTACAGCGGTTGCATGTAATTGAGATGAATTCGGATGCTAGTGGAGCTATAATGACATTCCACGTCTTTTTTCCAAACCAGCCCTTATCATCCGAGGTCTTAGGTGTGTTGGCATGGCATTGTGACACATCCCGAGTAATGCTCCCACAATGCAATAACCTTAGACTTATTTCATCCTTTCCCATCCTATCCACTCCCTTTCGATGTAAGAAGGAAAAAGGGTGCAAATGGGCATCATCTGTTTATTAGTGATCAAAATTCAAAGCGTGCTTTCCCGGCGTAGTAAGTCCGCATCGTAAGTGGGCAATATTTATCGACCGTAGATGTAACTAGAGGAGCTTTCGCCCTACTTGGGAGGCTCGCGCACTCAACATCATACGACCCAGATCTTTTTTGGCCGTTTGGGCATTTCAATTAAAGGGTTCGAGTAGAGAGAACCCCTTAATAAAATTTACTGAAAGTATTGCTGACCGCATCATGCCCTCTCCTGAAAGAGATGGAAGTCATTTAACTGCCACAAATTTCACGAAATGACATTTTTCGAACATAGAGAGCTAGACAGCGAGAGTAACTTAATAAACGCACGATTATTGTTAAAGGAGGATAGAATGCTTTATCGTACGGCACAACGTAAATACCTAAATGATCAACTTATCGGTTTTGAGGAAAAAGGCCTCTTTCCAACATTCGATTTTAATTTGACACGTGGTTTCGAAGCATTACTATATCATTTTTGAACTGAAAACCCTTTTGTACTGATTTTTTCCCGCCGGTCCAGGCGCGCCCAGCACCGCTCTGACGGGCTGCGATTGGAGGGGGGTATGTTGGCAAGCGACGCTGAAAAAGGCAGTCGGCTCTGAGCTGTGTTGTAGTGAGGAGCTCTGTTAACGCGAACCTCCACGCTCGACCCACGTCACGGAACGCGATGACGAAGTTTTTGGAGCAGCGTTATTCCATCAAATTTGCGGTAAAGCTTGGGAAATCGTCTACCAAAACTGTCGGTATGATTAACCAGGCTTACGGAGAGTCAGCCATGTCCAGAATCATGATCTTTCGATGGCACAAGATGTTCGTGGAGGGCAGAGAAGAGGTCGACGATGAACCACGTCCTGGACGCCCATCAACGACACTCACCGACGAAAATGTGCGAAAAGTTCGCGATGTACTGAACTCTGATCGTCGTCTTAGTGTTCGGATGACAGCAGAGCAGTGTAATGTGCCAAAAACAATAGTGCACGAGATTATTAGGGACCAATTACAGATGCGAAAAATTTGTGCAAAGTTGGTGCCGAAAGTGCTCAGTGATGATCAAAGACTCCATCGTTTGGAAATCGCGACACAACTTGCGGATCACTGCAAAAATGATCCACACACCACCGGACTTCTTTCTGTTCCCGAAGATAAAGAGGAGTTTGAAAGGAACGCGATACGGAAGTTTGGACGCCGTCAAGATGGCCGTGACGACGTGTCTTCGAGAGGTTCCCGATGATGCCTTCGCGGGAGCGTTCCAGGAATGGGAACGCCGCTGGAACAAGTGTATCGACTCACAAGGGTCCTATTTTGAGGAATATTAGCTTAATATATGTAAAAGTGTAATAATTTTTTTTTGCCTGAGCTCAGTACACTTATCTTCCGGACGAACCCTGTATATATATATATATATATATATATATATATATATATATATATATATAATATCTTCCGAAGAAGACGGAGTTCGAGTCCGTCGAAATTATCAAGATATTATTGTGAGTGTTCTTTTTATGTGTTCTCGTGCTGTGTGTTACTGTCTAAGTTTTTTATTCAACACTTCCGTGTTACTTCGAAGAAATCATCTATCTATATATATACGTATATATACTATATACAGACGACCAGCCAATCTCAGAAACCTTCTGAGATCCACCAACCCTTTGGCACCCCGCCCTGACAAATTTCGTCATATTTCCCCAACTTGCAATCGCCCCCGATGTAAAACATGTCTGCTGATCAGATCTGCTCCACTCTCCCCACATCCCCTCATTGTCCCTTCACCCCGTTCCCACGCTAATTGCCTCTTGAAAAATATTATCTATCTTTTGTCGTGCTAACAATGCACTTCATTCTACATAGGCGAATGCATTACCCCCTTATCCATTCGAATGAATAATCACCGCTACTCCTGTAATTCTGCCTCACTCTCTTCTCTTCCTATCCCTTTACACGCAATTTCACACAACCTATCATTCGACGAATGCTTTTCCCCAACAATTCTAGAATCCCTACCCGATTCAGCCACCAACATAGAGGTGAGAACTCGCGAATCCGCATACATCCTATATTTCCGATCCTTTAAAATTCCCACCCTTAATCGCCATCTTTAATTCCTTTCCCAGCAGTCCCTAAATCTTCCGCCCCCCTTCTTCCCTCCCCAGACACTTTCCCCTCAAGACCTTTCAGTCTGACCTGAAGAAGGCCTCGGAGTAGGCCGAAAGCCCAAATAATCTACAATGTGTGTTCTTTTACGTGTTATCTGTTTTATTCTGTGCTCTATTGTGCCGTCCAAAAGTTATATTGCTCTCGTGAGTACTTCCGCATAATCTATATGTACATATATATTTTTTTTAGGTAATCTACCGCTTAAGGTAGGTTTTTGGATGGACACAACTATCAAATAAATATTTTTCTTGCTCCAAACAAAACCCAATCCAGTAACCTACTCTACATCAGGTCCCTCTTAATCTCTGTGTACTTCTTTCCTCCCTTCATCCCATTCAACATCCCTATCCTGTTCCTGCCCTTTCCTCGCTTGCCCAACATTCTCCCCTCTATTACCTTCTTCAACATTCCACTACCGCTCAATACACCTTTTATCCATTTTTCCTGCCTCCATAGGATTTCTCTCAACAAACCCCTCTCCTCACCCACCATCTCCAGTACTACCTCATTTGTTTTTCTTTCGGTCCATTTCACCTTCTCCATTCTTCTCTTATATATATATATATATATATATATATATATATATATATATATATATATATATATATATATATATATATATATATATATATATAAACAATATTACGTACATTCAAATGAGCGACTCTGCCTGGATCTTTTGTTAGAAAACATAAGACGGCATGGCACGGGCGGATATATCAGGTTTGGTCTCTGGGTACCGCTTATTTATCATGAGAAAATTACTGAATGGCGGACAGAAATCATTCCATAATTCTTTATACACCTCCAATGGTGTAAATTCTGAACTAATTTCCAAATTTCCGTAATCTCTGCCGGCTGGTGACCATTAAATTGGACGGTAGACCTACCCTTTCCATCCACACCAAATAATATAAAATAAGCGAAATTATTGACTCGGGAGAAAAGTATTCCGAATCGATGAAAAAGAACGGATCGCATTTAGGAAGACAGGTGGGCAGTGACCAAAGCTGCCCTTGATTTCGTACCGTCGTCGGCGGCGAGGCCACGGCGCACGGAGGTGAGGGAAAGGGAGCGAGGGCACGCCTCAGTCGGCATTTGCATGCCGCGCCAGCCATGCGATCGACCGCGATTACCAAAATGGATTTAAGGCGGGTGGCGGTGATTACCGCATGCTATTTTAAACTCAATGATTGACAATGTCTGCGAACAATCGCCGCGGATGAAACACGTGCTTCTCCCGTGGAACAATGAAATGACAATAGCAGCAACTGAATTTCGCGACGTTTCGGATTTTTAGAATGGATGGACGACTTTGAAAAGGAACGAATAAAATCTGAGTGAAGAAAAGTTGACTACACGGAAAATAAGATGGAAAGAAAGATTTCATTTATTCGGAGTCAGGTACTTAATGTAGCCTTAAGTTTTAGCTACAACTGCAAATTACAGATTTGATACATTTTTTTAAACGGGATGTGGAAATGCATTTACGCACGCCTGGGAAGGTGTCCCAGGCAGTGTGGGGCTCATCCCAGTGTGACGACTGGGAATGCCCACTAAAACCACACCCCCGCTCGGGGTTTCGCCCGGTGTTGTTGAACTGAGCGACGGCTTTATTACTCGCTGCCGATTTCCAGGTGTTGTGGGTGCGAGTTACCCAAGTTTTGCTAGAGAACCATCTATATCATCCAATTCCTTTCTTGCCTGACCCTTTTTGCCCATTACACGTGTTCATCATTTGAGCCCATCGCGTCCAATTGAGGTGGGAGCCTTGCAGCACCCGGATGGTCAATCCTCCAAGTAGCTATTTCGTTAATCCCAGGTCCCTTAGGTGTTCAGCGGATTTGTGGCACCACACTGCCCTTCAAGAGATGGTGCAAGATGTTACTTCAACCGCGTCCCTCGTCACGTTCTCCCTCCGAGCTATGAGGTCTTTTAGCTCCTGGGTTTCGTATTTCCCCATCTTCCGCTCGTGAGCTTCAAACAGGGAAGTAGCTCCCGACACGATCTGTAGTACATCAATCACCTTGACCGTGTCATCCTTCTTTGCAACGAAGTCCGGTTTTTGCAACATGCCCTTGGGTCGGTATTTGGGCTGTTCTAACACAGCACATCCGATTTGTTACAACCTGTTTCTGGGTGTTTTGGCGATCGCATCATGGCGACTTACTATATTCGTCCTCCATGTGTCTTGAAACAACTCTGGATCACACGGGCGCCGGTCTCGGTGGCGTTACTCTCTGCCCTGCTTGAGATGGTATTTGCATCGTCTATTCGTCGTCCCCTAGACGTTCGGACACGGGTAGGGAGTGCATTTATATTTTTAGGATTTGCACACTACTTCGGTCGCTTCCCTTGTATTGTTTGTCTTAAAATGGTTTCAACAATATCCTCGTTGTTCTTTTCTGCAATTGTGCGCATAACGTATTTCGCTTTCACCATTTACTGAACAATTCATTTTCACAGCTTTTAAGCATTCAGACATACTACGCTTAGCATGGTTTCTTTCCGTGGCAGGAACAGTAAAATGCTATCTCAATTCCGACTATCATTGGATATTTTTCTCTCATTCACTATTCTTTCCCATATTGCAAGTACTTGCACATGTCTTCTGCTTTTTGCACATTCATTCACGCTTTCTTATCCTCCTGAGATTCTTTAATGTTTCATGTCTTGATAGTCTTATAAAAATACGTATTCCTTTCTCCACTTTCGTCTCAAGGCGTTTGTTCTTCACTCACATTATCTGTTTGGTGAGTCGACTCTCATCCGTTCCCTCGGCGTGACGAGGTAGACAGGCACACCTTCAATACTTGTCGATTCCGGGCAACATTCCCTCATGTCTCGCTTCATGTTTAGCAATCATCCTATTTCTGTTACTTCTACCATCAACACTCATGCCCAAGTACACCATACGCACCACATATAGTCCACATTCAGGCTTATTCTGAGAAGTTCACTTCTACATAATAATGTGGAGAGGATTAAATTTTATGCACAGGCATTTTTTCTGTCTAAGGCAAACGCCAATTCTCTTATGCATTCCACATGCTGCCAACACAACCTTTCTACCGGAATTCCATTTTCCATTAAATTTCCTCAAATAGTCTCCCATCTTCTATGAGTCCAAAGTGTTTTCCCCAGGGGCTTCTTATCTTACTACGGTAACTCAGGCCTTAACCTCGACGGAAGCCTGGAGTCACCAAGGGTTGCGTCGAGATTAAGCGCACCTTGCGTAACCAATCACAGAGCAACTTCCTGGCGCCGCTACGTACCTCTTGGAGACAAAGATTTTCAAGCCGTGACGATAGTGGCCGAGGCTTCCCATGCTGGATGACGTTCTTCAACTACCACTTAGATGACTGGTACTCTGGGTTCACAAGGTGGATTTTTCAGTGGTACCCTGACACTGAGACTTTGGTCCCGTAGGGAGTACATTACGTACTGCAGCGTTCGGCCGCACGGACAAAGTAATGTGAATCACGGGGTGCCTCTGCTTCAGAGTAGGCAAAAGGTCTGGTTCATCTCCCTTTGGCCCTGCTCCATGAAATGACACCGCCTACCTACGTGCCCTAAATCAAATATCCCGTTTCAACAAAAACTTCGAAACCAATCACGAAATGGCCTCATTCTCCGAACCACCGGATATTTAAATTCTTAACCACTACCCTTGGGTTCTTGAATAGCAGGTTACACTTTCCTGGATAGTGCGCCACAGGTTAACTGCAATACAATGATCGACCCACGATCACTATGCTATTTTACAAGACACTTGGGTGTAATAAATAATTTATGAGTGATAAACACGTATCTTGGTTTCATATACTCTTCAAATATTAAAATACACCCTCGTGTCCATTATTCCTAACGTCCAGGTGGTCCATCTGGTGCTAACCCCGTTTTGCATACAACCTTGGCGGATGGGTGGTCATAACCGATGAAATAATGTTGTGGAAATAGGAAATCATATATGCGAGCCATCGTCCCATCCGATTTCGATAACCCGAGACCAGAGGATAGTTTCCGAAAGCTAATGTTGATAAAACAAAAGTCCTCAGAAAACAGTCTAAAACGTAATATAAAGGTTTAAACTCCACATTCTGCGTAATTGTATGCAAGCAACAAGCATTGCAGCATTAATTACTATCAGTAGACTCCGCGTGTGCAAATTGTTGCATAAATGAGATGCAGCCTGCCTTGTAGCTTTGAGAAACGTGTCACGAGTGAGCGTCGACTCCCACACAGCTTCGAGAGTTACGAGGCTTAGTTTGTTTTGGTCAAGTGGATTTCATAAGACTCGGAGACACCCTGGCGATGCTGGAGCTAGCTGCGGAGGCCATTCATTTAAATGCGTCGATCGATCGCAGCGACGCGAGGCGGAAGATCCAAGGCGAACGCACAGGATGGTTAAGAGGTTCGTTAACGACACATGCGCCATGAATAATTCACTCCCTGAGATTAATTCCTGGATGCGACACTTGTCCAATCGCTCTTTCTTCCCTCCGTTTCATTCTTATGTCCTCTATCTGCTCTAAACACGTACCACCTGTCCACTCGCTCACTGGGTTGATATGTAAGTCCCAGGGAAGACGAAGATGCGGGAGGAGACTTAATGGTTGAATTGGTATAAAGTAATCTACCGCTGTGCCATTAAGGTGGTTCCATCCTCAAATCGAATGGCGCCAGGTATTCTGATAATTTCAGCAAAGCACCTTTACATAAAGCTTTACACATTATAAGTTTCAATACACTTCCAGGGGTTGATATCTCGGGTAATAAAAGTAGGTACGACTGGTACCTACTTTAAAACCGGAAAGATGGATAGCATGGCATTTCACAAAGTCAAAATTGAATCAATTGCAAGCGTTGTGAAACCTTGAGCAGGAGTTCCCTCCGTGTCTGGCCCGAGGTGATTGCGTCAGTTCTATACACATGATTCATACTTTGGAAAACCGTTTCCATTATTTCACACGATAATTGGGGACAAAGCTTAGTATACTTTGCACCCCGGGAGGAAATTATTAAAAAAAATCCTCGATCATGTAGGCTCGTGAAACCGCAATGCATGGCACGGTATCACGCACGGCCGATTGCAGTTTTCAGAACTTCTGTATTCCCTACTCAAGTCTTTCCCTCCTCCAAATGAAGGTGATATGTGGTCAGAAAAATGTACACTGCTTGGAAATAGAGAGAAGTATTAATTTGCCTTTCAAAATGGTGGTCAGAATCAAACGCTGCTCCATTCATTTTTCCATCTGGAGTGCTGTGTGTAAGGGACAACTATCATTTATGCAAGATACTCTTCTTATTTAAAGATAAAAGATAATGATCGTTATAATTGAAAATAAAATAATCGTAAACAACCGTCCGAAACCGAAGTACCTTGAGAACGTCCTCTTTATTTTCCCTAAATTATTACTTTCGTAACTTCATCGTAACTTCTGTCTGCCTTCACGCTGTCTAATAAGCCGACAATCTTCTTTCCTTGCACCGCTTACCCAACAATCTCCTTTCTCTCAAGGCCTTCAACATCTCGCCACCTTTCAACGATTTAACCATCTACTTTCTCGGTCTTTTTCGAATTTCCCCCGCTAACTTTCTCCCTTCGTCCACCCCGTTTGTCCCCTCTCTGTCCAACTTTAAGCGGCTTATTTTTTTCCCTTTACGATTAACATGCCTCGACGCTAGTTCATTTTTTTACAAAGAAATATCCTATTTTGCGAGCAGCAACTGAAGTTAAAGCTCATGCTATATCTTTGAAGAATGCCTTATAAATGCAACGCGAAAGATAATTGAGTTAGTTCTCATCGGCAAGACCATTAATTCGATATATTCTAAAAATTTCAGTATGACATCTTTGAAGATCGTATTATTGACTGAGGCGATTAAAATAAAAACGGTCTTCACGAGCTACATGCTGCAAAAAGTTTGCTAAGAGATGGTGATTTGTACATAGGTTCTCATGGACCACTCTCTCTTGGCGCCCAAAAATGTTCATCCAAATGGGTAAATATATTGTAGGTGTTACGAAAAACTAATAATCAAATAACTTCATTATTTCCTTATTATAGCAATACAATAATGTGTGAATCAACCAGAGTTGATTTTGAAGGTGCCGCACTTTGAACGTTTGAAATATTTCAACTCCAACTGCAAATGGTAACGCATTTTAGGAGAGTGGTCCCATAAGTACCCGGCCTGACTTAGAGATGGCGGTAGTTGTTTGAAAAATATCACTGTTTAGAAAGTATGCAACCTATAAAGGATATGTTTAAAGTTTGAAGACGCTACGTTGTTTATTTGTTTGGCAGTCATCAATGGTGGACGTTTTCACTGAATTTGTGAAAATGGAGAAATTTGGTCATCGTTATGTGATACAATACTTTTATTTGAGGGTGAGTCTGCCCCTTCGTTTACAAAAGTAAAATATTGGGTAGCAGAGTTTAAACGAGGCTGTATGAGCAGATGCTCAAGACGAGCATCGCATTGGTCGACCAAATGAGGTGACGACTCCAGAAACGGTGAAGAAAATCCACAAAGTGATACTGGATGATCGTCGACTGAAAGTGCGCGAGCAAGCAGACATAGTAGGCATTTCAAAAAGTACGGTACATCGCATATTAACTGAAAATTTGGACAAGAGAAAGCTGTGCAAGATGGGTGCCGCGTTTGCTCACACTTGAGCAAAACCAGTGTCGTGAAGATGTTTCAATTGAGTGCTTAGCAAAGCTTCACAGCAACAAAGCGGGATTTTTGCGCCGTTTCATAACCATGGATGAAGGGCCATTCCTTCACATCTAAGACAAAAGAACAATCAAAACAATGGATTCAAATGGGAGAACCGGCTCAAAAGAAGAACAAAACCGTTTCTTCGGTAGGCAAGGTCATGGGGTCGGTTTTTTGGGATGCCCGTGGGAATATTTTCATTGGCTACCTTGAAAAAGGAAGAACTATCAACAGCAATAGTAAAATGCGAACATATTGCAAAGTTTGAGTGAAGAAACCAGGCAAAAGCAATCGCATTCGGCCAAGAAGAAAGTGTTGTTTCATCAAGACAATGCACCACCTCACAAATCCGTTATTGCATTGGCCAAAATTCATGAATTAAAGTTTGAATTGCAACCTAATGCACCCTATTCGCCAGATTTAGCCCCCTCGGATTATTTCCTGTACGCAAACTTGAAAAAAATGGCTCGGGGGTCAAAGATTTTCCAACCGTGAAGAAGTGATGTTGGCAGTTAATGGCTATTTTGAGGAGCAAGACAGTTCTTATAATAAAAAGGATATGGAACTTATTCAAAATCGCTGGGAGACGTGCATAGAACTGAAAGGAGATTATGTTGAAAAATAAATACATTTTGTTCCCAAAATTTTTGTGTTTTCTTTGTTGGGTCGGGTCAATAAATAAATAGCAGCCATCCAGATAAACTTCAAATGTTTCTGAAAAATGCAGTTGGCCTAATTGCTCAAAGCCGCAATAAGATGAAGTGCATTTGTACCCACATTCGCACTGCGTTGGCATGTCCCAAACTAAAGGAAGAAGGTAAACAAAGAAGAACGAAAAAATGAATCAACAATAAAGACTTTCAATTCGAAGAATGGTTTCCACCGGGTCTCTTAAGCTAATCTCTTATTAAAGAGAATTTGTGAGTCACTTTTCCTATGATTCTCTTAGGGAGAGTAATTTGGTGCTTACCTGTTGACTTCCAAGGTTCTTAATCCGTTAAACTAATTTTTATAGCCACCCCTGCAGTGAAATGAGTGCTACCGTAAGTGATTGCTCTAGTCTCTACCTTCGTTCACACGAATGAGGGATGACGTCCTCTTTTCCGGGTAATTGAGGCCTATTGTTTGGCTGGAGCCACTCACTCTCCGAGTCACGGCATCCTCCTAAAGGTTTTCTATATTTTTAGGCCGTTTTAACCAATGAAGGGCTCCGAGTACCACCACTTAATTATTCTTGACTACTTATTCGTTGGGAACACCCGCTTATTTCGCTGGTAACCTTTATCTCAAGACATCGGCCAATCCGCACCTGGAGGACGCAATATTTGGCAATATGCTTCTCCACGTGAAAAAATAAAGATTTATTTTTTTAATTAAATCCAAGCGCGATGAAGATAGATGAAAATAACTACATATTGATATTTTTCCCACGATGTGCTGAACATTATCTGTAAACTTGGTCCTTCCGACGTATTGAATGTCACAAAACTATTTCCCAATATCATCAATAGTTTCTTCGCTGGTGCATAAAGTTGTACACCGAATATACCGTTGCAAAACTGACTAAAGTATTAAAATAAGTAAACAACAACTCCGACATTTATACTCGAAGTTTATGTATTATTTGAAATGTAAAGAAACGGATGTGGAATGTACGGATACGGGACATTTAACAACACCGCCGAAACGCCTCCAAGACCATGGGGGTTAATTCGTACCCCGTTTGTAATATTAATCCTTTTTAATTTTCAATGCTGTATCATTTGAGCATTCCTATGCTTCTTGCAGATGAGATTGATATAACAGACTGTCTTGCAAAAGGTATTATACCAAATTATTTTCTTTAAAAAAGAGTCTATAACTGACTTGGTCATGCTTGCATACAAAATATAAATTTTTTCCTCAGGATGCGCAAGCCTTTGCGTATGTTTAGGCAAATGAAACTTTTCATTTTTTTTACTGATGCTATAATATTTCGTGAGTAATAATTGCTGCTAAAAAATTAATTTCTTGCACCATGTGTGTACACATGGGCATGTGTGTCCGTTTATCTACGAGTGTTTATGTACATGAGCAAATATATATTCAAATGCATTCATTAACTTATGTTTTTTTAGAAATGATTGGCTCCTAACTAATGCTGGTGCGGCACTTGACAATTAGAATTTAATTCTAAAAAGTGTGTAGTGGTGAATTTTTTGGTAAAGGATAAATTTCCACCCGAACGCCTATTGGGGACACCGAAATGGTATGTGTGGACTCGATTAAATACCTAGACGTTACTCCCATTCAGGACCTACCCTGGGTGAAACACATACAGGGAATTTATGGACAAGCTAACAAAAAAATAGAATTTATCAGAAGAGTACTAGGTAAATGTGATGGAAATGTCAAAAAGAAGTGTTACCTTCCGCTGGTTAGGTCTCATTTAGAATATTCTTCAAGTATTTCGGATCCTCACGAAGAAACGAAACGGGCATTGATTGCCGAATTGGATCGCGTGCAGCGTAGAGGAGCTAGATTAGTAAAATGTTGTCATGATAAACTTAGTGGCGTATCCAAATATCAGAAGAGCTAGGCTAGGAATCAGTCACGGAGCGAAGGTTATATTACAGATTAAATCTCTTGCATATTTTGGAAGGGAGTCTCTTTAGCAGTGATCTTGAAAATGTATTATTAACCCCATCGTACTACGGTAGGAGATATCGTCTTAATAAAATTGGAGAGATTAAGTGTACAGCAGATGGATTTAAGATGTCATTTTGTCCACGAACGAAAAGGGATCAGAATAACATTGTTCGACCGCGTTGGGAATCATTTTCGGGTAAAAATTAGTTTGATGTGTATTCACCCCCTGCCGCATACCCTAGTGCCCCACAAAAATTACCCTCGGCCCCTTGCAAGGCAGGCGTGCCTTGAACGGGCGTGAGACGGAATTTTGCGGGGATTGACAGGAATGCTTGATGGATATTGTGTATAGACAGACGTAAATAATTTGTCCGGTGAAATCCAATGCTACGATTGGTTAAATAAATTGGAATGAAATACAGCGGCGGGAGATTGATACACGCTCTATCCAGAGAGCAGTCAGGAGTGATTGCATGTGACTGTTGAGGAGAGAGAGTGAGAAATCTGGAAAAAAGAATGTACTCCCGAGTATGGTAGAGTTGGTCATTATCGCCCATAGCCTTTAACGCATGCACTTAGAAATCAGTTACAGAGAGTAAAGAAAAGATAAAAGGTAGTGTATGAATACATGGAGAAAGGATGAGCATGCTGTAACTTGCATACTCAGTAGCAGAGAAGAAGGGAGGGAGACCTAAAAAGGATACTAGCCTGGATGGAATGTTCAGAAAAAACCTCATGACAAAAGAGGACAAAATTAAGGTTAAAGTCTGCAGTCAAAGAATTGAAGATAACCTTCAAATATGTGTTGGGAGAGAAACACTGGAACAAGTGAAAGAATTTACTATGTTGTTAAGGTCACTAAAGACAGAAGTAGCAAGAGGAAAGGAGTACTCAGAATAGGAATGGCGAAGGCTCTCCGTCAGAAGAAGCAAATATAAACGGCGGATAGTATTACGTCGCACGTAATGACGCCGTACATTAAACCTCATATTCCCAGGTAGTTTAATATACTAAGACGATGAGAGGTGAACAATGGTATCTGGTGAAAAAAAAGAAGATTAGATGCAATAGAATCAAAGGCGTAATCAGCTAAAAATCTTTCATAGTCCTACACCAGCACTGAACTAATTCTAGTATTGCATGTTGAAATAGAGTTAAGGAAGCAATTTATCATATCTTATGGGTGGAATAAGCTTTTCTACGAGCGTGAGACTAGGACGATGGGAGAAGAAAAGAAAAGATAGGAGGCGAAGGAAATGCGGCGATACAGAATAACGATGAAAAGAAAAAATAAAATGACTACACAGAGTAACAAGCTTAAAATTACAAGGTTTGCACAAATAGTATCGGTAACATTTTTTTCCTAACGCGTGCGTGAAGTGTCGCTCAAGAATTCAGATCGCCGGTTAAGTGTGCGCATGATTGAAGATCGTATTGACATTGATAAGATGACAGTGCACACCATTATCACTGAAAATGTGGGATGCAAAAGATCTACGCTTAACTCGTCCCGAAGATCTTGACGGACGACTAAGAGCACAGTCGAGTGTCTGCTTGCAAAGACTTTCTGCAACGGTATCGCGACGATTCCCCAACCCCCTTACAGACCCGACCTGGAACCAGCAGGCTATTTCATATTCCCAAAAGTGAAATCCTCCCGCAAGGACACCAATATTGGACCCTGGTGCCGTCAAATAAGCTTGTAGGTATACCCTTAGGGACCTTCCGGAATCGGCCTATCAGGAAACTTTCGAGTCGTGGGGGGAAAGCCGCCGACAAAAAGTGTGTAGACTCTCAAGGGATGTACTTATGCATTTTGAAGGATTTTGAGGCATTGTGGCACTATCTGAAATAAATCTATTTTTCCGAAACTTTTCCCGATACCTTTTATACAAACCATGCACCCCGAAGAGCGGGAGAATGAAGAAGTGCCTGGAGGATGTTTACGAGGGGAAGGGAGAAACCAATTGGACAGATCCTGATTCACGACAGTTTACTTAAAGGCCGTAATTGAGAGAAACATGAGGAGGGAAGAACTACGGAGGAAGGTCAAGGACTAATTACGAGAAGTAAATGAATAAGTCGTCAGCGCAAGGAAGTGTAATGAAATGAAGAGATTGGCAAGGAACAGGATAGTCGAGAGAGCTGCTACAAACCAATCCTCGGATTGATGACCCATTATGAAGATTATGACGCGGTCTAACACTCTTCATCTATTGAATTCAAAATGAAGTAACTATCTTATTACTCCATCTACTTCTGCGGTTAACGTGATATTTTATATGCATTAGCCCAAGTTTCATATTGAACGTGTAGTGATATGGACTAACTATCAAATGTTAGCATCACCATTAATTCAGCTTACAGAATTAAAGAGCCATTTCCCCATAGCGGATATTCATTGGAAATATACAGCACTTTGGTAATTTCTAACTGTGAAAAGAGTGAAATATGAATTTAATTCTGTGAATCAATTCTTATTTTTCCTGAATATCTCTTTCAACATTGATTTTTTTTCTTTAACGACTATTCGGAATGCAAATTCAATCTTTTTTGGTGCATTCAGATACATCGCCAACAATATCCACGTACATTTCCTACCTTTTTCATTTATTATGAAATTAAAATAAAACGCAATTGCATTTAAATGAGGTTACTTAACCACCATAGGCACTGGATAATGGTCCGAGTAACAATAACCGTGTTACAGCATCAAGGCCCATATTAAATTAAGTTATTGCTTCCATAATGATATTGCCCCATACATCTCGTAATAGCGCATGAATACAATGGCTAGGCAAATCCAGATATAATGATTACTACGAACGAGTATACAGCGAAAACTTGTTTTACTGCAGAGAATTTCAAATTCCACAATATTCCTTAAGAAGTGTTAACATGTGTACCTGTACAAGCACCCAAATTTCTCCTACGGGCGTTCTATTGGGTATTCTCGGTCATCCCTTCCAGCTTACGAAAGTAGCGAATTGCAACTTTAACAAATGCACCCTAATTCCAGAACAATGCAATTAAATTTACTCTGGATAAATAGACTTGTTAATGATTTATACGTAGGGGTGTCGATTTCAAGTAATTATTACTATGAAACAACCGAAACATATGGATAACATTTATTCTTCATATTAATTTATTCTTAAGTACATAATATTGTAAATTACAGCTAATAACGTTGATTTGTTTTGTGTCAGGAAGCAGAAGTGTAGAAGTAACTCGCAGTGTGGAGAAGATAGAGGCTCGCAGTGTGATTACGTTCCTTCATTTGAAAGGCTTTTCATTTTTAAAATTGTTATTTTAGTACCCTGCAAGCCACCGCTAGGGTGTGTGGCAGGGGGTGAATAAACGCCAGACTAATTTTTACCCGAATATGACCCCACCGCGGTCGGATAATGCTACTCTGATCCCTTATCTATTCTACAATTAATCTCTCTAATTTTATTGACACGATCTCTCCTACCGTAGTACGATGGGGTAATAATACATTTTTAACACCACTGCTTCCAATCTATACAAGAGATTTAATCTGTATTAGCTCCGCGAGTGATTTCCAGTCTAGCTGCTCTAATATTTTGGATACGCTACTAAGTTATCATAATGACTGTTTTACAAATCTAGCTTCTCTACGCTGCACGCGATCCAATTCGGCAATCAATCCAACTTCGTGAGGATCCCATATGCTTGCAGTATGTTATAAATGAGATCTAACCAGCGACAGATAACATTTCGATTTGACCTTTTCATCGCATTTACTCAGTAGTCTTCCAATAAATCCTAATTTTTGTAAGCTTGTCCACGTATGTGTTGCACCCAGGAGAGATCGTGAGTGAGGGCAACGCCTAAGAATTTACCGAGTGTACACATTCCATTTCGATGTTCCCGATACGGTAGGCATTCTGAAGGAAATTGCTCTTTTTCCAAAAATTCATCACAACGCACTTTTTTAAGTTCAGTTCTAATTGCCAAGTGTAGCACCAGCATTCTGTAGCATTAAAGTCATCTGACAAAGTTGCTCTGTCCTCATTATCACGCATATCACAGTAAACCACTGCATCGTTAGCAAAAATAAACGTATCTTACTAGTGACTACGGAGCCAATGTCGTTAACGTAAAGTAGGAATAAAAGAGGTCCGATGACACTTCTTTGGGGAACGCCTGAAGTAATTTCTACTGCATTTGAGCTAACTCCATCTATCACTACTCTTTGTACCAGACCATTCAAAAATTCTTAATCCAACCCCGGATATTTTTGCCTATTCCATATGCTTCTAGCTTTGTAAGTAGTTTGCTATGCAGTATTTGATCAAAGACTTTCTTAATAGTTACAATACTCGGCAAATATAGGTTGAAATGATGGCTGTTCATGGAAATCACATCCCGTCATGTGACACAGTTGTGAGATGGAAAATAAATTTTCATACGCCAAATGTTTCTCAAAGACGACCCAAGAAGTGGAAGAGAAGTGGAAGACCATCATCCACGACCGATACTGCCACAGTGAATAAAGATCATGAATGAGACTGATCTTTGCTACGGCAGAGAACATTCCCATAATTCAGCATACGTGCGATATAGTGTTCCCCATTTCTTTGACCGAAATTTTAATATCGTCCATTCGCTCCGATTTTATTATAATACTTCTTAATTCGCCAGAGACCCCAGGCAGAAACATTCTTAAAAATCGGACGGGGGTGATCCCGCTACCTGCAGGACTCGTTTATTTCTTACGGCCCCAAACATGAGAGGTTGAGCAGAACGTCTTCTATCATCTGCTTCTGTTCTTTGGGCGTCGTAATTTCCCTCTCGACCCCAAAAATCTTGGACAGGGCACCAACGAGTTTCCTCCCTTTCGACGGGTACTGTTTCAGATGGCAATTGAAGTGTAGTTCGCCCGGCAGAGCGCAATAACTGCGGTTCTCTTTTTCATCAGCCACGGAGCCCGTAATTCCGCGCGCCAAAGGCGGAGAGTGCCTCGGAAGTGGTCGAACGAAGTGTTTCCGAAAAAAAAGTGAAAAAATCACGACACCGCAATTACTCGTGAGACTAGAGATCGTTTTTTTAACGTAAATTACGATGTCTTTATGTGAACACCAGGCTATAAATACCTCACAAAAAAAGAGCGAAAAAAACCATTTTAGGAATTGATGTCTCTTCTCCATCTTACATTTCCTTCCAGGCTTTACGTTGAGAGTGGGATACCTTTTGCCCTCTTTCGCATCCCTGCGGATCGCAATCACACCAGTACACGGAGAATACCCAAGCTGCAGCACTATTGCGAGAAGTAGAATTACATCTGTGTCAAAAAGCCCCAGAGTTTTTGCTTTTGGTCGGAAAGCATTTCATCTACGACTGGAAAACCTGCTTCCTCCGACCGCCGTGGTCCCTCCGAGAAGAAAAGGTTGAAAGAAAGGGGGATCCCTAAGAGAAAGGGGAAGGAGAAAATTATGGTCTTATATACATATAATGCTCAAAATAATTTCGCCGATGGTGGTATGTAGATCGCTTATCGTGAGAAAGCAATCCATAACATAAAAAAGACGCACAAAAAAATCTTCGGTAGTCTCCGCCACCTACATCGTTCGCAACTCAAAAACCTTTGTTCGTTGTGTTTAGTGCGTAATATTATTGTCACAATAAATAAATTTGTATTTGTTCTTCCCTATTTCCTGATTACTTTCCTTGTCTTTTCACCTTGAGAACGTTTTTCGCCATTAAATCGATTTTCGTGAATAAATTACGTGCATAAGAAAATGCACAATTCCATACAAGTATATCCACCCGTCGAAAGCAAATTCTCAGGGCTTCGGGTAAGCAAAGGGATAGTGAGCAAACAATAGGCCAGTGGGGAAGGTAGAATAAAATATACATTATTATAATAAATAAAGAGATTTTATTAAATAAAAATGAGGTTATACAGGTATACGTATTTCTAATCGATAACTGCACACGATTTTTTATTGCGTGTGCATACATACGAGAATACAATCGTCAGGACGTATTTGCCTGTTTCGTAAATTTCGAAAAGGCGTTTGATGGAGTGAATTGGGAAAAACTAATGCGTGTATTGCAAAACATATGGAATAGATTGGAGGGGCAGGAGGCTAATCCGCAACCTCACATGTCTCAGACTGCTCAGGTGCGAGTGGGGAACGGAGAGTCCGGATGGGCAGTGTTAGGAAGAGGTGTAAGGCAGGGTTGCCCATTGTCACCGGTGCTGTTCAACGTATATGTGGAGGAAATGATTAAAGAGGCATGGGGAGAATTGGAGGTGGGAATGAAAATCGGAGGGGAGTTCGTAAAATCAATCAGTAAGGTTTGTTGATGACCAAGCATTAGTTTGCCAGTGAGCCAAGGGGTTGCAAGCATTGCTGAGTGAATTGAGCTAGGCAAAGAGGCTTTCACTAGGAGGATGGAGTTAATGACGGGGTCGTTGAGTAGGGAGGTTAAGGAAAGACTCGTAAAAACTTTTATTTGGAGCGTAGCTATGTACGGCGCGGAAACGTGGTTGCTGAAGCAGGAGGATAGACGTAGATTGGACGCTTTTGAAATGTGGGTGTGGAGAAGAATGGAGAAGGTGAAATGGACCGAAAGGAAAACAAATGAGGAAGCACTGGGGATGGTGGGCGAGGAGAGCAGTTTGTTAGGAGAAATCCTATGGAGGTAGGAAAAATGGATGAAAGGCATATTTAACGGCAGTGGGATGTTGAAGATGGTAATAGAGGGGAGATTATTAGGCAAACGAGGTAAGGGAAGGGGCAGGATAGGGATGTTGGACGGAATGGAGGGAGGAAGGAAGTACACAGAGATAAAAAAGGACTTGATGTAAAGTAGGTTGCTGGATTGTGTTTTGTTAAGAGTCACAATATATATTTTAGGTAGCTGTGTCCATCCAAAACCTAACTTAACCGGTAGATTACCTAATAAAAATACGTATCGTTATTTATTGAAGCAATGGTTACGGGCGTGGCAATAGAAAAGAACACATACACATAAAGACGACGCCACAAATGTCTTCGGGAATATTTCGGGACCAAAAAACCCCTTCCTTATAAGGACACCGAAGGGACACTCCTATCCCTCCCTCTTTCATCTTGAGCTGAAGAAAGTGCCCGTCGAACCGAAATTTTCCGAAGAAGAATAAGCGGAGTGTCACATTTTCTGTTTATCCTTTTTCCACTGTGACGCCTGGAAACAATATTGTATCATCCTCTTCCGTGTAATTTTCTGAATGCATATGTATTATTTCGTATATATATATAGCGCATACATATATTTATTTACCTATATTTGAGACTCCTTTCCCGCGGACGAAGGCGAGATTAACGCCGAAAAGGTTGAATTAATTTTTTCATTTTGGTCCATGCATTCTAAACCAGTTCCCTTTCCATTATATTTTGTATACACACACACGTACGGGTTGCCACTGGAGAGCAGGGCATGGGGTTCATTGTTGGTAGGATTCCGCCGGTGGTTGTAGGGGGGGAGAGGGGGGAAGACTGCCGGCCGGCGTAAACCTTGTGCGCCGAAGGACGGGGCTGGAGGGCTGAGAGAAGTGGGGAAGTTCGGGAGAGAGGGAGAGCGTAGCTAGTAGGGGAGAGTTGAAGGGGAGAGAGAGAGGGTTGGGAGGGCTTTAGGCCGAGGAGAGAGTGGGGGGAGGCGGCGGCAAGAGGGAGGGATGTGGAGGGGGTGAAGTGGGGGGAGGTGGTAGGGAGATAGTCGTTAAGGTACGGAGATGGGAAGCCATGAGGTCTGGTGGTGGTGGTGGCGGCGGCCAGCAGTGAATTCAGTCGTACCCCAGCAGCACGTGGGGACATAAGCACGGGAGACTGCGGCACGTGACTGAAGGCGGCGGGCGTGCCCATATATATATATATTTTTTATTCTTTACATCCCTCCCTTCCTCCTGGCGGGAACCGCTCGTTCTCCCGCGTCGGCCTCCCTCGTTCCCCGACCGAGTTTCCACCGTTCCCTGGAGCGGATGTTCTGTACCAACCTCTGTTCCGTCCCCTCGAAATTTCCCGCGGGGAAACGCCGCACCACCGGCCGCCACCACCAAAGCTTCGCTCCGTAGGAGGAGAGTTTGTGGGTCGCCGAAGCGCGTACGGGACCATGGAGTTCGTTTCATTCGCGACGACCGGCTGAGGTGATGTCTCCCTGATTTAGACGGAGGACACGACGGGACTTGGACCTACTCTCTCGAAAACACGTGGTTTTCGGCTCTCGGGTACTTCTCGAGTCATCCGGCACGCAGATCGGCTGTATCCGTTTCAAAGGTAAGTTGGTCTACCGTTTATTTTTCTTTATTTTTATAAGTATCCTGCAAGCCACCGCTAGGGTGTGTGGAAGGGGGTGAACACACCAGACTTCTTCCAGAGTGGTGAAAGAGGGGTTATATTTTGGTGCTCGAAGTCCCCTTGACTTCAATCTACTCTCTAGCACAACTTGAAGCAGCACCATATTTTACGAACCGTGTGTCAAGTTTCACCTCTGATGAATTACGCTAATGGTGGAGTAGATATGGGGGCGGACTCAGTCCTAGGAAAGTTCTGTCCAGGAACGGAAATGTTTAGTCAATTTTTCGTTCAAGGGTTCAGCGGGTTTTCGGGTAAAAAATTTATTTTTAATACATTCATTTTTTTATTATTATATAATATTTTGATGCTCGAGAAAGGGGGAGGGGTCTGAATCAATTTTTTCCACGCCCATGTTGGTGGAAGGTCCTATCAAAGTTTCAAGAAATTTTGCTCCAATGATAACGTTATCATTACTGCGCAAGTATTTCATTCATCAGTATTTGTACGACGCTATATTACGCGCACAAATTTTTTTTTCGAGAGCCAATCCCCGATTTAGTCGATTTTACGCGCGTAACCGTAAGCCAGCCAACCTGTTCGCATATACAAAAGCTTTGGCGGGGTTCAATGAACGATGAGATTTAGTTACATACGTTGTCGATAATTTTGTCTGATTTAAAACATGCTACTGCTATTATCGCTTACAGTTTTGTCCAAACTGATGCATTCAAAACGAATCAGATAAACATGCCTAAACATGCTATACAATGTAGAAAATATTTCCGAGATTAACGAACTGCAATCTTGCAATGGGAGAAAAATAAGTTTTGGAAAACACGAGGAAATTATTCGTCGCTTTTGAAGTCGAAAACAAAAGAGTTTTCTTTTAGAGAGGAAAAAACGTGGCAAATCTGATTCATTCAAAACAAATCACATGTTTAGTATCACAACATCGTACTTATGCTTGCTATACAATGGAGGTAAACAAACTGAAATCCTTATTTGAATCGGAACAGGGTAGAAACGACGGATCGGGGAAAAATGAAAAATTATAAGTATTGAAAAACACGTGGAAATTAATATTCGTATTTGAAGTCGAAAACAAAAGATTTATTTCAAGAGGATGATAAAAAGTGGTAAAAATGTAAGCGAATCATCGAGTTTTCAGTCAATGAATATATTTACGTAACGTTTAGTCTTAGCAAACCGATAACACGGAATCCAATTTAAGTTTTGATCAGTTTCAACTAGCACTTCCACTTTTTCAAACTGGATTTCTAATCTTAAAATTCAATTACTGTGTGAAGTCAATCCTTTTGGAGGAGACAACAATTTGATCTTCGAAAAAAATCGGAGCACTTATGATGACTCCCAACTTTATGCTATATGGAGAAAATAACTGAAGACAATTCGGCTAGGCTTCGTAACACCGGACACCTCTGAAGCTCACGAAAAGAGAACTAACTTCCGCGAGGAAATTCTCAACTGCAGCACGTGTCTCACCCGCTCCGCTCCGCCCACCGGCACTGCGGGTGGAACTCTGGGCCGACGTCTAGCCGACCGCCCCTTGCGCCAAAGCCGACGCCGTGACGACTCCGGGTGATAGGGAAACGGCTTCAGGTTGCATCAGCCAGACGGCAGAAAACGCTGAGCTTCTAGAGAGTGGAAGTTGGCCGATATCTCCGCGAAAGGAGACGCGGGAGAAAGGGTAGAGAATAAAGCGAGAAGAATTCCTCTTGACGAGGCCCAAATCTGAATTCGTAACTTCCGTCCTGACCCAAAACCGATAAAAAGGAGGGGAATGCGTATTTTCCCATTCATTTGTTTTTTCCCTCTTCCGTCACGATTGATTGTTGCGCTCGCGATCGCGACGATGCAGGTGGACGGCGCTCGGATCGAACAGGGGAGTGTAACGCCCCCTCCGCGTCGTCGCGTTAGGGGAGAGGTGTGGTGGTTCGTGACAGGAGGGAGATAGGAACCTCCTTCCCCCTCCATTTTATCCCCCTCTAACATTTCTCCACCCCGCTCCCTTCCCCTCCTCCTCTTCCCTTCCCATTCACGATATATAACCGCGGTTCCCGTCGACGCGATACCCATCACCGGATGCCACAGTCTGCGGAGGGGTTTGGGCCTGCTCTAGGGCGGGGGGAGGAGGAGAAGGGGGGCTTAATTTTCGTCCGTGTGGCGGGAAGGGAGGAGGTGAAAAGGAGACAGCTGATTTCGTGTCGGCGCTTTCAAGGGGCAAGGCGGGAGCGAAATTCGGCGAAGCCGAGCCGCTGACTGTCGAGTCGCCACTTTCCTCGGTGTGGTACCTCTCACTGTCGGTTGCGGATCGCCACAAGAATTGCGCTAATTTGGAGCCTCAAATTGGACGTGAATAGATTAGGGGTTTGTTAAAATTTGCGTGTCGCCAATTCTGTCCGCCGGACAAACAAAATAAAATAACTAATCAACTTTTGCAAATTTATTTTCTATTTTACTTAATTTTTTATATTATATTGGTAGAAATTTTTTAACTTGCGTTAAGTCAGTAGTTTTATTTTAGCTTTGGTAAAATTGAAAGTATTTTATTTAACTTTTGCAAAGTTATCCATGGGTCCCTTTAGTATATATTCAGTTTATAGTTATTGTCTTAACCTTTCTTTTTTAATTTGTTAACTTTTTCCATTGAATTTCGTTCAGTTGCTAGTCATTTTCGTTGCACCATGGGCAGAATCGGGCGTTGAGACGTCAGGAGTTGTTAAAAATTAATTATTTTTTCTTGAAATTTTATTTAGGCGTATCAATGGAATTTTGTTCAAACATTTCTATCCTCAACTCGTTAATTTTTGCGACAATAAACTGTGTTGTCTCATTCAAGTTAAACGAGCAAAAAAGTTCTTAAAGGCATTAAAAATTCACGCGAAAAACAAAGCGGCGTGGTAGTATAAAGGGCACAGGGTTCGGCAACTGAAGGTAGTTTATTGGTTGACGGCTATGCGCAAGCCCCTGATCAGTTATGATTTCAAGGAAACGGAAAAATTCGTGGAAAAGGAGCTGTTGGAACAGGGAAGAGAACTGACCCCCTTCCATGAATTTGTAAATTTTACGTGTAAACGGACTCAAGATTAGTACGAGATAAACTTTACCCTAACCTATCTAAACAATATGGGGACTTGTTTTTGTAGTGTGTGCGGGAACACTGGATAATTAATGAACTAAGGTGAGATTAGGTTGCTGGTATTTCTTCCAAAACATTATTTATGTCTAGGTTAGAGCATATGGTGTAGGTTTTGACTCTACATTGAAAGCTCAAAGAATAAAAATTTCTCGGACTAAGTTAGCATCTTATGTAGTGAGACTAATTGTTCATCCCTATTGTCAGATAAATATCAGTATCATTGCCAAAAATTTTGACATCGATTTGAGAGCGTATCGATCTGAAAGTACCTAGCTTAGGATCATTCCAATATACCATTCAGACCCTTCTTGCTATTATGAAAGTAATGAATATTGAAATTCGCTTAAAACCAAAGAAATTGGCATAATGAGTCAACACACCCTACCGGCACTTGGGTGCGTTCAAGCAAAATTGTCTCTCGACGGATTCTCGCACACCTACGAATTAAAATTGTAATTTTAAATTACTCGTATTAATGTTATCGAGGTATCTCCTTGTAAGGCGGTAATGGTAGCTCAGTTGTGCACTGTGTTCTGCTTCAAAAACTATCGGGATCTAATCGGGCTATTTATTTAAGGAATATATAAAATGCAATGGCAATAATGATAAGACATACCAAAATAGCCCGCAAAACACAATCTTATGCCACAAATAAAAAGAAAAATTTTAGTAAGTCCGTCTTATATAACAAAATCGTTTAACCAAGGGCGAAGGGACTCCTTTTTTAAAACATCAATTTCTTCACGGTGTTCGTTAAAGATTTTTACATTATTATCGTCATCATCAAGAGCTGCCCCTGGACACCCCAATCTTAAACTTCGTAATATTTGTGTGATAGAATTTTCTTGGAAAATCCCTAGAGGCAGAGTAATTCTCTTCCCAAACTCAGTTTGTGACAATTTCAAATGATGCAGGACTTAGTCCTTAGTACTTAGATGGTCTACTCTCTTCTAGCGAGCTATTTGAAGTGAGACTAAGGTAGTTTCATCAGTTACTTGATAGTTTGTCATCTTCGTGCATTCATTCGGCGAGTTTCATTTGCTGTTTCTGCTGCAGTTTTAGTGATACTGAGATCTGCCACCGTTGATCTTTGAATGTCAACTGAACTCCTTTGAGGCGAAACAATATCCTGTTCGCCAAGCAATTTCTCCCTTAAAATCGTCTTAGTAAAGTTGAAGAGATTCTCTCTGAATTAAAAGAGGTTTTCCCTAAAAAATCCTCTGATTTTTTTGAAGGTCACTTAACTTTCTTAACGTGCTCCATTTAAATCCACTAAAAAAGTTAAAAAGAACCAATGTTATCAACTTGAAGGTCGGTTTGACAGGTAAGGGCAGACCTTACCTTGAACAAAACCTAACAGCATAAGAAATTCACACATCATCAGGCTAATAATGAGCACAAGTTCCTTTTCCTAGGCAGATCAGGCACCCGAAAATTCACCCACCTTGGGTGAAGAAGCTGAGGGTGCACAGAGGCGTCACCCGGAGTCGAACCCAGGTCCTCATCAGTCAGTATCCCATTCCTATATCCATTGGAGTGCAAAGTTCCATCTACGTAACTTGCTGCAATATTAATGTACGCAAGAAACACAGGTAATGTACTCATTGCTCAAGTTTCGCGCTAACTGTATGATGTGAGGAGAGCTAAATACCGGAAAATAAATCATGACAGTTCTGAGAGCTTTTATATGACCTCTTTTCAAAGGATAAAACTTACTCATTTCAAATTGTGTTCATTCGTACTTGCAAAATTTTTTGCCGAATCTCCGAAGCCGATTGACGAAATACGAAAGTTAGTGAACTATCGGGAGAACAAAAACAAAAATGCATCGCATATTTGCGCAAATTAAATCAAACTTTGCGTAGGGAATCGAATAAACGCAAAGAATTATTTCCCATTCGTTCTACTGGTCATTAAACCTTAAAAGATAAAATTCGCACAAGATATAGTGCTACCTTCTTTACACTTTTAAGTTAGTTTTTGAGATCTAAGACATTAATGAACATTTCAAATCGAGTCCGCCATGGTTCTTAACCGCTTAGTGGTAAAAAAAAATCGACGGGGCAGCTGCCGCATTTCGTGGTGTCCGAAAAATTTTAATAGCAGACCACCCGGGAAAGATCTACGTTAACTGAGGGCTTGTAATTTTCCTTTCGCACGCGAACGCGTCACTACGGGCGCGAATCTACTCCATGCAGCGTGGAGGGCGTCGACGTGGACATTCATAGGTCTCCGAAGTACGTGTGAATTCAAATTCGAGCATCCATTTCGGGAATGGAAGCTCGTAGAGGTTTAATTATTCCATCTGTTGACTGTGGAAGTAACTCGCAGAGAAGTTCTTAACCTGTTTGAATTACTTCAAACTTATGCTTTCGCGAGAGACTCGCAGGTCTTTTGGTGAAATAATGTATTTTCCCTCAGTAAATGCATACAGCACACGACTTCGGATTGCGTCACCCTCGAATGTCTTCTTTTAACCATGGCAATGTTTTAGCTCATATGAAAACAGCTCCTTCGTACACCTCTGGCCTATTTACACGGATGGCCAAATAAGCCCTCGTCATTGAGAGATGTCACATCACATGATCCGCATGACGTGGCAATCTCATTTCATCGTAAGTCGATGGGATGTCGTTTCCTTAAAACGGAGAATGAGGAACTTCAGTCATGAAGCTTGAAAGATTTGTCACATCGTGATGAATTCTCATTGCTTCAACTTAGTTACATTGTGACATTATGTTTTGCCTTGATCATTAGATTGCATAACACTATCGGAATGATATTTATAACTTAACTTTAATTTTTAAGTGACCCGAAGTCATGGATAGTAAAACGATATTTCTATAGTGGATCGAATTCCGATACGTAGTTCATTTAATTCAAACCACAAGAAGACCGCACACACACACGTCTGTGTGGGGGTTATTACTATTAAAACTCACATGTCAGACATTGACAAGGACAATGACAAAGACAATGTCAGGTGGCACACAAGTCCCAAGTATTACAATCAAATTTGCCTTCGAAAAATAACATGACATCTCAAATCCAATCAATTTCACAAATAAATAAAATCAGTCGGTAAAAAAAATGCAATACACTTAAAGAAAGCTTCCAAACGCCAATCTCTAACACAAAAAAAAGAAAATCCCAATCTCATTAACATCAGTTTCCCAATCAACAAGAAAAAATCAAAACCAAGCTGTTACATACAATTTTACATAACGCATAAGTCAAATGATTATATAAATTGTTTAAGTCTTTTCTTAAAAGTATTTACCCTGTTAGAAAAGGGCTCGAATAGTTTTACAGGTAAGGTGTTCCAATCAATAATTGTTTTATTAAGAAATGATTTTTTTTGTTTGTCCTTACTGCCCGACATTTTACCTTGTTAGCACACATAAGTAATATCTTGAAATTCTACAACCTTCTATTACATAACGAACGTGTTTGACCGGCCCAATCCAAGGGGAATCATTATTTATTATCTTTCTTTTTACGTGAACACTTACAATCAGTGATATTATTGCATATTTTTATTATTTAACTCAAGTATATTATTAAACGCAAAGGTTTTTTTAGTCTTTTTTTTAAATATGCTAACTTTTGGTGGTTTTGATTCAAAGTTTTTGTTGTGTGTTTCCGCCCTTCGATTTGTGTACTTAATTCTTTTCTTTTTTTCTCTCGTCCATTGTGAACACTTTTGATACAACCGTTTGCCTCAGGATATTACCGTTAAACGTTGTCTTTTTTGTCAAATAAAGAATACTTTGAAACATGGCACGTTTCTCCCAAAAAGAGATTCTTTACCTGCTGAATTGGTTATACTGGTGCTGGGCTTTTCGGGAAAACGTCATGGGATGGAATCCCGCCTCATTCGGGTCTTCAGGAAAATATATTAATCTCGGATTTTACGAAATGTGGCAGGTTTTGACGGAAAAACCTGCGATTGACAGCCTTGAGAGCCAAAATGTGAATCTGAATCTCTCTCTGAATCAACCCGTAAGCGTTGACAAAAATTGAAGTATGGCGTTGAATTACCGGAGGTATTCAAAACTGAAAATGAAAGTTTTTTTCTTAATGAAATGAAACTTAAATGAAATTTCAATGCAACAATTTCAGAATGTAAAAAATCATTCGCCTTGACCGGGATTCGAACCCGGATCCTTCGATGTCCGGTCGAGTGCTATATAGCCAGTTAAGCTATCTAGGCATCCTCTTAAAAACTGAAATTTTCAACGCAATTGAACTCAAAGCACTAGACTGGACATCGAGGGATCCGGGTTCGGATCCCGGTCAAGGCGAATGATTTTTTTTCACTGAAATTGTTGCATTGAAATGCATGTTAGCGGATGGCTTCGTTAAAAATTACTGTTGCGGCATCTTCCGCAGTTTCTTGAAATTTAATGAAACTTCATGCGTGTAATTCAAACACGAAATTGTTCACGCACATACATATGTTCATCCCACATTAGAAATAAGTGGGGGTGGGGAGGAGGGTGCATATCTCCCGCGTAAATACCTCGCTATTATGCGGTCTCCCACTCAAAAGTGGGGAAATGGAGAATTTCAGTCGCGAAAAACCATGCGTCGTTCGCTGCTGAGACAACAGCGCACTAAGCAAATGAAAAGGTGAGCGTGAAAGGCAGATCAGCATGTGCGCGTTCAGCATGTAGACGACGTGAACCCATTTCGCATTGCCGATGTTAGGAAAAAAGTACAAGGTCTTGGTTTCCCGGCCTTTATCTATGGTTAAGCAATGGCGATAAATCATTTGAATTCACGCGCGTTTTCTGAACGGATGCAAACGCACGCCGCTGAATTCTGAAGCTCATTTAATTTTGAAAGTGCACCGATTTGATAGGATCTAGGGGATGGGCGTCTTTTGCCCCCACGGTTTTACGACTTGATTTCAGGTTCCGGGAAAACTGCCACCCGTCTGAATGAATTTTCGTTGAATTTCCTAAGAAATGCATTCATTTGTTACTCCTGCATTGTTCCGGCTGTATGACTATAGGGTCATTACGCAAATCACATAAAACGCAATCAATAGCAGATTCTCAGAAATTCTCTCTTCAAGAAACGCCATGTGGTGTTTTGCTGAAACGATGTTTTTCCGCGCGTACATGTACAACATCGAGCTTGTGGCCGGATTATTTTGATTCGTCTGCCATGCCCTCTTTGGCCCAAAAAACATGTTTTTTTTTGCTTATTTATTTTGTACCAATGCGGAAACAGCACTTTTGACCTTTTCAACGGAATTTAACGATGATATAACATTAAAGTACAAAGAAAGGCAGCAAGATATGTACTCGGAAAGTACAAAAGAGCAGAGAGTGTCACGGATATGTTGGATGCATTGAAATGGGAAAGTTTAAAAAATATAAAAAATAGAAAAAAAAGAAGTAGGTTAGGCGTGATGCACAGAATTTTTAAAAATTACGAAGCGTGGGAAGATTTATGGAAAGAGATAGAAAAATCATAATTTAAGGGGAAAAACGACCACAGTTTTAAAATAAAAATAAAAACGCAAAAAACAAATAAGAAAAAATACTCTTATTTAAACATAACTATTTTTTAATGGAACCAGCTGACTGGAGGTTTGTTTGAGCCCTTTCCTTCCAATTTTAGGAGCTTTAAGAAGAAGTGTAAAGCAGCCACAGGACAATTGCCTAATTGCAACGAATCTCATCAAATAAATAAATAAAGACAAATACAAAAACACCAAGTTCACGCGAAGAAAAACCCAACTAGGTGGGATGCGAACCCGCGACCTCTGGGTTGTGTTTAATCACTCAATTTTGATCGCATAACCCAATTAAAATAATTTCTTTAGCCGCACGTCGACATTGGTGACAAAAAATAAACACCATTTATTTGGCGAATCTGGTATGTTCACCGATGCCAACAGTGTCGTCCACGTGCATTAATTTTTTTAACATCCCTGTTCATTTTCTTTCGCGATGGAAATTTGAAGACTTTGGTAGAGGGGAGAATATTAGGCTGGTGATGAATTGAGAGGAAAATAACAGGAATGCTGGACGGAATTAAGTGAAGGGGGAAATAATGAGTAATTGAAGATCGGTCTATCGTATTGTACTGTATCACGTTGCCGTGGTATTGGAGACTTAAAAATGAAGCAGTGGTTTTGGTCTGTGCGACCATCTAAAACATACCTTAGCCTGCAGCCTACCATTAGGAATAAGTTCACATTCGTGCAATACAGATGGTACGCCAGACCAGTATTAGTTAAGAGTTTTAGGCTATTGAGAGAATGTCCAGGATTGAAATCCTGAAATAGCGATCCCAACAATGACGGTTCTATTTTCATCTAATTGTTAGTCGTGTGATTTATCGGGTACCAGATATTTGTGGTGAATACCAAAAGTGGCACAGGATACCATTCACGCGCGAATGCTACACGCCTTAGGGCGACGCGCCATCAACCCTCATCCATCAAAATATCCATCGACTGAATTAGTGCACGCTGATAACATTTATGACTTTCCCAGCATTCTAATTCATGGAATTCTTCTGTCATAATGGCTTGAACGAGCTTAACCAATTAATAGCTCTGAAGTAAGTGATACGTACAACTTGGCTATCAGAGTTATTCCTAATTACGTATATTCTGAAATTCTCAGTATAGGATCTTTGAAGTACGTATTACCGACTGAGATGGTTAAAAAAGAGGGCCTGTGAACTAGCACATTAAGTTAATTAACAGGTATTGAATTTCGAGGAATTCAACTGTTAAAATATGTCTTCATTGGCTTCATGTTTCACATGAAAGCTTCCGCATTGAAGATAAGGTGATCAAATCAAAAATTAAATAAAGAAATATTGACTCGTAATAGTATGATATTTGATGTGATGCATGATATGAAATAAATAATAACGCGAAATCTAATCTTTATAATTAATTGCAGTGATAATTTGAAAGAAACGAAATATAGCCCGATTGGAACGGAAATCTGGGTACACATCCTTCTTTGCATCAAGTCATTAAGGGTTTTCAATTCAAGGATTGGTTTGCAGTAGCTCTCCAAACATTTTACGTTTCCCAATAGTCAATCCATTCACTCACAGGAACTTCTATCGCCTGCTTCTCGTTTTTCATCATATACCTTCCACTGTCTCTATTGCCCTCAGTTTTTCCGTCAGCTGCGGTCTTCATTGAGCTATCATGCCTCAGTCCGATCAGTTCTTTTCTTGCAAGTATCTTAATTATTATCTTCACCCTCTCTTCGAAACACTTCTTGATTTGTCACTCCCTCCATCCATTATACTTTCATCATTCCTATGCATGGTCACATTTTCATCACTTCCAATCTTAATTAATTAAAATTGGCAATTTTCCACAAAAATTGCCAATTTTAATTAATCATGATATTCCACCATATCACGCCTGAAACGTCTCTTTTTACTTCCAACCTTCTTTTCTCTCTGCAGCTCTGATCATTTAAGTCACACATAAAATCATCACATCGTGGCTGCCTTGAGTTAATATGCCCATCATGACCTACCGCATCTAGCCACCTAAAAATAACGTTAATTTTGGTTACGGAGCAACCTTGCAGGTTCACACGCACCAAATACCCCCAATCAGCCACCGCGCTCGGTTCGGGATTTGCACTTGACTGCCTGACGTATCCACTCGGGTGTTCCGGGAACAAAAAGTGACCTCCTCGCTTTCTCTCTTCTGCCTGCATACCCGCCCTCTTCGGCGGGAAAAGGCAAAAGATGCGTGCCAAAGAGCCGTTTGTTCGCACCAACCCCCCCCTCCCTCTCCCTTCCCCCAAATCCCCTCTCTCCCCAAGGTTCCACCCTCCCCTTTCCACTTGACCCGGCCCTGACGTGCTCATGTGTCCCCTTCAGCCCCTTCCATTCGTGTTGCCCCTCCGGGGTGCGGTTGAAAGTGGGCGGCAATTTTGGAGGCGGGCCGCCGAAGCGATTGCGGCCCTCTCCCAAGGGGAGGACGGCTGGTGGCTGACTTCGGGACGGAGAAGACCGTGGCCACGTGAGAAGACTTCTCCGGGGAGCCGTACCCCCGGAAAGGAGAGGGCCCCGTATTCATTATTTTCCCGCGTTCCTCTCGAAAAAAATGAGATTAGGGAAAAAGATGTGCGATTAATACCTAAGGAAATTTAAATAACTTGTAATTTTTATTAAATGTGTGGCGAATAACCTATAGTCAGCTTCGATATGATACGCCATCACAAAAAGAACAATGCATCTTTTCACCTTGAAAATAATTAAGGAAAACTAAATTGGTGTTACTCAGTTCATTAGAAAGATTGCCTCAAATATGAGTACGTATATTTGTTTAATGTTATGAAATTCAACCATATTACACCCGAAGCGGTTGATTTTATTCTTTCCTCCCTGCAGTCCGATTCGTAGCAGTGAAAATAGGTACTCGGGATACTCCGATACTGAATACTGATATTGTAATATAGGCTATTGATACTTCGATACTGTGACACTAACTATTTAAACCCAAATACTGTGATAACGAATACTGATACTCCGAATTTGAATACCGAGATGGTTGGCCATGAGATACGAACTTCATCAATCATCAATTGGCTATGAGATGCCTTCTCCGTGGACTGTTGGCATCGCAAAAAAATGGCTAGAATGGAGCCCTAGGCTTTCGGAAAAATCGCGAATGGGTGCTAACCACAGAGGGACTACTGCTCCGTACTTCTTTATGTATTCGCGTGAAATTTCTGACGAATCGCGCGTCATGATTGTCTTTGTTTTTAGCGCCGGTGAACTAATATCTTGAAGTCGTATTGAACTGCTTGCTGTACAAATATGCCAGTTTGGTAAAAGCCTTAACAAGAGTAATCTCGAGAATTTTATTGCAACTACATAAAACTCCTTAGAACTTTAATGCCAGAAGAAAAGGCCCAACCGTAATATAATATATCTCACAATCAGTCCTCCTCCAATCGACCTCGAGAAGCGTGTGCCTCAGAGTATGACGGATGGAGCTACGTCTGTCACGCAGAGGTTTTAAATATGTTATTCATTCATCCAGTACACTCAAACAGATAGAAATGTTAAAACTAGCAAAGGATCGATGGTGTACTATGCAATATTGGCTCTTACTATTTTAAGACCACTTGGTTACATCGTGGTGTTTTATATAACTCTCTTGCTTTCTCTCAGTCAGTACGATATTTTAGTTTTAAAAAAATATCGCCTTCCAGTATTATGTAATATTCACGCCAAACGGATTCTCAGATTTCGACTTTTCGAAGTCCGTGATCGAATCCATTATCTCCAGAGCCAACTCGGTATTGAAACTTCAGAAATCTATTTTTCGCTGCACGCATAGATTAGGGGCGGTTTAATTTGTCATTTGTCCTTGCTTGTTATTTGATCCTACTTATCACGAGGAACTTTAACAAACTTCAAATTTGTAAACGGTAGGATTTTATGAGCAAATATTCAGAGTACTTTGCATATCAATTATCGTGGTAGTCAATTATCTTCAAAATAAAATATCATTATAATAAATGAAAGTAGAAAAACTTTGTTACAATCCACCACTTTATTTTCGATACTACTAGTTTCGACGCTACGGCGTCATCCTCAGGTACCTAGCGTCGAAACTAGTAGTATCGAAAATAAAGTGGTGGATTGTAACAAAGTTTTTCTACTTTCATTTATTAAAATGAACTTCCACAAAGTTGAGGCTGAAACTATTGAGATAAAATATCATTCTTTAATAATTCGCTATATAACTGCTTCGGGATAATGTTATAAAAGTTCTGATTAAATGATTGAAGGAAGAGTCAACAGCAACAGAAGTACACACGCGTGATGTTCAACTTTTATGATATATAGGCAATGTCCTTCACGGTATCGGCCGCAGTGCTGCGATGTGGAAGGCAACGGGAAACCACGACATTATTCTCCATGGATTATGCAGCCTTGCATTCAAATATAGTAGAAAGGAGGGCTGCAGTAAACCAATCCTAGGATACTGATGATGAAGCAATGCCAAGAGGTTAAAAATAAATGCTAGCAAATGTCATCGCTTTGCGTCGAAAAATTCGATGAATGACAAAATACTGCTGGTTAAGTTTCCGTTTTATGGACGATTTTTCTCCAGGTGAGATACGGCATTGCACGAAAATTTAATTACATTATTATTACGTAAAAAAGAACAGGACAATAGATTTGGAGAGATTGAAATGGCATCTAATGTACATAGTGGTGCGAGACACTTGGAAGAATGAGGGAAGATCGTCTATTACCTAGTAGGAAAACCTGGTGGTCACATAATCGGCGAAGAGGAAGGAGAGATGATATTAGAGTACTCCAATGGTGTAGAAGCATTAGTAATCAAGAAATAAAGGCCGCAGTAACTGTGGAAATAATGTCTAGATAGTTAAATTACAATTTTGGACGCATCGGTTTCAGTGAGGTCAAAATACCTTCTGACATCCGCAAAGTGTTCAATTCAATTACACGTGGACCCCGCCCGATTCCCGTACCTTGCTGAAGTTAACAGGCGAAGCATTGAGGAGTATCTTGTCACAACCAAACCAGAACAATACGTTACTTAAAATCTAATATAATCGAATAAATTGGCCGTACACTTTCATTCGAATACGTAAGGAAATGTATTTAGATAAATATAAGCACGTATTGGTAAGAGTGACAAGCTTAAAATTTATACTTTTGCTATTTAAATGACAATATTTCAGTAAATGAAATACGGACTCCATTCGCCTCACTTCATATCAGCAATCATTATGTCAACAAGTTTTGGAGGGTATCCGTATACTCAAAAAGAAGACAAAAGGAATTTCCCGTTAAGATTGTCAATATAGATTATTTGCCAGTTATTCGTCGTTTTTCTATTATATTGACCTCTGTTTAAGATAGCATTAGCTTGAACTTCTCTTACTCATTCCTAAATGTCAATTTAATCAAGGGAAGAAAAATAACCGCAACAAAACATGGTCATCATCAATAATTCCTTTGCTGTATAAATGGTAAAGGGTGATTTATTTCATACTGAATCACTTATTATCGTTCTATATCTTCACTTAGAGGAAAGAAACCCTCTTCTATTGCCCAACATGGAAAATTATCACGAAGTAAATAGATGAACAACTACTGATAAACTACTATGGAGTCTCCCCCGTTTGTCAAAAATTTTGCATGAAGACTAATGAAATAATTGGGTTTTAAAAGTCCATAGTAACTCGCGGAATTATCCGTAGAGTCGAACAAGACACATACGCGTCGAATTTCAAGTTCGCTTATGCTTTTTGAAATGCTTACAGACGTAATAACTGTTAAATGTGATTTCTGTATCGTAATTCTTGGCTTCGGACAACACTTATAAAATTATTTGAAACCTATTAGATGCGTAGCGAAAAATAAACGGCTTGGAAACCACCTATTGTAATCGAACAGGAATGCTCCCCTTTAGGTACCAGACAAATGTTTCAATGTCACGCCTAAGATGGGCAAGAAGCCTTCTAGTGGGCCGTTAAAACACACTATTTGGCTTAGACCGAACAAATGCCTAGAAGAAATAGTGGAAACGTACAAAACCGCAGTTGGCAGAAAAAGGCTTTGTTGGTGCAGGTCTTGGTTATCGAGCGTTAATTCTCTAGCTAGTGAGCGGTGAGGGGTAAGCGATATTTACTTCACCGCCCAGTTTTTACCACATTTTTCATGTTTTAAGACTTCCTAGTAATGTAATTATGCGCAAACGTCTTATTTTGGCACATGAGTGGATGCACGGAAGGTATTCAAGTATGCTAGAATAGTCGTGAAATGAGTTTTTCCGGACGAATTGCCGAGGTGAAAAGTTCTCTGGTATTGAAACGGATAGGAACCCCGACGTTTCGACGGCTAACTCTGAAATTTTCTTCAGATTGAGGTCAACCTACAAAGTGTAGAGTTAAGGATCAACGTCAGTGCCAAAAGCATGAACCAAAACGTATGTATTTTGTGAACAGTGATTAAAGTCCGTCGTGTCGTGAATCTTTCAATATTCTCATCTAAAAAGAAAAAAATGTAATATTCGTTGAACAAAAGTTTAGTAATTCTAAAATGTTTTCTTAAACTATTCATCCATTAACTGTTACATACCCTTGTTTTGATTATTTCTTCTTTGCCCCAAAATATGATGGACGTTACTCTTTTAAAAGATGCAAAGCCCCGAGGTCCACAATAATAAATATAGCTTTGTCGCAGTTTAATCCCTATATGTTTTGCTTTAAAAGAAACTGTTTAACTTATATTAAATGCTAAAGCCCTCGGCGGTCCAAGTTTAACAACAATATCGAAATCAGCTTCCCAGGTATGCAGCAAATAGTACGAATTTTTTGATAAAACAAAGTTTTCCAGAAACTATCAAGAATATTTCTTTGCTAACTGAATGAGAAAGTTCTATCTGATAAAATTACAGGAAACAGAATGACGAACACGGAATAATGGGCTAACAGATTTTAAACTTCCACAAACGGGTCAAACAGAATTAGTGACCGTGATGCCAGCAGAGCTTGTGACCGTGTGGCCTAATGGATAAGGCGTCGGACTTCGGATCCGAAGATTGCAGGTTCGAGTCCTGTCACGGTCGATTTATTTTTTTTGGGGAAGCATAGGTGGATGGAGAGTGCGACTGAAATGTTAAAAACACTGGCCCGGGGACATTTACAAAGTAGAAGAAAAATAAGCAGAGTTTGCGGAATGCTCCGCATTCTGAAGGCAGAGAAAGCTTGGGTAGAACTAAGGAAAAAGAGGCAGGAAATCCAAGTTTTATGGTGAGGATGATAAGGAATGATCACAAATTTAAGGTAAAATGCCGTGCACAAAGAACAAATTTAAGAAAAATAATTTCTTAATAAAACAATTGTTGATTCGAACATGTTTACCTGCAAAACTATTGGAGTCCTTTCAGGGTAAATACTTTTATGAAAAGATGCAAACAATTTCTGCAATAATTTGTTTGATGTGTTGTGTAAGATTGTATGTAACAGCTTAATTTTTTTATTCTTTTTTCTTGTTGATTGATGAACTGATGTTAATGAGATGGGGATTTCCTTTTTTTGGTGTTAAAGTTTTGTGTTTGGAAGTTTTCTTTAAGTGTATTTTTTTACTGACTGATTTTATTTATTATCTTTTGTGATATAGATTCATGTCATGGTAATTTTTCCAAGGCAAGTTTGATTATAATACTTGGGATTTGTGTGCCCCCTGACATTGTCTATCTACACATGTAAGTTTTAGTGATAATAATAATAAGTAAAATCTCCACAAATGAGGATAAACATTCGATGAAAAACAATAAACGAAGGTAAAAATATTAAAAAACTGCTGCTATTACCTGCCCAAAATTGAAGATACTACGTATGAAATTCAAAAGGTCGTGACCTTTTTGTAGCCATCATTATAACGCGAAAATAGCAAAAAATGAACGTTGAAAAGAAAGTTTTCCTCGTACGTTAATTGACCCCCCACTGTTCTGAGCTTCTATTTATACACTTAAATGTTGAAGGTCGGGCAGGCACGATTTCTTATGCATTCTTATGGAAATATTTTCTTACAATTTAGCTGATCATGGCTTTCAGAACTTATTCTTGAACCCTTTTTACCGTGGGGCAATTGTGTGAAAATTTTCAGTCTCGTAGGTCTTCTGGATTTAACTAGAAACATCTTCAACCGCGTAGAGGGCATCGTAACAGGAGCGCGAATATTGGTAAATTACGGTGGTGAATTGAAAATTTACAACGAAGCTTGTAACAAGAGTTGAAACTCGTTTCATGAGATTAAACTTGCGAATTGAGATTATTGATTAAATTAACGAGGAGTTCACTCCAGAAGCTGAAATTGTGTATTCAATGACCAACTTACGCCGAATATTATTTGTGTTATTATTATACGTCGCTCCAACCATGAGATTTTACATTAATGTAAAATTGGAGAAATTAATTTCAGTTTTCAGGACTCCTTATTTCAGCTAGCGTGATATCAACAAGTTTAAAATTCCTCAGTTCTTATTAAGTCCCTTAAAAACATCATTCTTTGCCTCCTTCGGAATTTGGCCGTCAGTGGACATATCGCGGTGAATGTAAGTATATGTATATCTGAGATGCTAATATTAATTTAATTTTCGAAGAAAAATGAAACAAACAATTTGCCGTGTAATCCCTTTGAATATAATCTCTTAAAAATATTTTGGCTGCTCTGAATAATCTGCGTTGTATTCTCTTATAGAAAACTTCCGATGTTAACGCCGAATATTTGAATGCGACCTCAAAGAACTATTTGAATAGTTCTTTCTGGTTTATCTATCTCATAAATGTCCGCCACCCACGGCCTAATCCAGCCTTTTTCGCTCCACTAAATGTTATGCGGATACATCCGCGCGGGGTGCCTGGTCGCGAGGAAGGATATTAATCAGGCGTCGGTCGGTGGGATCACTACCAAGTCGAATTCGATCCTCGGAATCGGGGTCAAGTACGAACTCTCCCTGCTCCCCGAGTCTCAAATCCTCCGCGGAACCCGGTTCGTGACCGTAGTGAATGAAAAGACGCCTCCCTGCCCATCCCTCACCCAAACCTTCCTGCACCAACGTTTAGTTGCACGCTCTGGATCCGTGATGCGGGGTGCGAATCTCGCCACGAAGACCCCTCCGCGTCAGTGATGCGCGGAACGTAAAATAAGTTGTAGCTGCTGCAGGAATTAGTACCTGGAAAATACTGTCGCTACATCGGCGTTTCTCACCGTTCGAGCATGTGTCGATGTTTCTTGTCAACCATCGTAAATTCTCACCTAACCCTGAATCCATTTGCGAAAGTAACTCCTCAGTATAGCGCCACTGCTATACGCACTCAAAAGTATCTACATGTTAACCAGACAGTCACAGGCAGGGTGTTTGGCAGGGGGTGATTTCACTACAGGAATTCTGTATCACCACCTCTGTAGAATTAAAACAATGAGGTATGCTTTTATTTGAAAGTTCGTTGGGAATATATGGAGACATCGAGCAACCTACAGCTTTCGCACAGACAGTTTGTAATGTTAAATATTTTCATATATGTTTTTTTTAATTGTGTCCCAATATCACGAGTTCTCATTACATATCTTTGAGAAACCAAAGGGGATGGGCAGGAAATAAACTAGTTCCCTTACCCATATGCACATTCGCCGTATAAGTATTTGTACGAGATGAGCTCTAAGAACTCATCTACCAAACCAATCTTTGGGTTGGTTTCTCTGTTATTTTTGTTTATGGAATGAAATTCTGAAAAAAACTATTTATAATTTGCTAGGATAGTATATAGGACCCTTGTTTACCGAAGCCCTATTTTTCTTAAACTAGGTACTCGTACCCGTAACACCGTGCCAGTACTTTTATATGTTATGAATACGAGTGTCTCTCCCTAGATACTCTTACATAGAGCAACAATCATAATTTAATGACTATGATCAGTTCGCGTATCCCAGCTACCGATGTCTAGGATGAGAAAGTTTTAAAGGCTGAAGAACGCCGAAAGTCTCACATGGATGAAAAATACTTTAAATTGGTTGTATGATAATGGCCCAAAATATATGGCTTGTAAGAGCGTTGAGAAATAGGCTCTGGTGTCCAAGTCTGGTAGCTCTAGCGGTCAGTCTTTTTGGAAGAAAGGTTATGTACAAGGATTGAAGTACTGATAGCTGTAATCAGATTCACAGGTATTTCTAGTTACCTAGGAACTGATTACATTTACTAATATCTGGTAATTTGTTATGCTGCATATAAATTACGTGAATGAATTACAATGGTGCAAGAAATACTTCGATACAACAACCAGAGTATGACTAGTCATTTGACATCCAATTACTTTCGCATCGTAACAGCAGAAATAAAGGCTGATGCGAGTACATCTACATAATACTCCGCAAGCCGCCGCAAGGGCGTGTGGCCACACAAAAACAGGAAAAAAGAAAAATCGCATTTAAAACCAACACATACATGCAAACCCAAATCCACAGTTGAGCATACATTCAAAGAAACATCTTATCATTTTACTCGTATGCAAATACACATCTACCTTCCTTCACGCCACAAGCATGCATGCAAGTACGAGTAAAGGGAAGGAATAGGATAGGGATGTTGGACGGGATGAAAGGAGGAAGGAAGTACACGGAGATGAAGAGGGACTTGATGTAGAGTAGATTGCTGAATTAAGTTTTGTTGGGAGTCATAAAATATTTATTTGGTGGTTTTGTTTACCCAAAACCTACCTTAGGCGGTAGATTGACTAATAATAATACACTGTTTATCGTACTTATGGTTATAGGTGAACATATATCCTGCCGCTTACTGAACCCAATGCGGTGCTTGAATTTCAGACATCAGAGGGGGACCTAGTTCCTTCCCTTCTGCCTAGTATGGTGCCGCAGGAAGATCTGGAGCCCGCAAAATCTCACAGTTTGGGTAGATGTGGTGGGAGTGTACAAAGGTGGCTGAAATAGAACCCGTGCCCTCCGGTCAGTAGCCGAACCCACCGTGTTACCACGCTTATGAACGTAACGTAATCGTTACGATCGTAAACGTAAATCGTAACGTTCGAACGACAGATGCCAGAGCTCCTCATTAACCGGTACCTTCGGCAATAGAGATTCGAAATTCTGGTCGGTAATGCTTCGTTCAGCAGGGTACAATTAGGACCTTGTAGCATTATGGAATGCTCGGTCGGCGACATGGCTAGTCGATAAAACTCCCCTGCGGGGGCCGGCCAAAGGGTTTAAGAGGAGCGAAGGAGGGCGGAGAGGGGTGTGGAAGCACGTCAGCCTACCTGTTGAAGTTAACCCACTTTCGGGATTCCCCGTCTTCCCCGGCGAGATCAGGGCAGAGCCAATCACATAACACCCCTCGCCGGCGCGGCAAAAACCCCGGGGTTTGGAACAATCACAAGTCTCAGTCCGGCGAGGGCCGGCAAAAGGAAAAAAATATTGAAAAAGAGTGATGCATTCACGGACTCCCGACGAGTTCCACGAATCTTTGAATGAAGGAGACGATGACGTAAACGCCCAACAAAAAAAACAAGAATATTCTGCGCCAAAAAAACGGCATCTGACGTCGCACGAGAGCCGCCGCTGCCCGTGGGATGCCCCAAGCGTGTTATTACTACTACATGCGTGGGGTTGCGTGGGAGATTGTTGCCCGGCGATGGTGACGGGACCGGGTAAACAACGCGAGTGAGTGGGGGAGATGGCGAGTTTGTTTCGGGTGGGCGGTGCCGTGAGGAGGCGAGTGACGGTCGGCGTGCGATCGATTTCTGCTCTGCGTCGTTCGTCATAGGGTCCGCCGGTGAATAATCGGGATCGAACCGTCGGGTGAGAGATCAGACGGCGAAGTAATTGAGTTGACTTTAATTGAGTGGAAACCACCCCCTCCCCATCCCCGATAGTCGCACGTCGGGCGAAGTGAAACTGCGGCACGAAAACTTTTCGCGCCGCCAGTGTCGTGGGAATTGGCGTCCATTTTCTTCGCGTTTCTAGGGTAAACTCTCCTCGTGCCGAAGATAATTTGGGGAAATTTGTCGTTCATTTCAATAGAGTAATTCTTTCCTAGTCAACCCTGATATTTCTCTTCGCTATCGTGGCTTCATATGATGTGGCAAATGTTATATCAGCTGCGATACTGCTAAAATCAGTGGTTCTCGAACTGTGAGTCGGGACTCCATGGGGAGGCAAGGAATTACTTGAGGAGTACTCATCATTGGTCGTTATATCCTAATATTGGTTGACTGCAGCCGTCTATCCTACCCTATCTATCCGTCTATCCTCTGATGCTAATTGGTAATTGAGGAGTACTGAACCACATTAATTAACTCAAAGGTTCGTTTGAAAGATGAAAGTAGATCATTGTAAGCCCTATTGGGCCCAGCATGCGGAATTCACTAATCAGAGTAGGGGGACAAGTTCTTTTCCGTGCTGTCAGTAGTTTCCAAGAAAAATGTAACTCCTGACAAAGTAACACAGCTTGAGTTAAGCTTAAGAACTTTCCCTGCGATGTCATCAAGAATTGAATCCGGGGCCTCCGTTCAGTGACCCTAGCGCTCTACTTGTCAGGGTCCTGCACGTATTGTAACACCAAAAAAAATTATAAATACAAAGGGAGTGAAATTAAAATTATTTTTATTATTAAATTCTAATTCCTACAACCAGTTGTGAGTTCTGCGTACAGATTATCGCTTTCTTTAGTTTTCTTTTGTTCTTATAATCAACCAATTATCACATGATTTTAATTCTTACTATGACGCCGTGTTAACAAAGCGTTACCGAACATAATGAAAGATGGAAGCTAATGAGAAAAACCAATGGAAAAATAAAATAGCATGCATTATTTTTGTAAATATTATGAATAATTCGGGGATATTGGTTGGAGAATTAAAGAATTCTGTTTCCCCATATCGACGAAAACCGCTTAAGTACGTGAACCTTCATCCTTCTGGATACGTGGCTTTATTGTAAGTTCGCGGTTAAGCACTGAAGTCCACTGTCACACAACACAGTTACACATGTTCACGCTAATCTCTAGACACATCCACGACCGTTTGGAATTCTCAACCACCACAGCTGGTCCGGTCGGCCGATTTGCTAGCAATAGCCTTATCGGAGGAATTTGGCGTCAAAGTCGCAGGCTCCGTTAGAAATTTTGATGTTAATATATTTTCCGCTTTCTCAAGGAGGAGGGAGTTGATGACGGGGACGTTGAGTAAGGATGTTAAGACAAGACTTGTAAAAACTCTGATATGGAGCGTAGCTATGTACGGCGCGGAAACGTGGTCACTGAAGCAGGAGGATAGACGTAGATTGGAGGCTTTTGAAATGTGGGTGTGGAGAAGAATGGAGAAGGTGAAATGGACCGAAAGGAAAACAAACGAGGAAGTACTAGAGATAGTGGGTGAGGAGAGGGATTTGTTGAGAGAAATCGTATGGAGGTAGGAAAAATGGATGAAAGGCGTATTGAGCGGTAGTGGAATGTTGAAGAAGGTAATAGAGGGGAGAATGTTGGGCAAGCGAGGTAAGGGCAGGAACAGGATAGGGATGTTGGACGGGATGAAGGGAGGAAAGAAGTACACCGAGATGAAGAGGGACCTGACATATAGTAGATTAGTTTGCTAGGTGGGGAGTCACAAAATGTTTATTTGATAGTTGTGTCCATCTAAAAACCTACCTTAAACGGTAGATTACCTAATAATAATAATATATTTTCCGTGAAAAGTAAGGAGAAAGCACTACCGGCGACGAAGAAATTAATTAAAATTCTTAAAACTATTTTCGACCTCATACTCAGAAGCCCATAGAGGAAATAAAATTAATATTACGATGTAAGCATCAGATGGTGTTAAGTTCACCAATCATTAATGTGCAAAAAGAAACCGAGAGCGATACTTGGGTTTTTCAACTGTGCCGATATCTGAGTTTTGTATCGTAAACCTGAAACCGATAAACGTGTAAATACGGCATAACACCCATGCCCAAGGCGAGGAGTGATATCCGCGACGGTCATGTAGGTCAAACGACAACTGCGCTGACCACCAGGCCACTCGAACCGGCCAGAATATTCCACCACAGCCAAATGTGATGTGGAATAATGCTACCAAAACAGGCGCAATGAACGATTACATTCCATAGAAACTGAATTTACTATTCAGGTAGTATATCTAAGGTTCTAGGTTGTAAACGACCCATGAAAACTTACTGTACCACCTTGTACGCTTCAGAGTAACACAAGTGCATTTTGCCGTTTAGTATTGCTTGCTTCGACTGCTCTTAATTACCACTTGAATATCTATAAAGAAGAAAGAAGGAATTATCCATCGTCAATCACTCGGACCCATCTTCAATGACTTCTCCCTACCACCAATATTCTTCGAGCTGAAACGGCAAATATTAATAAACTTATTCGATTAATGGAGTCAGTTCCAGTCTGGCAAAGATTCTTAGAACGAAATTATGAAAACGGTCCTCGTGAGAAACACATATGAGAGTTGACTCTGGTACACTTCCATGGTACGAACACTGTAATAGGAATTCCTTTAATCCCGTGTTGATTTGCTCAGGCGAAAATACGCGAGTATCAACACGTGCTGACGAAATTTCTCAAATTTAATTCAAGAAAATGGTTACAGTACGTTATAAATCAAAACAATAGGATTTATTACGAATGGAAAAATACGCGGAAACCATACTTTAATTTTCGATCTGGTTGACATAAAGGGGTTCAAGGGAAAACTTAAAAATGATTGGAAAATTTCATTTAAATTATCTTGAATATATTTTTTTTAATATCCAATTTAATAAGACCCATTTTGATCTTAGAATGCTGATCAAATAAACCCTTATCCCCACATAAAAATGATGGAATATTTTTTTTCTTCCAAAGAAGTTTTAATAACTAATGGTTGATGATAACTTTTTTCGTGATTATGCATTGTCATAATTTTCCCTCAGTGAATGGTCATGCTCCGATTTACAATCATTTTAAGCCGTGAAATCAATATAACCAATCTGGCTCATTTGTTAGCAATAAGGCAGCGATCTGAAAAGGTTTGCGGTCGAAGCAAATTTGTCTCAAATCGTTTCATTTAACACATTAGCGGTTTGAATCGCTTTCTCGCTATTATTACGCCAGGCGATTTTCCTGAATTTTTAATATTGATGCCGATGACTAATAAACTGAACGTCATGATTCCGTCAGTCATTGTCTTAGATTTCTGTAATTTCTAGACACCGTTGAGCACATTGAAAGCAATTTGATTAGGTTAAAGTATATATTTTAGAAAGTAACAAATTTATTTATGCAGGCCTGAAAGGATGTTCATTCTCATCTTGACATATAGCTTATTGTAATCCGAGGAACAATTTTTTAGCATCTATTCGCTTTCACGTAGATGGTTAGCGGTAATAAGATGCTAAATTGAAGCGCATTCATTCCGTTTCCAGCACAAAGAAGTGCCTAACAAAAGACGACTGTGACCCGGTGAGGCGAGCGTCTTGACCTGAGATTAACAAATGAAAAACAGGGACCTTAGTTTTCTCTTGCTGTTGCAACAATGGAAACGCAGCTTGAAATGGCCAACTTCTGAGGTAGACGTAGCCCGCGCTGTAGATCTACGTTCCGATTGGCTCTGCGGACTGCTGAAACACAAAATCGAATGCATGAAGAAGTGGCTCCAAAGAGAGTGGCGATAACACTCATGGCGCAAAAATGGACTTAACATCAAGACCTTCCCAAAGCGTAATGAGAGGAGATACGAATGTCTCATCGGGATATTTTTTCATGAGGTATCCGCGTTTAAGGCGATCCCTACTGAGATTTCCAAAAAATATTTTTCTAAAACCTCGATCCGTTTGATATTTCATGACAATACAGTACAGTTAGGTGGGTGTTTACTTCGTTCATGACATCAAAGGGAGAAAAGAAATCGACCCCGCTCCACGTGAATAAAGCCAAGGGGATCGATGGGGCTTTGTTTTCATTTATTTTTTTGCATTAGTCCGAAAACAGCACTTCAACGTTTACATCGGAATTTGAACCTGGACAATTTGCCATAACAATTTGACAATTACATACACCCAAGCCTTTGGTGGATGAAAAACCACCTAGGTCGGAATCGAACCCGCAACCTTTGGGTTGGCAGATGAGGACGTTACCCCGCCGTCACCTTGCCCTGCAAAGAGACGAGCCAGAGATGAACGTTTCCCACTTTTTAAAGTAGACGGAAAACTGCCGCGGGTATTCTTTTCTGTTGCAAAATAAACTTCTCCGCAGAATCCCACCTGAATTCCATCTCCAGTTTTTCGCCGAGTACTTGGGAATAGGAAGAAAATTAAGCACGATTGGACGTAAAAATAAATTTCCGAAACTTCCCTGAAACGAAGCCTGAAAGAATGAAGTTTTTTTTCCGGTGGATCGTATTATTCATTACCTCTCCTCGTACAAATCAAGTGATTCCCCCGGCGATTATGATGTTACTCGTAGACAGGTGACCCTTAAGCTGATGTTTTCCTAATTCTCTCTATGTTTGCCCTAAGCTCTATTCGCAGACATTTATCGCGTCGTTTGAGTCTGCGATTTCACCAAGAGAACTTTCCGGGTGCGCTGCGGCTGGCCATAAATGACGTCACAGTCAAATGGGGGTCTTGAGGAGCCAGGAAGAGTAACCGTGGCATTAAGCTACAACGGATTATCCCAGGAAATGAAAAGACATATGGGCATGGTCCGAATATACACACAAACACTAACATATCGCTATATTTTTCAAGATGCAGAGAGTGGAATGTGATTTTTTCTAATGCGCAGGGTTACTTGACTTACTAGTGTTCTATGCATTAAACATTTGGAAAATACAATCGAGGAAAAAATGACAGGCGTTACGTGAGGCAGCGGGGGATTTTAAAATCTTATTTAAATCTAGCAAGGGTTATAGAAAAGCAGTAGTAGTAGATTTAGGGGGGCGACCGACAGCCGAGGTCATTTGCGATAGTAGTAAAGGGTCAGAAACTACGTCACATACCCTTTTCAGATCTCATCTCCCCCCCATGTTACATTCATGAAAAATATTGCTACGCTGGATCATACTAAATTGTATCGATATGCCTTGTATTAAAAATGTTATTTTGTGTCATGAAAAATTTCTATAGTTCAGTAAAGGGAGACGATGTGTCAATTTGGAAGGCATAAAATCTGATGAGTTGCCTTATATCACTTGTCCAAAAAAAAGGATTAGCCCATAGATAGTCATGCGCGTGTGTATGACAATTATCATTGATGATAAAATAATTCTAACTAAACTCATAACATCAAAATGTTTACATGCTTCTATAAATTGGTAATCTCAACCCTTGTGGTTTGAATATTTTTTTTTCCATTTCGACATCTCCTTCTGGTTTTATACTGAGAAAATAAATCTAACATAAAAAAATATCCTTTACATTATTTTTCACTCCCTACAGTATTAAAACTACATTAGCGTTCCCACTTACATTTTTATAATCCATTCCCGATATTTTTCCGATTTTCCCGAAAAATACCAATGATTTACCATTTTTTATCTCGAGTCTCTGCAAATTGATTAGGTAAGTTTTATCTCGTCTCTTGGCGTGCTGTTGGTATTACCGCAGTCGGGTCTGCTCATGTTTTTGGTACTTTCCAAGGTTCTCTTCGCACGATAGTCTCTACCTAATACGAACTGGTTTTAAAACTAAAAGAAACATCGTTATCATTGGGTATTCCCGATTATTATTATAATTGATAATCTTTGAGGAAGGTTTTGAATGGAATCTACGCTAATGCTACGCAACGAGGCAGATGATAATTCCCTTGCCTCTCTTAACAAAACACTAACTAAAATCAACACTACTTCAAACCTTACTTCGATTAAGTCCACTCTCGTATAGAAATTCTCGAATTTTTCTAATAATTCAACCCTTTTCCCATTTTTTTCCGATTTTCTCGATTTGAGTGGCCATCCTGTTCACGTACGAGTATAGATAAAATATTTTTGGGGATAATTCTATGAGAGCATATCAAAATACAACTGAGTATTCATCTACGCGGGCATCCAATATACTCGTGTTTGGGTAGGATTTTTTGACGTTCCTTTGATTATAGACGCACGCAGTCTATGGACTTTTTTATTTGGCGCCGCGCATTTGAAAACTATCTAAGAATAAGCGAGGTTCTGTAGTAAAAATGTCGACCCAAAATCATCTAATTCCAATTACTTCTTTCAAAATTCCTGCAGGCGCCTGATCAACTAAGGAGGGAGAAGAAACATCCCTCTTTCCCTGGTGAAGAACAGGAGATAGTCTGCTTCGTTTCAACCTGGCAAACAACAAGAACATGGTTTTCTCGACACCCGAAGAGCGCCAGGCGCTGAAGCCGCACCTGGCCAAGAAATGTTCCCTGAGAAAAACGACGTGAGTACTTGCGAAATTCAATTTATTATCCTGATCTGCGGTTATGTCATGTGGTTTTGTGGTCTGGAATAAAGTGAGAGCCTCTCCCTCACTGTGTCGTTTTACACTAATCCTCTTTCCGTCTATCCTTGAACTAATCTCAGTTTCTGGCGAATAAAAAAAAACCCCTCTTATTCAACCGTACAAATCGCGCACGAAGAAATTAGCGAATTTGATACTAGAGATACAGAATGGTTTTTCTTCACGGAGTTAAACATTCCAAAGAAAATGGAAGAACAACTTCGTATTCCGGTGCGTGGCATTCGATTTTATATGCTGAAAATATTTGTGAAATGAGAAGAAAAATATGTTTCCAGTTGAATTTTTAACGTTCATTTCATTATGCATTGGTTGGATTTACGATGCGGTTTGAACTCGAGCGCTGACGACGTGTGGCAATATAGGGGTGAGGTCAAAAGCCAAGACGAAGCATGTTCACTTTTACATCACCTTCTACCACTTTCCCTACTCATTCTACTGGGTTTCCATTTTCTTACAGCAAATGTTTTTGTTGGGCCTTTTATAAGTTTGGATTAATATAATAATTCGTACTGAATCTGAATTTTTTTATGAGAACCGAAAAGCTAGGTTAAGTCCGATGGCCTCCCCACCACTGCCTTACCTCGAAAAGTGACGAACCTTTCAAACCTAATTACTTTTACCCTTTGAGTGCAAGGATTTTGAACTAAACAAATCGGTATTCTCGGTTCAGGGTTCATTATTTTTATTGGTATTCTACCGATTGACGTAAGTTTCGGATGGGAAACTCCTGTACAATTTTACAACAATGCATTTACTGTCCAGGGTTAATGTAGCAAACGCAAAGAAGTAAACTGCAGTTTGTCCCAATTTTTTTAGCAATAAAATTGTAGGGTATAAACTATAGAATTTATTTATCCACGAAGTGTTGTAGACGCACATGATGAAAGTAGTCGATGCGGAAGAAGAAGGATTGAGTTGGATAAATAAGCGTTTAAAAAGATGTGGGCGTAGATGACAGGTCGATAGGAAAATATTTGTGAAAACCAGGCTATGGTGCGTAATTTTTTACAGACTCTAAACTTGGTCACTGATGATGAGCGTATGCAAGTATAGGAGATTTTTGTGATACGGGTGTAGAGAAGAATGGATAAAACAATATGGATTAAAAGGAAAATATAATGGGAAAAGGAGGAGGAAAAGAATAGACGTGCTGGACGGAATGAAGAGTGCAGATAATGTGAGCGTAATTTAAGTATGTTTTATTGTATGTAGTGTGGATTGTCACGCTGTCATTATAAGTGAGGCTTAGAAATGTTCCAGTGGCTTGACAGTGTGTCCCTACCTTTACTGGTTGATTACCTTAATTAAGTCATAACTGCAATCAATGTGAAGTCAGCACTGCGATGGAAGAGTAAGGCAGGTTTCGGTTTTTGGCTGTGTGTATTTGTCTAAGGTATCCTTCGGGGTGAAGACTATGGAAAAACAACATTGGAAAAGTATACGCATCATTATTGTGAGAAGTGCTAGATTATGATGGTTCTGAGAATACTATACAAACCATCGTTCTTTTATGGAAATACACTCTGACGGATTTGACCGATGAGGGGAAAGAAGAATATTCACTCGTTATTGCCAGCCAATAGCGATTCACCACAAGTCCAACTGACTTAGGAATTATTTCTTTTTCGGAATTAGATGGGTATTTATTTTCACACATAACAGTAAATCTGGAAAATATTCTGATGAGAAGAAAGCACTTGCCTCTTTATCACCACTTATAATCAGTCAATGTCCTTACAAGAATCGAATTTAAGCGCTCCGATAAGTTGTGGTAACTTGTGCAAAATGTCAATAATGCGGAACCATAAACAGACAAATCAATGTTTACACCTGGTACAAGAATCGAACCCGCGACCTGCGACGGAGAAGGCCTTTTACTTTACATCATTCTTATACAACCGCGACTCCCTATTTTGCGATCACCAGAACCCCAAAGGAGAGAATGCTGGACCAAGTGAATGTAAAAAATGCTCCCCATACGAACAAAGAGAAATGAGTGATTAATTTCATCAAGTAACATTAGCGAATGTATTGAAATAAAAAAAATAATGAGCAAAATGTTTTATTTAAAACAAAGCAGTCGAGTAATAAAACAATTCGCGCAGCCGAAACTAGCAAAGCCTTTTTATTTTTAGAACCGGGGAAAGAGCTTCCGACTCTTCACTCCTGTGATCGTCCTGTGTATCACCGGAAGGTTGTGTGACAGTCTAATCACAAGAGAAATAAAAAGAAAACTCCCGCGATAGAGTTTGTGAGGAGAACTTCGTCGTCCGACCGATCTCCACCCTGTTTATTTTCCTCGGATGCCTACTGCAAACACCATTTTATCATACGGCCCCGAGAGATGGAAATATGAACATTTTCCTCGACGGGCAAAAGCGAATATATTTTTGCAGGAAACCTCCTCGAAGGAATTGGCAGACTTTTAAGAATTCAAGGCCGAGCGAAGCAACAAGCTCGCCCGGAGCAATTAGCAGTCGGTCAAGGACGCGGCGGAGATTTTCAATGTCATCTCGTGTGCGCATTAATGGGGAGGCGCCTTTACCGTTATCTCAATCTCCCTCCTCACTCATGATTCGGGAGGTGGGGGAAGTGGTAATCACTCATGAAGACTTGTTTAATGACTCCACCTCCTCCCCCCCTTATTACGGGAAGGTGCAAAGGCAAAGTGTTTTACACCGCGACGTTTTCCGGAGAACGGTGAAGTTCCATCGCGATGCTCGATTTCACTTTCCTACTCTCTCCCGCAATAGCTGCACAAATTCGGTATATCGGTCACCCCTGTACATGCCAAAAATGGAGTATTTAGATTCTAGCGCAGCTTAATGATTAACACGAAAAACTCATGCTCATTCATATGCTCGCCGAAACTTTTCTCTTACTTTTAGCGAGAGCACAGTGTTAAGGGATAATGGCTGAAATATCGATCGTTACATAAGAAACCATTTTTCCCTCGCCTATTACGGAGCAGAAACTGTAGGAAGAAAATACGACTGGAAAATTTGATATGGAGCGTGATTTCATGCGTCGGGGAAAATTGGTCTTTGAAGATAGGTGATATATGTAGACTAGAGACTTTTAAAATGTGGACGTGCAGAAGGGTGGAAAAAGTAAAATTGACGAAAAGGAAAACAAAGTCCTAAGCATGGTGGATGAGGAGAGAGGCTACTCGGGAAAAATCCAAAGGCAAAAGGAAAATAAATGTGTTTGAAAAGGTAACGAAATGTTGAAGAAAGTAAATAAGGAGTGAACGGTAGACAAACGAGGGCGAAATAGGACAGGCATGTTTTACGAAATTAAGGGAGGAAGGAAGAATGCGAATTTGAAAAACAATTTAATGTACGTGGTGTGGGGTGTCAAGTTGTGTCTTGCTAAGTGAGAATAAGAAAATGTAGCGAAGCTAAATCTGTTTTCATCCAAAACGGTAGGTTAACGGTAGAATACTAGAGCATAATATACGGTAAGAAATATAATTAACCACACACCCATCAATAATTACACTAATGGTTGCTGACATAGCACCCCATGCCACACATCCCCGTGGCGAGTAAAATTTCGACATCAGATTTAATTTTTTCTTGTGCAAACATAAAATACCATGAATTTAAGTCGGATAGGCACCTACGATCTATTAATAGAACGACGTGAAACCCCGCTTTTCCTTCCTCTTGTTAGTGATTAAACAGCTGAGAGCTGAGTTATCAAGTAGAAACCGCGATTCATTTTAGAATTCCTGTTACACCAATCAGTTTCGTTTTAAATACGTACTCTCTTCTTTCACTCATGCACCCATGAGGATCATGCTTGACTTTGCACCAATTGAACACAAGTTTAGACTTCAACGAGCGTACTGAGCGAGGGCAATTTATGGCAAAACAGCTTGGAAGTGTTCACTACAGAAAATAATAAGAACGCTAACTTCGACTTCAACGTTCCGAAGTCAAAGTGCCCTTATATTAGATAACTTCAATTTATTTCAAGTTCGTTTTAATATAAACTCCGGGGTGGTGCATTAACAAATGGCTTTGCCTTAATTTATGAATCCCACAAAATTTTCATCGTAATACCCATCTTCGTCCATTCGATGCACTAACGCTAGTGGAGAGTGTTATAAATGAATTATTTTATTATTTTCTGGTTAACAAGAGTGAATAAATTCGATTTACCTCCAAATTATCAACCACTCCGAGCAAATGTGTATGTAAGATTATTATCGTACTATTTTGTGGTAGTCTACCATTTAAAGGTGGGTTTTTCGTTGGAAATAGACTGTACACTCCTATATTTTCTTAACCTCGCCCATTGAGACAAAGCGTGACAACTCACATCACAATAAAGTTTCTAAATCTCGCCCAAAAAGTAACGATGACGGACACGTATAGAAAACACCATAAAAAATATACACAAACAACAACATAATTAATAAATAATTCCTAAAAATCATCAATATCGTAATTAATAAATTAATTAATATAAAAAAATACGATATCCAAAAAATGGATAATAAACGTGTGTGGTGAGACAAGGTTTACCAAAGTAATTTCATGAAAAACCTGTTGTAAAATCTCCAGTACGATATACGATTGCGTCAAATTAGAATGCTACTTTGATATCCTCATAGTATGTCGCTATTGGATTTATGTACTACGTGGTGAACTCATCCTTGTAAATCCCAATAAATTACAACACAACATCCTTGCACCGCGGAGACCCACGGCACTATAGTTACTCGTAGAGGCGCTAACGGTCCTAGCCTCGCACACGGTTCGAATCTGCATGTTTTGCGTTTGCGATGATTTTTGCTTCGCGTGACTCAATTGGGGGAGGCTATATCAGCGCGTCGAAACACTGCGCGGTTATCAACTAAGCTCGCCCAACACTTATATCCCTGTTATCTCATCCTTCGTTCAGGAAGGAAATGCGCTTTTGTATCTTCAACGCATAAAGCTCAGCGGAACCAATCCGGCGTTAACTCTAGGGCACGCAAAAAAAGTGCCGAGGACAAGACAGCAATGGGAATATAGCATTGCTGCGCGTGATTCTTCGAAAGGGTCATTAATATTTTAATCTTCTCCCCGGAAGATTGCATCGTCGAGTCGTCAGCTACGAGCGCGAATCGTGTTTGGAGTCACGATGGGACTTTTTTTTTGTTGGCATGAGCTCTGAACTCAGAAAAATACATCGAAGAAAAACTTTAAAAAAATTTTATATCTGAAAAGCATGGTTTTATTTCGAACGGTATGCCGAAGAGAAATGAGTTTACAACATACAAATATTTCGCGACGAATGCTCTAATTGTCGAAAGTTGTCTTGTAGATTCAATTGGTTTTGTTTCCTGGTGTGCTGGATATGACTATTATGTATCTGTTCACAAGCTTATACACTTAATAATTGTAACACTCAAGGAAGCGTCGACTCCGAAATAACGGTCGAAAAAAATGAAAATTTGGCAATTGTGCTCGTGAAAATCAATCCAATCCGGGGCAATCTTATCTGAAGCTAAAGGCAGAACTCATTTTAGGCTTCAAAGCCTTTAGAATGAGTATTGTGGAAACCCTTCGTTTTTACATTAGGATAACGGCAAATTTAGGACGTAAGCAGTATAAAGATCGTCCGTCCAGAGGGTAGTTTTATATAGCGCGGAAACTTGGTTGACGAGAAAAGACGATAGGCGTACTTAAAAGGCTTTCGAGATGTGGGTGCGGAGAACGATGGAAAACTGTAATGTACAGATAGGAAAACAAACGAAGAAGTACTGGGCATGGTGGGGGAGGAAAGAGGATTATTGGAGGAAACTCAAAGGATGAAAATAAGTGTATGCATGGTAGTCTGATTGGCGATGGGGTGTTAAAGACTGCGTTAGAGGGTAAGATGTTAGAAAAATGAGGAATGGGGAGCAAGAGGACGGAATTTGAGGGAGGCAAAGTGTGAGGAATTGAAGAAGGGCTTGACGTAGTGTAGTGGCTATTTGAGGCTAAGAAAAGTACCTGTGGTTGATCTGTGCGCCCTACCAAAACCTGTTTTTAGCATTACACTATCATTGATAACAGTATATAATAGATCCATCCTCCATAAGGTCGTAGAAACAGACATTACTCTACCTTCTCTACTCACCTGGCTTTATTGTCTGGCTGTTACGATGCCTTCAGCCTGCAGACATTTTCGGCGTTGCATCCAGATGCGATCAAAATATCTCCATTACTGAATTCCCCGTTTCACCTGAATATTCCCAGGCGTCCTTTTTCTCCCGCCTGCGGGCGCTACCTTTAAGCGCACCCACCTCAACGACCTTCATATCGTGATCGGTCCCTCTCCTCCCTCCTCCGGCTGATACCTCGCCTTCGGAAGACTGCGGTCAGAGCGTCGCTGGCCGAAACGAGAGTCGGACACTTTAGGATGACGGTTGTTGTTCTGCTCGATTAGTGTCCCTTAACGCAACGTGAAATGGTCCTGGGTTTCGCCTCCTACTGGACCTCCGTTCCTCTCTCCTCTCCCCACCGAGATGCGGTCAGAGGAGAGGTTTCGTAAGAACTAACAAAAGTTGGGTCTGTGCTTGATCTCATGCGTATTAGGACTGCAAGAATTTTGTCATTATTAATTCCATCTGTATGTTATTCTTAAAATGGTGAGGATTCAAATGAAATATTTCATACCATCAAAATATAATGTGTAAATGAACTCATATCTCTTTTGTACCGTGAGGGAAAACCAAGAATTTTAAAGGAATTGTGGATGGAACAATAATTAAATCTCAAACCAGAGCTACCAAAATTTTTGAAGGGATACGTAGGGGCAGAGCCAATAAGAATGTATGCCTCGCCATTTTTTAATATTATTTATTATTAGATGTTTTTTACGATTTTTTTGGGCGCAGAGAGTTTGTTTTAAACATAAAGAATAATATGCATGCGTTCGTATAAAGCATATAATAATGATTTGTACTACATTACAAAGCACATTTGCTTCAATGAGTACGATACTCGTATACTTGGTATCAAGCTTGTCCTTCCATCGGTTTACATTAGTGACAATTTGTTAGAATTTTTTACTGTACAAAAATGACGCTCTATTGCCAGGACTTTATTCATATGTCTCAATGTAAAAGTGCAATAATTTTTCTCAAAATACTTTATCGTAGTTGACACGCAATTACTGTATCGCATCAACTTATTGTTGAGGCCATTACCTAAAGCGCACACGTCTGACTTATTAAGAATTGCCATTACCTGCCTATACAAAATAAATACTATCTGATGTGGACATCGCAAAAACTAAATAGTCACATGATTTTTCGGCAGCACATGAAGTCACGCATATTGGTGCGTGGGCGGACTTGAAAAGGGAAGAATTAAAGGGTGTATTTTTCCCATCATATAGTCGAAAGATTAAAACAGTAATCTATGGAAACGTAAGGAAAATAATGAGTGGAAGTTAGCAGAAAATAAAATCGTAACGTCTAATGTTATTTATGGCATTTCCTTTGGAATCATTATAAAACAATGCCTATAAACCTATCCGTACCATTTTGAGATTTTTAATATGTAATATGGAACACATTTCAATCGCATTCATTCATCATAAGTACCATTTCATAAATTAGAGACGTTGTGAGATCCCACATTGCCCCATACGTACACATCACTCTCTCTCTCCATCAACCACGCCTGTGCTAACTGTACACTTTTCTGTATTTTCATTTATTAGATTAAATTAAAGTGTAAGGTTGAAAAAAAACAGCACACCTCTTGCTTTTCATTCGCCAATTATAGTCATCTCCTCTCTCGGATTAAACCTCGGCCCGCCCAGACTATTGCCTCCTCCCGTTAATTTGGCAATATTATGTGTTTCCTTGCAGCTGAAGTAAATGCAACATTTTAATCGACTTATGACGCTCTCTTATGCTTGAGCGTATAGTGTTAACAGAAGATAATTCGACTGGAAGACGTAGGAATATGAGCTTATTCGGGTCTCGCGACGCATGATGGATGTTTTACTCGGAAACCTGTCACTTTCGTTCACCTCGGAAATTCGTGATTTTTTTCCCAAGGTGGACGGCTTCGATGGTCACATAACGTCCGGCGAATTCCGGCTTGCCAATAAGTGGAGATCGGCGGCCTCGGATAGAAACCTATCCCCAACTCGTAAACCCAATGTCGTGATTACGGTACCGTCTCATGAGGAGATTGTTCCATGAGATATCCGGTCCATGGCGAGAATATTCCAAGATGCCTCCTTAAACGCAACATTATCCCCTATTACCTTGAGCTGTAGAAACTTCACATTTCCTCAAATCTGTAATCAAAGCAAGACTCGAATATTTTTAATTTTACAAGAACGTAAAATGTAATGAAGAATGGACTAGACAGCTGTGAGCATTCTGAGAATTGGTGGTGTTATTAGGAATGACTAGATGGTAAGATGCTAACATCTTTTAACGTCTTCCTTTCGATTGACAAATGAGAAAATGAAAAATTTTGATTTTTGATCGGATACTATTTTGGTTGCTTTTGGAAATTTTATTTTCGAGTCTGATTAAGGACTGTGAAAAAGCAAACAACTTCAATTTATTATCAGTAGTACTCCACGGGGTTGGAGTAGACTTTTGAAGGACCTTAGCACTACACACCATTTTACTTCTAAGCTCTAGCTGACATAGCACAAGATATCTTTAAACCTCATTATACGCATAGTTTACAAAAACTTATTCTTTAGCTATCTCTATCTCGTACTACCTCCCATAATTACATCCAAAATATCTATCCTTTTCCTTCATCTACGTGTACCTCCTTTTCCTAACCTACTCCTCTCTATTGCACTTGTAGTTCACAGTGTTTCATTGTATCTCGTGCATCCACCTGTTCTACCGTCTTCGAATTTCTCCCAAAGGCCATCACTCTTCCCTTACCTTGCTTCTAGGACTTCATCATTCGTGTTCCTTTCCATCCATTTAATTGTCTCCATTATTCTCCACACCCATCTCAAATGCCTCCAATTTACCTTATTCTCCTGCATCAATTATCATGTTTTTGAGCGATATAAAAAAAAACCGAGCTCCATATAAAATTATTCACGTATTTTCTTCTAATATGGTGTCTGTCATCAACTATCGCTTCTTTGTGAACGCTTCTTTACCTAACGCAATACTTCTTTAACGACCCATTCACTCTGCCCCCCTAATGAAAAACACTTCCCAAATGGGTGAATTGTTTTCCTTGGTCTAGATTGTGTTCCCCAACTATGTTTGCTTCTTTTGAATCGGGAGCGTAATGAGGTCGAATCTTTATTCGCTCTCATACTGCTGCGTACGGTTAACCCTGTCATTATCGTCATCAGGATCTCATAATCATCATCATCACTGGTGATCAACCAAAGAAATGACTTGCAGCAGCTGTCATAATCTTATCACCTGCCAAATTTTTCATGTTAACACAATTCTTTCTTCTGATTTCTTCCATCAGCTGCTTCTCGCTAATGCATTCTCTACCTTCCTCTGCTATCATTCCTCTCCACTTTCCTTTCAATTTCGGTATTCGTTGCAATATTTTGCCTCAAGATATTTCGAATTAGTTATCCTCTTCTCCTCGCATGTGTCTTGCAGATGGGTTTCTTGGTTTTCTACCCAGGAAATCCATTTTACTTTAATCATTCTTCTTTAGCTCAACGGATCAAGGTGATCTCTCTCGTCGAGCTCTGGTGCGACCTCAGCCTTCGTAATGCTTTTCGAGGCCCTCTCAAGTAGGTATGCGTCAAAGCCTCCGATTGCATAAGAGGCGGGCAGAGCTGAGAATTAACGACGGAACAGGTTTTTCGAAGGGCTCCTCTTGCGAGACTCGGGGAGTAGAACGCATGGCGAGGGCAAAAAATCATCCTTTTTTCCCCCCAGATTGTATTCATCTCATAAATGATAACTTGACCGCTCCTTCCGTTACCCACCAACCTTCTGAATCCAAGTGCGAATATAATAAGAGGGAATGAAAGTACGATGGAAGCTCATGCGCCTAAAGCTGACGATATGAACATTCGCCTTTCGGATTTAAAGTTTAGAGATTAATGAGATTTCCCCTTTGAATTAGCGGAAAGTCTTCACAGCACTTGATAATTTTTTTACGAATGAACTTAGGAAAAGGAAAGTGAAATTTGGATGTTTTGTACTTGATCTTTTAAGGACCAATTTTCGGGGAATAATTGTGAGATTTTTCGAAATAAGTTTGAAAACATCCGTCGCCCGGGATTGATTAACTATGTTTTACACCACTCGCCGACTGACCCAAAGTATGCGGATTCGAATATTTTCCTGAATGTGGCATACATGTCGTCCAATTCGGTTTTATGGACGAATTGCTCAAAAATGCATTACTGAAAACGGCAAAGCAAACAACTTCAACAAAAACGAGGAAGAGAACCATTAAAGCCAATAGTGAAAACTTAGTGGTAGTGCTGTTCAACATCAACGTTTTCATTTTACTTTTGATATGCTACAATGTGAATTTTATTGAATTTACCTTGAAATTAACACAGAAGTAAATTAAAATAATGCGAAAGTTAATCATGAAAAATCAAGTGTTTAGGAAATTTTAAACAAAGGTGTTCGTAGTGTGGATTGGTAATGTTCGGTTTAGGAAGCTTATAAGCAAAATATTTTTATTTTAAAGCAAAACTACTTAAATTTCGATGAAAAAACTTGTAAGACAAAAATATTTTTTGCATAGTGAAAACCACTTTGGACTAATGACTTGTGTCCAGTTCCTTAGGTACTTAGCCACTGTTTGCGACAAATTATTCCTTTCTTAAATATTCATTTGTTCTTTGGAAATTAGGAGAGCTTCAAGATAGCAGAAGCGTTGTGAACAGTCTTTATATAAAGGTCCGTGGTCCGTAGGTTGAAGCCTCATGTCAGTTACAAGTCTTTGTAATATACTCATATGGAGTCATTTGATGGTAACAATTGGAGCAGTTTTGATGACTTGCTTGCATTGCAAAAGTTGAGAATTAGAAAGTATTACGTTTACATTAAAAACTGTTTCCAGAGGACATGTAAATCAGCTGGTAGCCTGGAGAAACGGCCACCCGAAGACTGCCCTTGAGTGCCCTTTACTCATACTGACAGTACGTAGATGAGTACACTTTTGTGCCTCACTTACGCTCGTTGCTGTGAGTCATTACATCGATAAGGTAGTCATGGAATTCAGGATAACACTGCATTCATCCATGGGAAAGCATGTAAGAGTAAGATATTCGTATTTGCTTTCATAGAGAGAGAAAGTGATCTCAAGAGGACGCTTAGTAATTTGGAGAAGGCAATTAAAAAGAGCACCATTCTTTAAATGAAGAAAACAAAGCAGATATACGTGAGGAGTTAAATGGGCTGCGAACAGTGCTCCTGTATTGACGAACCTAAACTTTTTCTACACCTCGCGACTGATGTAAGCGAGAGAATATTCCTTCTGGAGTTGAAATATTGATTTCGGAAGTACTTTGTGAACGTGTGTGTCAGCCAATACCTCAACTACCATCATTTGAGCCTTTCAGTTCCTCCCACGTCGTGGACAGGACGGATTTATCGACAGATTGATGTTGACGGTCCCGATCTACTCCTCAGACGACATTTCAATAAAAGCGCGCGCGGGGCCTGGTAAACGTTACAAATGGGTTCCTATCCCCCTTTCATCCGTCCTTTGCCCCCTCCTCGGTCGGGTAGCCACGCACTACTGTCCGCCTCGACCAGCAACATATCCGTTGCCAGAGGATGGAAAGTGATGACAAGTAACGTCTCCATTGGGCGCCATGGAGTCATTGCATCAACTCGCCCTCAAGTTGGAGCATGCCAGGGGTACTCTCCCTCGAGCCTTCTAAGGGCCGTCGAGCGCCCCGATGAGACGGACTCGATCGCTTTCGGCTAGGGCTCTGCATTGTGAAAATACGTCCACCACATGTCGATATTTAATCCACATCGATCATGTCACTGAGGAGATTCAAAAGTAATCGATGATTCCTTTTGATTTTCATTCATTTCAAATCATTTAATTTATAATGTAATGTGGTTATTAATTGGAGGTAGTATGCATGTGTTGTGCAAAAAAAATATATATATAAATAAATATATATATATATATATATATAATGTAAATTCACTAATAGTCATAACAAACACAGAAACTAAAACATATAAAAGAGGGACTCACTGGTTCTCGAATTTTCGGTGGTGCAACCATCTTTCTCAAGAGGAATTAGAAACAGAACTCTGCTCCTAATTCCTCTTGAGAAAGGTGGTTGCACCACCGAAAATTCGAGAACCAGTGAGTCCCTCTTTTATATGCTTTAGTTTCTGTGTTTGTTATGACTATTAGTGAATTTACATTATTGTGCACGTTCGTGGGTTTTCCAAGTAAGTGACTATATATATATATATATATAACTTAGACAGCAACACACAGCACGAGAACACATATAAAGAACACTCACAATAATATCTTGATAATTTCGACGGACTAGAACTCCGTCTTCTTCGGAAGATAAGATAGGACTGCCGAATATCTTCCGAAGAAGACGGAGTTCGAGTCCGTCGAAATTATCAAGATATTATTGTGAGTGTTCTTTTTATGTGTTCTCTTGCTGTGTGTTGCTGTCTAAGTTTTTTATTCAACACTTCCGTGTTACTTCGAAGAAATCATATATATATATATATATATATATATATATATATATATATATATATATATATATATATGTATAATGTATGTGGGTCGCGGAAGTCCATGGGGTAGAGCGTTGTACTACTGACCAAGGGATTCCCGGGCAAGGCACTCCGGTCACCTGCAGCTCCACCCAAGCTATGTGATTTTTCCAAAACTTCTCCTAGAGGTTCATTTCCTTCTTTATATCCCGAAACAATGATGGATATCTAGTGGGCTGTACGCCTCTTCTGTCGTCTTAATGAACTCTTTCATCCTTTGATTGTGGTCTCATCATGGGCTGTAACGGCCTTCATTTTCAAGTGGTGGGAGTAGAATCTGTCCTGCGACCGTTACTTGGATTTATCCCAGCCATAGCGATTATTCCATTCTTTAGCAGACTATCACAGCGGGAGAAAAGGGTATGAAGGGTGTCAGGACTTCTGAGGGTTTATGTTTATCCCACGACGTAATTGTTTCCTTCCTTTCCATAGTTTGGCAACCGTGAAGTGCCCAAAGAGGGAAAAACGAATCCAGTCCCCTACTCGGCAGTCTGTCTCTTTGTCGTCAGACTTGACGAGGGTTGGATTATTTACTCGATATCAATAATAAGTCTCACGAATGATAACCATGCGACGGGCACTATCTATCGTTGGCTCGTCGAATCTTCAAGGTCTCCTATCTCATATTTGGATTACGCTTTTCTTCCTGTCTCGGCAGTTTTTTGTTGTCGGACGTATTCCCTCTGCGTTTTGCTCAAATCCTGAATATACTGTTTCCCGATTAAAAACATTCGCCAGAAGTACGCCGAGTTGCAATTGACAGCAATATCATTTTCCCATCAATTTTCCTTTGTTGCATTTTCCATCTATACGTATATTCCATAAAAACTATCTAATTGGTGACACCATCGCATCTACTAAGTGTGCTTCCCCCGCTTACCATCCAAACTAATAGTATTTTTCGTGGTCAGCAAGTACTCGCGTTTGAACACTTCCGAGTTTGTATATGCTGATTTCTTCATCTGATCTTTAGTAATATGTGTTTTACTTTACGGTTCATTGCTATGAAGGTTGTTTGGGTGTTTGGGGTATTGTTTGGAGGGACTTAAAGTACAATGCTTAATGCCAGAGAGATTATGACATTATGCAGTAGTTTTTTGGACTCAGCTGAAACATACCTCCGAACGGTAGACTACTGTTCATAATGCAAGATTGTACAAGACGCCATATATAATAATAGACACCATTCAGTTTACCATTCTTAAATGGTGTGAACATCTAATTGAATGTATCTCCCGACCTCTTTTGATCGTCATTTCACTATGAATTACAGTATCTTTACCGAAGTCTATTTAGGATTTCGTCTATTACCATTTAGTTTTTGAGTTAACATCTGCACAGGATAAAGAAGTCATAGGGTTCGAAAGAAAGAATTCTCACGCCATATACGTATGCTAGCAAAAGTTAATGCCACCATTGTGCTTCCCTGGTGGACTCCAGTTATCAAGTTTATGTAATTGGAACTCGAAACGTCCCTTTGTTTATTCCTATGCCAGATATTGCAAAACTTGAGCACCATTTTTCAAATTACATGAAATTTTATCTTTCAAGAACTAAGAACCTCATGGATGCGTCTTTCGATCCGAGAATTGGGAGGGTGTTGCGTTGTATTTCCTTTACCTATTCGTTTTGTTTTCACTGATACCCCGATACCTTTTCATTTCCTCAGCTATCTTTCTTTATTTGGTGAGCATATTATTCGTTCTGATTTTACAATAGGAATTTTATACACTGGGATGAAGATCAATTCAAAAGAAATCAAAATCAAAAAGAAAAACACAGACTATGAGGTTCTCGAGAATGAAGAAAGCTAAGGTGAACGTTAAAATTGGAGAGCACAAATCAGAGCAGGTAGAACTACATGTATTTATCTGTCTTAGATGTGTTTTGGACCAAGGTGGTCATATTTTTAGGGACATCAGAAGAAGAATTACGTTCGGCAAAGAAGCTTTTACAAGGGGAATGGGGATGACGACTTGGATGTTATGTAAGGATGTGAAGAAAAAATAGTGCTAAATTTTGTATGGAACGTATTTTGGTACGGCGCGGAATGTTCGTTGAATTAAGATGATAGGCGTTGGTTGGAGGCTTTTGAAATTCGGCTGCGAATAATGATGGCAAATGTAAAATTGAAGGCAAGAAAAATAGATGAAGAGATACAAGGTATGCTGGTGGAGGAGATGAGGATTGTAAGAAGAAATCCAAAGAAGGAAGTAAAGTTAAATGCATAGCATTTTTATTGGCGATGGAATCCTGATGTCTGTGATAGAGAGGAGACCGGTAGGCAATCAAGGAAATGGCAGGAATAGGATAGCGATGTTGGATGGAGTAGTAGTAATAGATTTAGGGGAGGCGGCCGACAGCTGAGGTTATTTGCGCCATTGGGGATGGATGGGATGGAGGAAGGGTGGAGAGAAACCCGGCGTCGGTAATAGTCTACTCTAAACGAAAGGCACCAAGGGGTCATCAGCTTAACGTCCCATCCAACGGATCACGTACTCACTCAAAGTGCTCTCCACAAAGAACCTCAAGTAGGGATTGAGATACCACTGAAAAAGATGATGAATACCAGAGAAAAGAAATTTCGAATTCGGGCCTTCTGGGTAGGGGGGGGGGGGGAGCCAGTACTCTAGCTACTGAAATATTTCGATCGCCATGTTGGAAAGAATGAAGGGAAGTGGAATGAATGCGGAATTGAAGTGGGGTTTATTGTATTGTGGGGTCAAGTTGTGTCTCGAACAAAACTAAGAGATGTAGGGATGTTACACTTCAAAACTGCACTTACATTAAATGGTAGATTACTAAAAAGTTATGATCCTAACTAACATATCCTATACAAAGGTGTGACCTCTCAATCATTTATTCGTCTCCGCTGAGTACTCCCCTTCGTATTGTTCTCTTCTACTCTCGTAATGCTTCAGCGTTCCTCATAACGTGTGACCATTTCCTCTAACTTCCGGCACTAGTTTTTAAAGGCCCATTTTTTCTCTGTTCTGCTGTGTCAAACGTCTATGACATGATCAGAAATCCCATACTACGAATACGGATTCGAGTTTTGCTTCTTTGTGAGCATGCGGTTGCTGAGTACGCTTGCACGCACTCTCTGAATTATAATGCAAGGGTTATTGTGCTCAGCGTTAAGCCACTGATGAAGTTAAAAGAAGGCAACGCTAAGTAATCAGATGATATCGCTAGATTCGCGATGTCCGACTCTCGCGAGCATATTTGTACCAACAATGATATTGAGCTGCCCATGCGATCGATTTCAAAGGAGGTGTCAAATTACGGTCATTTTTTTCGTTTTGTTGGGTCGGTGTTTCTTTCTTTGGATGTTTTCTCTTCCCCTCATAATCGCTTCCGGCACTTCGATCATTTAGCGTTTACCTTGAGACTGCCGTGTATTCATTTTCAAAGATCAATGATTTCCAACACGCACTGCAGTCAGTCCTTTGCTCTGTGTCATTGATATATTTTCGTCAAATGTATAATTTGGTTCACAGTTATAGCTACCTTGACGGGAAATAGACTAGATTGTAGTTTCGGGATTTTTGCTCGGTCGAAAATTGAGTCAGTGATAAGGAATTAGTCAACTGGAAGGTTTAAATCTAAAAATCAGAAGAAGCCCAATTACGGATAGCGAACCAAATATCTTGAAAGACTATAATTATGTGCTTTCGTTTTTTTTTACGTAGATGCGACTTTTCGTGAAATTTTACGACGCAGTTGCGAAATATGTAAATTTAACTTGAGAAAAAAATGTGCAGATAGGATATGAAAACCTCGGGAAGGACCGGTGTATTGTTGGGATTAGTAAACGATATGAGTTCCAAGAAACTGCGAGAGATGCCGCGACAGTAACTTTTAACGGAGTCATCCGCTAATATGCATTTCAATACAACAATTTCAGAGTTTACAAATCATCCGCCTTTCCGGTATACCGGTCAAGGCGGATGATTTTTACACTCTGAAATTGTTACGTTAAAAGAAATTACTTAATTTGATACTATCGGGTAATAATAAGGTATGTTTTACTCCAGTACTGTCGACCATTCTTTGTATGTCCTTTTAAGATACCGGTACCAATCGTACCACTAAAACCAGGCCTACATCAACCCCGAGGCGCATTGATGCATTATATTCCTAAGTTCGATTATCCAAATTAAGTATTTAGATAGTAGACCACAAGATATGCTATATTTACGTTATGACAGAATCAAAATGCAGTAATTTTCGTTGCTAGCAACAACAAAATCATACAACAAGAGAATTTATCAATACTTCATTACATCCAAAGTCATTTTGCAAGAGGTTTCCATTCAGCCATTTTTAATATGCTGTGTTGGTTATCTGTAGGTACTGATTGAAAAGCGATGCCGTTTATTAGACAGAATTTCCCTTGACAGTGGCTGTATCTGTCTGTACTAGTATTTCAAAATAGCTAGCATTGTTTTTTTTAGATATAATTATAAATTGCATTAGAAGTATTTATGGAGCTAAATATTTACGTAAATATAACTAAGTTTAATTGTGCTATGCCACTTTTTACTTTAAATTGTAATAAATATAATTGCTTAAGGAAGCGCACAACAATTTTCATTTTTCTGGTAGGAGCGGACCAATGTAAATATTTATTTCATGGCTATCGGAAAATTACACGTGCGTTTTTTTTATGACATCCACTATTGGTATGTCACTTCGTATGCCCTATAGAAATCTCCAACATCTATGGGATGGCATCTGATTACTTTTTGATATGTTGCTCGACTTAATTTGTAGACAAATTTCAATAAGATACGGGTGAATGAAAGATGATATTCGGACAGGTACTGTTCAATACAGCACAAGTGACATCTACTTATTTTCACGTCATAGTCTTAAGAGGCTGGAGTACTCGAAAATTGCCCCAACATTACCAAATTAATTCAAATAACTGCGAGAGATCCCGCTACAGTAACTTAAACGGAGTGATTCGGTGATTAGTATAGAAATGGATCAATGCCAAAATGTAAAAATGATACGCCTTGACAGGTATCCGGGTTTGAATATCAGCCAAAACAATTGAAATTTATACTTTAACATCGATACATTTTAATCTCCAAATGAAGTAGGGGGACATATAGTATTTACTATCTTAATGAAGTCGAAGAAAAGGCTCATTAAAGTTTTTATATGGAGCGTAGTAATATACGGCGCGGAAAAATGGTCACTGAAGTAAAATGATAGACGTAGATTGGAGGCTTTTGAAATTTGGATGTGGAGAAAGTGAAATGGACCGAAAGGAAAACAAATGAGGAAGTACTGGAGATGGTGGGTGAGGAGAGAGGATTGTTGGGAGAAATCGTAAGGAGGCAGGAAAAATAGATGAAGGGCGTATTGATCGGCAGTGGGATGTTGAAGACTGTAATAGAGGGGAGAATGTTAGGCAAACGAGGAGGGGTCAGGAATAGGATAGGGATGTTGGGCGGGATGAAGGGAGGAAGGAAGTACACCGAGATGAAGAGGGACTTGTTGTAGAGTTCGATGTTAGGTTGTGTTTTATTAGGAGAAACAAAATATTTATTTGGTAGTTGTGTCCATCCAAAAGCTACCTTAATCAGTAGATTACCTTATAATAATAAAGCTGATGTAAACAAAGGCCTTAAATTTGTGAAATCCCATCTTAATGAGGAATAATGAATCTGATAGTAAAATTAACAATTTATAAGAACGACACGTGTTTCGGCGTTGTAACTTCATATAGTCTACTGTATTTTCTTACAAACAATGGACTAATTCCCCGCCGACTTCCATGCCTATATCCAGTTCTTCCCATGCATATTTAATGATTTCCTCCACCTACGTATACGTTGAACAGCACCGGTGATAATGGATTAATCTGCCTTACACCTCTTCTTAACACCGCCCATCCGGACTCTCCGTTCCCCACTCGCACCTGAGCAGTCTGAGACATGTACAGGTTGCGGATCAGTCTCCTGTCCCTCCAGTCCATTCCTTTTTTCTGCAATACACGCATTGACTCTTCCCAATTCATTCTATCAAACGCTTTATGGAAATATACGGTACATGCAAATACTTCCTGATTATATTCTATGTTCCTCTCTGTTAGTGAACACATTACTGCAATGGCATCCGTGTGCCTCTCCACTTTCTAAACCTAAACTGGTCATCCCCTAAGAAATCATATTCCCCCACTTCCACCCTCTTGTTGATGATCCTGAGAATTACTTACGCTGCATACCTTGTCGTTCTGTAGTCCACGCATATCACATTCACACTCATTCTGTAGTCCTTACACAAATATCTGCCTTTCCCTGTTTTGGAATAAGGACGAATACTGATGTAACCAAGTCTTCCAGCCTGATTTATCCCTCATAAATGCTACGAGTTAGTCCATAAAAACTCTTTCTCCCGCCTTTTCTAAACTTTTAAGTAATACCCATTCCAACTCGCCATCGAGTAAGCCTGGACCTAAGGTATCCTTGTGTACGCCATATTCTCTATGTCTAATCTCGCTGGTCTAATAAACCATAAACACAGTAATCAACCTGAAGGTCGGTTTGGTAGGTGATATTAGAGTTCATTCAATTCTAAGCCCGACGCGAGTGAAATTCATATTTCAGGGTTGGGGTCTAGTTCCTTTCCCTATACCGGCTATGGTTTCCCAGGAAGAGCAGGATCCGAAAAAAAAGACAGTTCAGGTGAAGCTGAGGGTGCCTAGAGAGGCGTGTCCGGGATTTGAACTTGAGCCCTCCGTTATTAGTAGTCCAATGTTATACCCCTGACCTACCGCGTCCCCATGCATTTATAATTATACTCACATCAATGTGTGTATACGTATATATTTAACCGTCCTTTCACCACGCTTTCCCAAAGAACGACACGTCATCTCCCTTCAACATAGTTTACACTCAATATTTCAAATTCTGTATTGACAATGTTTTCCTTTTCAATAAACGTTTATGTCTTCAAACCAAATACGCTGCTATGGGCACTCGTACGGTCCCAATCAATTCCAAAATCTGGATGAGTAAACCAGAGCGAACTCTCTTTTTCCAGCTAAACCCTCTCACCACTTTTATTTACCCGATACATTGATGAAATAGTTCTCCTCTGGACCCATGGTACTTCCAGATTCTCAACGTTCGTTTCAAGTCTAAACTCATCCTTTTTCGTTTAAATTCACTTCCTCCGTATCTGACTCTCCTTCTTATCACTTACCACGACATCGACTATCGCTTTCAAAACCGTACACTTTACCCATGAGTACACGTAAAACCGACCAGCACTATTTGCACTACATTAGTCATCCTTGCCACGCCAAAAGATCCATTCCCAATTCACTTTCCATTACAGGTCATCGTATTTGCAACACCCTCTTTACCAATTTGCACCCTCTTTAACCAATTACCTTGACAACATACACTCTGTCCTACTTTTATGTGGACATGTGGAACACTTTTTCATTCATTAAGCAAATAAATAAAAATATCTTAAATCTACAAATCCCATGTCACCTCCCTCCATCGACTGTCGCACTGTAAGTGATTCCCCCTCATCCGCTCTGCTTACTCCCTTCTTAAGTTCCTTGCATCATCATGTCACCTTTTCACTCCACTACTGTCTCTCCAAAAATGTCATACGAGTATACATCCTCATGTGTACTATTGTCCCGCCTTCTTTAATGTGGAACATAAAACTTAACCCTTCCTCCACATAAATAATCACCACCAAGTCTGCACCCATATCCATACTCGCTATTCCTGCCCATCCTGTCTCCCGCGACTTACTGTTTCATCACTACTTCTCTCTTTTCATCTCAGAATCCCTCCCCGACTCCATTTCCAACATGGAAGTAGGTACCCGTGAGAGTGCGGTCGCACACATCTGGATCCTTCAGTCCTACCAACCCCCAGGACTCAACAAAGTGCACTAAATCCCCCCCCCCAATCTCACCGTACACACTCCTGTCTCATAAACCCATTTTCTTCTTTCACCTTCAATTTTCTTCTGTCGTCTAAGGCGAAGGGTCCTCACCAAAACAGTCCAACGAACGGGTGAGTGTTCTTTTCGATGTGTGTTGTATGTGTATAGTGCCTTTGAGTTTCTAGTCATAGTGTAGGGAGGTGAAGGAGAAGAGTGAAGAAGTGGGTAAAGAATGGCTTGAAGATAATGGTAACACTATTATTTTTATTCACAACGATTTTATTACCATTTGCTGTCGTATTTCTCTTTCGTCGCGTATTTGTTGTCTACCGCAAGCCTAAATGTAGGAACTGGTCTGTTCCTGAAAACAGTGAGGCACCCTTGTGGGCCATAACACTTCAGATAGACACAAACAAAATATTTCACGGCACTCTGTTTGCTCTAAGGCCTTTTTCCCCTCGTTGACTTTCCCTTATATTCACGCTACCTTCCTGCAGTCCAAAATGCTTACCATATTCCAACTTTTACCTCGGCTCAATTCTATTCTTTTTTCAACCACAGTGTTCTGGCATCCAATTACTTCTCCGTGTCTTTGCCATTCACATTTTCAGCCTTCATCTACATAAATTCCGTCGCAAGCTTCCTGCCTAAAATAATTTTCCTTTATCTTCTTTTACGTAACCTTAGTTTAAAATCTTTCTTCACCTTATGAACACCTCAAAAACCTCCCATTTCCGCTCACCCACCTTCCTCGAAGACTACGTTTCTACGCCATAAAATCCTCTGTTCTTCCCTGGAGTTGGGACGTTGTGTTAAGTTATTAATTTGTGAAATAATCGTAAAATTAAAATCTTGCAGACGGATAACCCTAAGAAAAGAATATGCATCGAACTGATCTACGACTAATTCATCTAATAATACGTAAAACCTAATCTAAAAAAAAAAAGGAAATTACCATAAAGGGCTTTTGTCACCATCTGTACTTATTGCAACTGTATCACTCACGTTTTAATTTTAGAATAGATCACGTGGGTCGCTGATTTTCCCCAAAAAAATTAAAATCAAAATGTAAAAATAAATTTGTCAACCTTACGTTCAAAATAATTATTCCCGGTAAGAAAAGGAGATGACATTATTGAATACATGTAAGGCATTAAGGAAAGAGCATTAGAATGGAAATAGACGTAAGGAAATATCAATAAAACCCAAATAATTGTTTTTTTTAATTCAATTGTTATTAAATTATTTCTGGTCAAATATTTTCTCAAACTCAAGGGGATGTGAGTGGTTGAGATATTAAGATCTGGTGCTTTCCCGGTGTATTTGCTGGATGAAGTTTTCTCGGGTCTTCCACCGGGTCAGGGGTTCCATGTTGGCCTACAACATGGAACCCCTGACCCGGTGGAAGACCTGAGAAAACTTCATCCGGTTGAGATATTGTTTAACACATTAAAACTAAGAGCTTTAATTTCATGTTGCTGCTGAATTTCCCGCGAGTATTTTTGGAATAAGATGATAAGAGCAGGAATTGCACGGAGCCAAAAGAAATGACAACCGAGGACATAATCGTCGTCGCTCTCCAGGAATGTCTGCACACTTCGGTAAAAATCTTGTTTTTACGATTTTCTCGAGATTCCCTAGGTCATCTCGTCTAGGGCGAGAAGAGTGCGCGTATATATTTGAACGGACACAAAAAGACAACTGCCTGCTTTTAACCATCCCGAAACGAAATAACGGAACTCGAGCGTTCCCTTCGACCGTACTGACCAAAACCTTCCTGGCCTCACAATGGAGTCAAGATAATCTTGGGTGATGGGTATTTTAAACCTTTCAATTACGGACCATTTAGACCTTGTCCGTGCCACTTGCCTGGAGAGAGGGTGTCGTGAGTCCCTTCGACCCTCATATGCATTTCAAAGGCCCGCTAGTTAAAAATTGGACCCACACTGCGTTATTTATATTTTTTCCATCCTCGGCTACGTGCCATGGCTCCCAACAAGTGCGTAGTTGACGTCCGAATTATTGAGACCTAAGGAATAACTTCCGCATCTACGATCGCGTAGGAAATTTCGATATGATATGAGATAGATGATTTGCCTTGTTGCCAGCGTGGAAGTGTCGACTGAATCCATTTAAGCACGATATGAAACTCAATCTGTGAGTTAGTTGGTCGCAGTATTTCTCACTCAATGTTGTTATATTACTTTTTCCCGCGGAATTTTTTATTTTTTATGACCAGTTTTGCATCATGGGTGAAAATTTACTCAACAAAAATAGACTGGGAGAATATTTGTAATAATTACAATAAGTTGGATACATTAATTAAGTTTATATTGTATGTATCATGTGTTCATCAATACACACAATATACGTCTTGTTCTTAAGCATGCACATCATCTAAAATGTATATTCTCTACTTTACTTGTACTGCTCTCACTTCCGTTTCTATAAATATTTAAACGGCAATAACATTGTTCACCACATTTTTCTGGACAAGTAAACGTTCGCTACGTACGTAAAACTCTATAGAAGGCTAATTAAACCTCGTATCATTTCCATACGAAAAAAAGGAAAGAAATATTTGTACTTTTCCACAGATTTTATTAGATGGTACAACGCGTTTCACCGACTTGCGGCATCATCAGGCTTGCCGCAAGTCGGTGAAACGCGTTGTGCCATCTAATAAAATCTGTGGAAAAGTACAAATATTTCTTTCCTTTTTTTGGTATGGATATTAAATACTTCCACGAAGTGAAGCCTGAAACAGTAGAATATATACGTATCATTTCCCACGGTATCACGGTGTGCAAGTACATGCTGGCTTTAACTTTCTTCAAAGTACACCGAAATTAATACAAAATCAGAACGATCCAATCCGTGCATCACAAAAATAAAATGGGAAACAGAAAGAGTCGTCCATGTTTTTTAATAGCGTTGAAAAAATCACGCATTGCCACGTTTTACTTTGGCAGAAAGAAATTCAGCTGCATGAAACTATCTATAAAATTCTCAAAACCAGTGCAAAACTATTCTTACTTCATAAGAAGTAATCATAAAATTAATTTCCCTTGCGTGACTCTTCATTCCCACTAATCCAAAACGTATATACTTAAATATAATTAATATATATCTTACTTTTAAATAGATTTTTGTTTTTCGAATGACTGAGGGCCACTTGCAGTACTAATGAAGCTCTCGGAAAGCCATTCAAAATCTGTCTTCTTTATAGCTCTACGTATACGTATCAATGGCGTTCAAACCCGCCACTTTTGATACGTCCGAGAGTGGTAATCCAGTGAACCGGGTTTCATATCAGTGTGTCTGTCCAAAAACCACTAGTTTCTTGAGTGACAATTGCTTCGTTTTGGTACGACAATGACGTATCTCATAGCTACCCAAACTTAAGAAAGAGCAATAAAAAAACCGTCAAACTCTTTGGAAAGGGACGGACTCATTTTACGTCTCCTGATTTGGATTTCATTGGCGGAACATATGAATGGTAATCATCGAAGTCTGATGACAATCTAGGCATGCGTTTCTGTATGTGACGATTTGTTAGTGAATATACACTAATAAATCGTCTCATTTTTCCATGTATATGTTACTATTCTTAGTAATATAATGCCGTTACGACGGTAGAAATAGAAAACCAACGCCACGCTAAATATGAGTGAGAACTTAATGGGAGCCTTTGAGACCTTGGGAATGTAGGATTCACGAAGTTACTATTCGAAAAAATTCATCCTTCAGTTCAATCGAAAGCAAGGAGAAAGAATTATTCCTACCTTAACCCTGGACCACACAAATAGAATTCCTCGGCCCCCAGCATTCCTGGATATTTAGCGTCGGGAAAGGGTGGTCCTTTTCCGATTTTCGGAGAGCCCCTTTCCTCCCGTTGCCTGGCGCTTCGAAGTGCAGGTCCATGTTACGGTCTCCGCTTTCACCGTCTCACCAGCAAAAACCTTTGTTAGCACACCATAAGACGTCGCCTCGGAACTCTCTTCGTGAGACCCTGTTGGGGGACCGAGGAGCGATTACTTAGGGGAGGGATTCCCGTTATATTTTTGGGTCGCTAAACTTCCAAGGAAAACGAGTCTATTCCAGGAAGGCAATTTCGCTAGTTTTACCAAAGGAAGCGCTCAATTTGTACTCCACCTAGGACTAAAGTGACAAAGTGTTTTCCGCGAAAACAGGTCATCACCCACAACGCCTACAGGATGAATTAGATCCAATGAATGAAACACCTTGCTCGTGGGTCTTCGCGATTTAACCGACGACTTTTACCGGGATACGCGCGAGGATTTTCTTTTATCTCGCGTATTTCCCTTTCGATACACCAATTCGAGGCGGCATTCCCACCAGTTAAAGGGCGCCTTCACGTGGAGGTTGCTCGTTGACGGTTCATAGCCTGACGAGTGTTCTAAACGGCTATAGCACAGGACAGAATGTCACGGTTGAAAATGTGATTACGAGTAGTTAAAGAAATTCAGTCAGACGTGGCGGACTCTGCTATCTTCCTCATATTACGAAGTAAACTTAGTGGAAAGAAGAGAGCGCAAAGTCGAGAAAAAACTCTAGGAAAGCGACCTCGCACGAAAAAAGCATAATTAATAATTAGTATAATACAGTAAATTGACTGTCAATACCTGGTTTGTATCGTGTTCACTATTCTGTGTGGATGGATGAATGCTTCCCTAATGAAATATCGAGAATCCAGGCCCATATAGTTTTACATGCAGACACAATGAACTAATGCTGACCTGTGTCGGCCGGGGAAGACCTGCTGACGTGCTGTTCACCTCCTTGTCGATGCCACGTGTTCCGTCGTCAAAGCTTCAAATGTGACACTCGTTGTCCTGCCACCGGACGCGCCGTTGTTATTGGACGAGTGAAGTACTTGACGATGAGGCACTATCAGCTTCTACGGCAATTCTGATTTTCCGGTCGCCGCTATGCGAACACCTCCATTTGAATGCGAGTTCTGTCGAGAATAACGAGACTACCACATCAAAATAGCGACCAAATCCTTGAGAATTTGAACCTGAAGAAAAATTAACGGGAAAGTTAATTTTTCGGAAAATAATATCTATTTGTTCTTATACATTGATGTTATCACCTTCAAAGTAGTCCCCATTGGATGTTATGCACTTGTGCCAGCGCTTATTCCAATCCCCGAAACACTTCTCAAACTCGATCTTTGAGATAGCCTTTAGTTCTTTCAGCGATGCGCTTTTAATGTCATCTACGGCTGTAAAACGACGGCCCTTCAAGGTTCTCTTAATTTTTGGAAATAGGTGAAAGTCACACGGAGCCATATCTGGCGAATATGAAGGCTGGAGCATCGGTACAGTATTGTTTTTGGCCAAAAATTCACGAACAAAAATGTAGTGTGAGCTGGTGCATTATCGTGGTGCAAACGCCCTTTTGGAACGAATTTTGCTGCCACGCGTTTCATGCCCAAAAAATCGGAAAAAATGTCATGACATGATCCAACCGAAATGTCAACATCATCAGCGACCTTTCTAATTGTGATTCGGCGATCGTTCATAACCATTTCTTTCACTTTTTCCACTTTTTCATCGATTGTTGATGTGCTGGGGCGTCCAGGGCGTTCGTCATCTTCAAGGCCTTCACGGCCTTCTTGGAAGCACTTATACCACTCGTAAACTCTTGATTTACTAATAGCAGACTCACCATAGGCATTTGTTAACATTTCACACACTTTGTTACACTTTATTACATTTTTTACGCTAAATTTGATACAAATTCTTTGATCCATTTCTTTTAACAAACAAAAATTTCTGAGATCATAAAACACGTCTAACCTTAGTGGCTGTCACAGACAAAGTCGACAATGAAAACAGCTGAAAGTTTTATCATACTTCAGGGGCATGTATACCAACATAATAAAAAACATTTTGACAATCGGACTCTCCAAGCCCGCGAAATGAAAAAAATCCCGTTAAATTTTTTTAACACACCTCGTGTATCAGTTTAAAATAAAAGAAAAATAAAAAAATAAACAGGTGAATTAATAAAACAAAAGAAAAAAGTTTTGTAGAATGGTAATTGGACAAAGACGAGGACAAAAAAAATACTGGCATGCATGAAATAATGGAAATAAGTAGTTATGAAAAGTAAAAAGCGATTCACGGGGGACAGGGAAAGTCGGAGAGTCGGTTTATACCCGTCTTAGGATAGTTTTACGAAAGGAGAAATGATCACTTGACGAAAAAAAAACATGGGATCAATATGAGTGAGGCCTATCATCATGGGAAAGTTTGAGACAGACGGTCGTGACCAGAAGAATTGGGTTGCCAAATTAAGCGGTGACGAAAAGGAAGAAATCGATGCCTGCGTGCCACACTGGGAGAACAAAAGAATTGCCGTCAAGAATGGCAACACCATTGATAGATACGGAATGCGGCGTCGTGGGGCGGGATACGCCAACTTTCAAGGAAGGGAGATTATATGTAGGCGGAAGGATTTTGATATGTGGATTTGCGAAAAATAACGGAGAAAGTCTGACTAGAGAGGAAGACAAGTGGGGAAAAGTTAAATTGAGTGGAGGGTGTGGAAGGAACTGAAGGAGAGGGTTGTCTGTAGTATTGAACGAATTATCGGGCGTGTGTACATGTCATGGCGTCTTAGTTGAGAGTACCGAAATCCTAAAAAAAATATCAGAAGGATGCTATGGAGCACTTAAGGGTCGACTCTATGACGGTTGGGAAAATAAGATCATTGACGGAGAGGCAACTGATGAGAGTTTGAGGAATCCTTATGCAAAGTACAAGTTTTCTTTTTAAGTGATTGATGCGACATTTAATCAGTTGATTTATAACAAAGAAAACCTATCTGAAAATTCTCGTCAAGTGAGGTTTAAAATGTCCAATAAAAGTGATCGCACTTAATGATTTTTCCGTGATTAAATTTCGAGTTTTGATTCAAGTACCGAGTTAATTTAAACATATAAGGAACGTAGGTCGTGAATCAATGCTCACAAAAAAATACCGAGACCGTAAACATGATATTTTTTGTTTATTTTTATTATTAATTTTTATTGTTTTTTATTTATTTATTTTTATTTTTTATTTGTTGTTTTTTTATGTTGCCGTTTTTTTTATTTTTTGCTTTAGTAGGTATCTGTGTCCAAAAGTCTGTGTCAATCAAGTTTAAGATCCCGGTATTGTTTTGTTTACACCGAGTCAATAATTTATCGTGAATTGTACTAGTACTAAAATTTAAAGTCGACTCGCCTACACAACAGTAAAAAGGTACGCAGATAGGATTGCTTAAAAATCGTCGCGATATACTCCTTTTATCCACTCTTTAACTTTAATAAATACGCTTATATGCGTTTGATCTTTACGGTTGCGGAGTTTGTGTATCCCATGCCTCTAGTTGACAACCATTATCGCTATCATAGTTAACGAACTTTTATCATCAATCCTAAGATTGGATCGACGCACCTCACCATCCTTCTTTCGGTTAACCTCTTTCTGTCTAAAAAATGTCTTCCATTCGGCGTCGGTCAATATTTGCTCCGTGTATCCCATCTAGGGTTTTCCTCTGCTGTTCTTCTTACGTTAACTTTTCCTTCCCAAGAATTTCTCCGTCTAGCCATCGAGCCTCAAAGATAACTGATAAGGTTATTTCCCCTTTTTTCCCGAGTTTTCGTGAGATTTCCGTCTCTCCCAACTCTTTGTAAATCTTCTTTGGTGATTCGAATCCCCTTTTCATATGCACCATTCTTCTGGAGCACCGCCTTTCAATGCTCTCCATCATTTCTTTTCTGTTGCTAGTATTGTCCATGCTGCGCCATCATAGACATACATGCTCTAAATACGAATAGTCGTTGTTTTAGGGGAGGCGACCGGCAGAGGTGAGGTTATTTACGCCATTAGGGATAGGCAGGTAAGGATGAAGGTTGATGAGATGATGATGAAGGTTGGAGAGAAACCCAGCGTCGGGATCAACCTATTCTTATCGAAAGTCGCCAAGGTGCCATTCAAAGTGCCCTCCAAAAAGTACCTCAAGTAGGGATCGGGATACCACTGAAAAATATCTGCTGCCGCCAGGATTCGAAACCTCTCGAACCTCTGGGTGGGAACCCAGTACGTTAGCCACCTCTGGATACGAGGGTAGTTTGAAAGGTTCTCGGAATCACTACCAGATGCCAGCGCTAGCGCAAGTTTCCCGCGTAGTAATTGGTAATCCTTAATGGGTAAACACGTTACGCGTCACTGCTCTGGGAAGAGATCAGTGGTGCGGACGACTCTCTGTTGAAGTTCCAATATAGCGATTTGTGAAGATGGAAAAAATTGAGATTTGAGCTGTGATTTAATACTTCGTAAAGAAAGATATGAAAGTAAAGAAAATTCATGCCGGCTTTCGGAACACTCTGGGGAACTCTATTCCTTCATATCCAACAGTTGCCAAGTGGAAAAACGAGTTTAAGTTTAGTCGAGACAGCTTAGATGATGATCCCCGTAGTGGTCGGCCATAATGTGCCACTGCCTGGTAAATTATTGCAATAGTGCATAAAATGGTCATGGAGGATCGCCGGCGTACTAGAAATCGCTGAATATGTAGGGATGTCATCTGAACGGGTATATCACATTTTAACAGTGGAATTGGATATGAGAAAATTATCTGCTAGATAGGTGCCGAGACCCTTGATGCAGGATCACAAATGCATGAGGATGGAAATTTCTAAATAATGTTTGACCCATTTTAAGAGCAACCGACAAGATTTTCTGTACCGGTTTGTGACCACAGATTAAACTTGGGGCCACTACTATACCCAAGATACAAAACAGTAGCCAAAGCAGAGGAAGCATGTTGATTAACCATCACCAAAGAAAACAAAGGCAATACGGTCGGTCGGAAACGTGATGGCTTCAGATTTCTGGAATGCGAAAGGGTTTCTACTGACAGATTATGTTTCCACTCATCAAAGTATTACTGGACAATACTCCGCTAATCTTCTGGGCCAACTACAACAAAAAAATACATGAAAAAAGTCCAAGTTTGGCAAGGAAGAAAGTCATCTTTTATCGAGACAATGCACGACCACAGACAAGTGTCGTTGCTATGGCAACGAAGATATGAATTGTTACCACACCCGCCATATTCGCATGATTTGACTCCATCGGGTTTCCATCTCTTCCCCAAACTTAAAATTTTCCTTGGTGAACGGAGATTCTCTTCTATTCCATCAGTCTGAAGGAATATAAGTTGCGAAATGGGCTCAAGACAATGGAACATCGCATTAGTGTACAGGGAGACTACAGTGAAAAATAAAAAGGTTTCATTGAGGTAAGTCGTTTATTTCCATTCCAAGAATGTTGCTAATTACCCTCATTTAAAAAAATATATATTTGAGTGAAGCACCAACTTCCTTACTCTCTTGCCCTATGTCTCTTTTGTAGTTTTCTCTGGGCAGAATGGCTCCTTTTTTTACCGATATTCCAATAATTATTCTATTACTTTTTCCGTCGTTGGTGACCTTATAAACCAGTAGCGGGCTTTACGTTTCATTTGTGAATACGCCCGGCCTTTCACCGACCTTCCCTTGATCTAATCTTTTGATCGACAAATGTACCATTTCTCATCATTATTTAATATTTCAATAATTTATAATTATATTAGAGTATACCCAATAAGGTTTTACTAAATTGTGATATTTAAACGGTCATTATCGTTACAATTTCATCTCTGATTACTGTTCGTTTTCGCTGTCCAAACACCAACATTGGCCATATCAGGAAATGACAAAACGTGCTGTTGTTCGTATGTACCGGGCGTTTAGTGATAGCCGACACCGCTATTATACAAATATATGAATAATGACGAATTGACGCAAATGAACGGGTAATCCTTAATGAGTTCCCAAATATCCTGCTGATAATTTTCGTTCTCTGAACAAGTTGTAGTACAAATGCGATTGAATGCATTTGCCTTACAACATAAGATGCATCAGATTCGAATCACGGCCTTTTATTCCATGTAATCTCTTTGCGATTTTCGATATTGTACTTTTTCAGTTAAATTCTTCCCAAACTTGGTCGCCGAAGTACCAAAGACATTTTTCATTTGGAAGCCATTAACTTTGCGACTCCTCGATGCTGAAGATTTCCATTTGATTTTCCTATCGCTTAACCTCTTTTATTTTCTCGTGCAGGTTTTTTTTAAGTCTTCACTCATCACCATCGGTCTCATGCGACCCTCTCTCTTCTTTTCTGCTATATCATCTTTAACCTTATCATCTTTAACACCCTTTCCGACAAGCCGGGATGCTTACTCGTCAACACTTGGGTCTCCACGGAATCAGTTGTGGGGCGATCGCATCCGAGAAAGTTTCCTCACATATTAGTGTTATAGATGATTAGTGGCGTTCGGACATTGCCGCAGATAGGTTATTATGCTGTTGTATCAATGCATTACGCTTTGTGGGAAATGTTTCGTATATTGTGAGTCCTAGAAAGTAAAAAAAAGTAACAAGACATCGCTCGAAAACAAACCATTGAATGTAAAATTGGCGACAAGAATTGAATTGGAGGGAACAGAATGAACATATTATGTGTATCAGAAAGACCCTTCACTTCCTTAAAAAAAATCATTTGACTTTCCCGATACCATTCCAATTTGGGCTCTCCTAGTGGCAATTCATATAAGATAGGCAGTTTTGCGGGCTGTTAAGAAATACAATAATAACAATTATTTATAACTAATCTTGGTATAATTTGTCTCATGCTTTATTAGAAGGCACAGAGACTGATTTTACTTCCTCTCCGGATCTTAATCATAAACTACCCCACTTGAGCCCAGAGGAGACAATGCAAATAATTTTTAAAAATTTTCGTGCTAATATTGTAATGGCAAAGCCGTTGTATAACATGTTTTGTCAAATTGTTATCTTATCCTTTCCCAGCGAATAAAAATTCAGGTTTTAAAAAAACTCACTACATGTTCATTAAATATTATAAGTCAAAATTATCGAAGCATGAGAGTCGTATGCTATGTGGTTGTTTTTTTGTTTCTGTTCCTTCGAGGATTGCTACGGCATGAAAAACAAATGCCTTCGGTAAAATAAGTGATCGTGAACAATGAGAATTAAGCTTCAGGAGAAGTAGATCTAGAGTGCATATTTAAAATATCTAAACCGGGCTTTTTGAGTCCTCAACTGTTATGATTGCCAAGCGGAAACCGGATCGCTTGTGAATCGACCGGCGGCAACCTTTTGACAGCCTCAACCTTTTGACGCCGGTTACTGCACCGGCGCCCCCAGGATGCCAAGCGACTGCTTCAAGGGTCCTCCTCGTCCTATCCGCCACCTCTCCCCCCCTACCATCTCCTCCCCTCGCATCGTTAGTTGCATGTTGAAATCGGTGTCGTCCAGCTAGCTGTATTCATTGCCCTCGAGTTGAGGATTGGCCGTGCCTTCGCCTCCGAGAGAGGGCGCCCGACGCGGGCGGCATCCATCCCGGCTTCACTTTTCCCTTCACGCCGCCGTATAATCAGCCCAAATGTCTGGGACCCCGCGTGGAAGGCCCCGAGTTTCTGAATTGAACAAGATACGACCGGAAAGCCGCTCGTTTCGTGAAAAATCTTTTATGACGAACAGAAAGCGTCACGCACTAATAGAAATGCTGGGTTGGAAGCCATTGGAAGCATAATGTTGCATTTAAGGCTTACACTATTAAATAAATGGAAATCGTATGGAAAGAAGGGGAGATGTATGATATGTACGTTACTTAGACAAGAGAAGAAAATGCCTCAATATGGAGCGTAGCGAATTATGTATCAGAAAACTTTGAGATTGCGGTTCTAATGCTCAAGAGGCCAAATTGGAGCTTAACTGGGGCTTCAAAACCCAGGTGGGCGCACTGGCCACATTTTGCACAAATCGAGAAAAAACGCGCAATAAGCTCGCCAATTATACTTGAATCAAGATATATCCTGAACTTCTAAATGTATATGGAATTATAAATGTATGTGACTGAGGAAAATCCAAACGAGTCAAGTAAAATGCTGTCTCTGTGTAAATTGTAGAAAAAAACTAAAGGAAGAACTGGATATTTATGTTCCATATTGAATACAGAAATATTGAAAGAATAAACGCCGGATTAAAAAAATTAGAGTGTAATGTCTTAACTTGTCGATGCTCTGAAAATAATTATCACAGCCGAACTGAAAAAGGTTTAGGTGTCAATTTACCTGCACGTGTACATTCGTATATTGTTCTTTGACAGTAATTAAGTTGGAGGAAATAAGACTAAAAATGTTACCACACCGATGTCACAATTTTTATGTACTGCTCAAAACAGATTACTCTTACAATTGCTAATTTGTGTCATTTAATTTTCAACTGAAGTTTTCCAGGTTTCATATCATAATACGTTGTGCTCCAATTTTTTCCTCTTTCAGTTTGCGCGTGTAAAATCTACTTCTATTCTCATTGCTCACTCGCGGAGATTTCCATGTGCAGTAGGCTCACGTAATCGTTTCTGTTATCGTTTTTTATATATTACTTAATCATTTTGTACAAGTTGTATAGAAGAAGCTGCAAACCATTTTGAACGAAAAGATATTTTTCGTATTTGATGAAACTGCGATACTACGTCCCGAACGTTCATCGTCTCCCAAGCTCTTACGGTCATGTTTAAATTCAGCTGCCCAAAATTTCACTGTGGTAAATGATGTGCAGAGTCCCCATACACGGAATCCAACTCATCTTTGATTTGCGTAGGTGTTTTGCCTTTCAAAAACAAATATTTAATGACAGCTCGATACTTGTCCATTTTCACAAAAACACCCACATCAACTCATTCAAACGACTGTTACATAACAACTGAGCGACCAAAATGGCTGAAACTTTGGTGAGTAACTGTGAACAGATGTACAACGAAATTCACTAGCTTTTTTACGAGTGCTGCCATCTTCACGCTGAGGTCGGAAACTATGCAGACCACCCTCGTACAAGTATGTGGCTAAACTCGAAACTTTTGTGGATTCATTTGCCAGGAATGGCAGAGCCAGAGAACATGGTATAATGGGATGGATTTTCGTTGAATGCGGTCGGCAGCATCATTACCCAAACGATGTAATATTCCGATTACAATGTGATTTCGTGGGTGGATGCGAACCTATGGAGAACCAGGCATTAGCCAGTATCAACATTAATTCATTCAATTTACATTATGAAATGATTCAGCTCAAATTACTATATGCAATAAATACAAAATGGAATAACTGCAGGGGCAATAAAATAAAAGTCATGCTAGGGAATTAACGGGAATAGAGCTGAGTATATAATTTTCACTTTCTCGTATTTATCACCAGCGATTTCACAAAAACCTCGAGGGTAAATCTGAGAGGAACTCACTAGTAAGGGCTGAGATAAGTGTATATTTTTCAATATTCGTGCAATATTTTGAGAAGAAAATTTTGCAGCTCCTTTTTGTGAAAGTTGCCTTAAAGGTGCTGAGCAAATTTGATGCTCTGAGTGGGCGTAAGCTGGTTTGATGGATCACACACACGTTCATCCACAAGCTCAAAGATTGCGGATATCAAACCGTCGATGGGAGAGTGTTTGAACCTTTCGCAAGACACCGGATAGCCTCCATTATTTATGCATTAGCATCAAGGTTTAATACGAATAAGTGTGATAATGTTCTCTACATTTTAAAGCGAACGAATATCGAAATACGTACGTGAACGAGGAAAATATTTGTTGCTACGTAGCAAACATCGGTGAAAGTGGTAGTGCATCACACTAATTTTGAAGTCCTGGTCGGAAGGAGCCAAAAAAAAACAAGATTTTCCCCACATGGAAGTTGGTTGCTTATTTGTTTTCGATTCCCATTACCGACTTTTCCTGATTTTCTGTACTAAAATACCATCTTTTCCCCATTTGTCTTCCAAGTACTGGAAATATGATTAGGCACTTCTTGCTAGTTATCTCCCATCTCTGCGCGCGTAATCGGCACTACGGCAGTTGACCCTATTCGTACTTTCGACTGTTCCCAGGAGTCGGCACGTGTTAGTGGTGGTTATCTAGAAAGTTCAGAAAATAAAAGTGAAGTTTAAGTTACACTTCTCCGCGAAATTCTTTCGACAGAACTGCACATTGGATGCGACTTGACGCACGTTCCCCGTGTCAATGTGGAACAAAGTCTCCCGCGGCGAATTCGCATTTCCTCCGTGCTCAAGGGACGGAATAGTAATTCCATCCCGGCGAAAAATCTCGGGACGTTACATTACTGGCTGAAGAAACAGCTGACTGCCGGCTACAGATCATTCCGCCATGGCGTCAAACACAATTGTCATCTAACGCACGCGCCATGGCCAACACATAATCCGAATATCTCAAAACTAAAAGGCATATCGTTATCATCGGGAATACCGGATTCTCGAATCAAATTCCCAAATGTTTCAAACAATTATGTCCCTTTCCCGAATTTTTGACGAAATTTAGGGATTTCCGAATTTTCACCGATTTTTCCGACTGATTGGCCACCCTGAATACATATTAATATACACGTGTGAACGCAGGCATAAAAAGCACAACTTAACACACATTCTAAATGCCGTGTCCAACATGGCGATACCGTGTTATGCAATACGAGGCGTATTCTTAAAGTAGGTACCGTTTGCTTATATTTAAATATTGGCGCTTCAGAACACAGTTTTGCTCCTGCAGCGCCATCTACTGATTCATTGAGAAGCTATAGCAGCATTTGTTTTGTTTCAGAAGTTGTTTGCTTGTCCGTGCATGCAAACAACCATGTCCGCGACAATCGTTGATCCCGCCAGCTGTGAAGTGCGTTCTGTCATACGATTCTTGTATGCAAAAGAATTGTCGGCTGCTGAAATTCATCGGGAATTATGCCTAGTTTATAGAGCTATAAGCTACAGTTAGAAACTAGAAATAAAGCTATAGTTATGAGTGAAGTAAAGGTTAGAAAATGGTGCTGTGATTTTAAAAATGGACGAACAAATGTCCATGACGAAGAGCGAAGTGGTAGGCCCAGTATTCTGACCGATGAAATTGTTTCTCAAGCGGAACAAAAACTGCGATGTGATCGTCGATTGACAATTAATGGCCTGGCTGAACAATTTCCTCAACTTGGACGCACTACTGTCTACAATATTGTTACGGAAAACCTCGGATACCACACATTGCGTGCAAGGTGGGTACCGAAAATGCTCACCGACCACCACAAAGAGCAAAGAATGTCCAGTGGACGAGAGTTTTTGGGTCGTTGGGAACTCTTTTAACCACCCACCGTACAGTCCTGACCTTACACCCAGCAACTACTTCCTCTTCTTGCACTACAAACAGTGGTTCGGTGGACAACGTTTCGAAACCGAAGAGGAACTCAAGAATGGCGTTGTCGATTGGTTCAACCCTCAGGCGGCGAGTTTCTATGCAGAGGGGTTAAAGAAGCTGGTGCAGCGGTACGAAAAATGCTTAGAAGTGAAGGGCGATTATGTAGATAAGTGAAGTAGGTTTGTAGCTAACTAAAAGTGCCAATAAAATGTGTTTCATATGAGTATATTTTTTCCTGTGACCAAACGGGTCTTACTTTATGAACACGCCTCGTATAATAAAACCTGCATGGGTCGTTTCTCTAATAAACATGACTCACGACAAGATCGCATATCCCCGAACTGTAAATCTGCCCTCTGGACATGGAGGCCCTACTCTAAGCTGTTCAGTGACCTATCCTATTCCGGACTATATCCCTTTTACTTTTTCATTAAAAGTTGTCTACCGGCTCAGAGTAATGTTTTGAGGGACCCTGACATAACACACAACTCTACTCGTAAACTCTAACTAACATGAAATGAAAAGCCTTAAAACACATTATACATATAACAGTAACCCATTCGTTGGCTCTGCATCATTTCTACATCTTTTAATTCCATTTATAATGCCTATTCTTTTCCTCCCTCTACCTCATTCACCCAACATTCTTCCCTCTATCACCGTCTTCAATATCTAGGTATATCTCCTTCATTCTTCTGCCTTACCTTCTTCGAATTGCCGCCAACAGCTGTCCCCCTTCAAATTCCATGCTTAGGACTTCTCCGTTTGTTTTCCTTTCCGCCCATTTTACCTTCTCCAAGCTACACCGCACTCACATCACTTACACCTCGCCCCCCCTTCATCCTCCTTTCTCAACGACCATTTTTCCGAGCCACACAAGACACATCCATATTAAAGATTAAATTAGTAATTTCTTTACGTCTCTATTAAAGGAAAGTGTCATCAACTCCTGTCTCTTTGTAAACTCTCCCTTACTTAACGCATGTCCTTCTTTGCCCAACTTCCTCCAAATTACTTCTTAAATACGTAGATGAACCCCAATACCTGTCCTGGCTTGTGTCCCTCAACTTTAATGTTTATCTCAGCCTTAATATTTCTTTAGACTCTCATTGTCTTCGTTTTCTTATGATTAATCTTCACCTTATACCCGTCACACTGATTATGAAGTTATAATTGCAACCCTTTGGCTATCTGGCTAACTAAAGCTTGATTATTTTCACCGATTTGTATAGTTCCCCTCCTACTTTCTCTTCTGCCCCCAGTCCTCCCCATGCCTCGTTTAACCTTTCCTCGACATATATATTGGAAAAAACAGGAGACATTGGACATCTATATCTTACACCCCTGCCTAGAACTGCCCAATCCCCAGTCTCCATTCGCTATACGCTCTCATGCAGTCTGAGATATGTGCAAGCGCTAAATAGTTTTTAAAGGCATAAATTGGCAATAGACATTGGTGCCACGGATGTTGGCATTGCTCATTGAATGCTACTTTTATTTTAATGGCGTTTATTAATATCAGGTATCTTTGAATTCTCTCGTATTTTCTCAATAAAAGATGGTTACGATTGATCAGGCAATGATAAATTTGATTTATAGTGCAATCAATTCATTGATGAATGATTAAATACGTGTGGCTCCAAAGGATAAATACGCGTGTCTGTCTTCGGTCTATGAAAATGACTTCAGGGAGTTCGGACTCAAATCTTCATTTGTTTCTGCCAGGCGCCGACACCGAAATTTTTCGCAGTCATAGTTAAATGGCGCTGTATCTAGTAAATTTCACTGTTGAGAGAATTTTTATTAGGTAATCTACCGGTTAAGGTAGGTTTTTGGATGGACACAACTATCAAGTAAGCATTTTGTGACTCCCCACCTAGCAAACTAATCTATATCAGGTCCCTCTTCATCTCGGTGTACTTCTTTCCTCCCTTCATCCCGTCCAACATCCCTATCCTGTTCCTGCCCTTGCCTCGCTTGCCCAACATTCTCCCCTCTATTACCCTCTTCAACATTCCACTACCGCTCAATACGCCTTTCATCCATTTTTCCTGCCTCCATAGAATTTCTCTCAACAAACCCCTCTCCTCCCCCACCATCTCCAGTACTTCCTCATTTGTTTTCCTTTCGGTCCATTTAACCTTCTCCATTCTTCTCCACACCCACATTTCAAAAGCCTCCAATCTACGTCTATCCTCCTGCTTCAGCGACCACGTTTCCGCGCCGTACATCTCGTACTCGTACAAACCTCCGCTCGTACAAACTCTATCAGAGTTTTTACGAGTCTTGTCTTAACATCCCTACTCAACGTCCCCGTCATCAACTCCCTCCTCCTTGAGAAAGCCTCCTTGCCTAGCGCAATTCTTCTCCTTACGTCCCTACCACTTTGACCGTGTTGGTCCAAAACACTTCCGAGATATGTAAACTGTTCTACCTGCTCTATGTTTTCCCCGCCTATTTTAATATTTAGCTTAGCCTTTTTCTTTCTGGAAAATCGCATAACCTTTGTTTTATTAATATTGATTCTCATCCCATATCTATCGCACTGAACCTCCAATTCACTCAACAATGCTTGCAACTCCTTGGCTGACTGAGCAACTAATGCTTGGTCATCAGCAAACCAAACCGATTTTACGAATTCCCCTCCGACTTTCATTCCTACCTCCAGTTCTTCCCATGCCTCTTTAATCATTTCCTCTACATATACGTTGAACAGTACCGGTGACAATGGGCAACCCTGCCTTACACCTCTTCCTAACACTGCCCATCCGGACTCTCCGTTCCCCACTCGCACCTGAGCAGTCTGAGACATGTACAGGTTGCGGATCAGTCTCCTGTCCCTCCAATCCATTCCTATTTTCTGCAATACACGCATTAATTTTTCCCAATTCACTCCATCAAACGCTTTTTCGAAATCTACAAAACAGGCAAAAACGTCCTGATTGTATTCTATATTCCTCTCGACTAGTGCTCTCATTACTGCAATGGCATCACGCGTACCTCTTCCTTTCCTGAACCCAAACTGATCATCCCCTAAGTAATCATTTGCCTTACCCTCTATCCTTTTGTTGATGATCCTGAGAATAACTTTAGCTGCGTGGGATATCAAACTTATTGTTCTGTAATCCTCACATGACGAAGCCTTTGCCTTTTTTGGAATAGGAACTAACACCGATCTCACAAAATCTTCCGGCCAGATTCCTTCCTCATAGATACTACGAATCAGTCCATATATGGCCTTCTTCCCACCTTTCCCTAACCATTTCAACATTTCTACAGGAATATTGTCCACCCCCACAGCCTTATTTGCTTTCATCTCCTTTAATGTCCTTTCTATTTCATCGTCGAGTATGCCTGGACCTAAGCTATCTTCTTCTACGTGATGTACCTTTTCTATGTCTAACCTTGTCGGCCTAAGTTCTTTACCATACAGTGTTTCTATATATTCCTTCCATCTCTCTTGGATTTTTCCTGGTTCAACTATTATCTTACCCCATTTATCTTTAACTGTTAGCATAGATCTTGCCTTCTTACTTCCCGATAATAACTTAACCTTGCTGTATAGAGCACCAATTTCACCCTTCTTCTGTAAACTTTCCATATCTTCGCATTGCGTTTTCCACCATTCTTCTTTTGCTTTATTTGTGGCCCTTCTCAATTTATTGTTTAACTCTTTGTACTTCATTTTGCCTAACTCTGTGTTTACATTTTTCCATCTTCTTCTCTCATCCATCTTTGCAATCATCTCATCCGTTACCCATGGTTTCCTTATCCTTTTCCCGGTAACGGTTCCTATAGTGTCTTTAGCGGCTTCCAATATCCCTTTCTTGATACATTCCCATTTTTCTTCGATAGTACTCAGTTCTTTACCGTCATCCATCATTTTCTCTATAGCCTGCTGATACTCCTTCCTCGTTAATCCATTTACTGCTTCTAAATTCCATTTCCTAACCCGCCGCCCTTGCCTTATCTTCTTGAAACGAACATTACATTTCATAACAACTAAATTGTGGTCAGAGTCCGCATCCGCTCCTAGGAAACTGTGCGAATTTATCACACTGTTCCTAAACCTGTGCCTAACCATAATATAATCTAACTGATACCTTTTTGAGTCACCTGGCATTTTCCATGTATGCCTACGCCTTTTGTGGTGTCTAAACCATGTGTTAGTGATGACTAACCCCTGTCTCCTGCAGAATTCAAATGCTTTCTCCCCGCGTTCATTCCTCGTGCCTAACCCATAGTCCCCCACCTCACCACCATCTCTTCCTTCGCCTACCGTCGCATTCCAATCCTCCATCACTATCAAATGTTTCCCTGCAGGAACACTCGAGATGATATGCTCTAACTCATCATACATCCTATCGACTTCTTCCTCCTTGTGGTTGCTCGGTGGCATGTATACCTGAATAATGACCAAGTTCGTCGGCTCTGCTTTAATCTCTACGAGTAGAATTCTATCTGTCGCTTGGTCTATGTTGACTACGCTTCTTCCTACCCCTTTATTTAAAATTACGGCAACCCCTCGTTGGCTCTCGTCCCCGCCGCTGTATATTACTCTATAATTGTCACTCCAGTAATCCCCGCTATCCTTCCATCTCGCCTCGCAGAGGCCTAAAACATCTATGTTACCTCTTTCCATCTCTCGCTTAATATTTTCTAATTTGCCTCTCCTCAACATTGTCCTGACATTCCAGGTTCCTATTCTAACTACGTTCGCCTTCTTCTGAGTCTTCAGTCCTGCTGAAGTTATTTCTTCCCTGCAAGGGTTTCGTGGGATGACGACCGCGGAAGCCTTGCCTCTCCCGCTGCCGGGCACGACACACGGCCTCTTGGGCCGAGTCCCGTAGTTGCCAGGACTCATATTATCTATAGTGCCCATCATTATATTCTTGGGAATCATAATTGAGGTGGTTTCCCGTTGCCTTCCTCAATAGTGTTTTTAACGTGACACCATCACTTAATGGCCGCCCCACTGGGGTCAGACGCCATTGCAGCCGCCTCACTGAGGAACAGACGCTGCGTGGACTACCTTTCGTCTGGCTCCTAACCTTCGACCTATCTGGCATGGGTGACCCTTCCAGGAGTAATTATTATTACTCCCGCCAGCACAGCTCTAGGGGTCATCGGAACACACAAGCCCTTCCACCACGACAAGGTTGTTGTCCATGGGAGGGGTTGAGAGAATTATCGACCATGAATTAATTTTGATAGGAATTCCTCGTAGTGCATGCCAAACGTACTTGTGGCAAAATAAAACCAAAATGCGACCCATTCATCGAGGAGTTTCAGAAATAATGACAAAATTCTTACATAGACATGAATGCCTAAAAGTGGAGCATAAGAGGTGCAGGATTCAGTAATTAATTTAAAGCGATTCGCGATCGGAATCAGTTTACCATGTGGGAAGTGAAGTTTGAAACCTACCAGTGACCGTACACCCGTAATAACCTCTATACGTTGGGTCACTTTGGTGCAAATGTATAATGTGAGGTTATAAACGGAAAACCATACGAATGCGTGTATACCTCTATGCGTCCAGAGCGGACCAACTAAGTTTTACTCTCATGAAAAACCGCATGTAGCCTAGTTAAGGTGGGCAACGTTATCTACGGCTAATCAAAAGGACGAATCCGACCCGGGGCGTGGGTGTTGCCTCGCCTTTAAGTGGATTATCCTTAAGCTTCATAGTTAACAGTGTGACACATCCTCAGACGTCTGAGCAGCTTAAAACCCAATTATTTCCGCCACTGCGACACGGATTTAAGGACCTTGCGGATCGCCCCGCCAGGTGACCTTTAGATGTACAAGGTCAGCCCTTTAACACACCCGACATTCAAGGTATAATGTTGAACCCTCAGAATGACGCTAGCCAGGTAGATAACGAAGCAACCCTAGCAATAATATGAATTTACCGTTTGCAGTTGTTCTTTTATGTTTTTCACTCAGAGAAAAAAAATTAGGAACGGATAAATGTGACCCAAAAATTATATAATACCATCCACCTTTTCCTAGGATATCTCTCCCTAAGCGCTCACCTTTATTTCGCCTCTCCTCCCTTCTAAATTCACTCCCTCACACTCTCGATACTTTCAATTTATCTTGTAGCAATTTCACCACCCAAGCTTTATCCCACCTTTCAACAAATTAAATTTTTCCCCGGTCCATGCGCGGTTCTCGTTGTTATTGTTATGCTGTTATTGTCTTTTTGTCCTCTTTCATGCTTGTTATATTTTTCACTGAAAGTTGGCGCTACTGCTGTACGTGAATAATGTTTTAAAATAAATAAATAATTGATTAAAAAATTATCTATTGAATTCATCCCTGAAGGATATGACCCAAAAACCTTGTAAAGTCGTCTTCGTTTATTTTTAGTGGTGTCAATGCGTATTCAAATCAACCTTAAGAGAATTCAGCGAACCAGATCTTTCACCAAGTACAGTAACGTCTCTGACGCGGGGAGGGGTGGAGACGAGGCTAATAAAATACCCTAAAAACTCAATTTTCTTAAACGGAATAGAATTTCAATTATAAGACCGTAATTCCATTGCTTTTTGTCATTTTTTGCAAGGTAAATAAGAGTAGTGTCCACGGTGACCCATTCTATAAAATTGCCAATTAAAAAACCCCTTCTATTTGTAATTTTTTTTTTAGTAATTCGTTCACCGAACATACCAATGAAATCGATCAATTTGATATAAGTTCTCCAGATTATAGTTCCCGTTGAACCTTGGAAAATGAAATAATTATCTCAGTGCGTGCGTCACACTCATTGAAATGGTTGGTCTACACAGATTTAGAAGCTCCATATTATCCCTGGTACGCTTGCCAATAGTTTTCACACACGCCCTTCAGCGAAAGAAACCATTTTAGATTTTCGAAAAAGTCTCCTTTCCATAAATCCCAAATAACAAATATACTGGATTGGTGTTACCTAATACTTGGATTTACATCACGAAAGGCCAATTTTGAATCTTCAGAGCGGAACAAAAACTGTTTTCAAATATCTACGATAAAAAATGAAACGTAGCATTAGAGTAGGTAGGGTTTATTATTTTTATAATTATTTTTTGATATTGGAAAACTTCACCGATAACCTGCGATCGAAGGACTCCAAAAGAACAAAGAATCGAGTCGGAGGTTTAGGGTGACTGCTCGACCCGTGTATTCAAATTAATGTCCACTCGGATGTTTTTTCGAGGTCAAAAGTCCATTTTATTTCAGGTTATTTTTTGTTTTCAATTACCAACTCGTCCGAAGTCGTAATTTATGAAGCGAATAACTCGAAATGCTCTTAAGGCCGGCCAATTTCGTAGCAAAAGTGTGTATTTAGTGTAGTATTTAGTAGTAGTAAAAAAGTATTTAGTGTAGAACTAAAAACGTTATATTATTGAGTGGAGTATAGAGTATTCATGCGAATGAAAAACATTTTATATTGAAATTGAAAACTAAACAACTAGGATTTTCCACACAGAAAAAATTTTTAATCACTACCAGGGTTTCGTTATGGTTTACTCGTATGGTTTGTCGTCAACCTGAAGATGGCCATAACGAAACCTAGGTAGTGAATAAAAAATGTTTGTATGTGGAAACGCCAAGTTTTTTATTTTTCAATTTCAATATGAAGGTTTTCCATCAAGTCACACCGGAAACTGTTTTATTTAAAAAAATCATTGAAAAATTTAATTTTTCCTTCATATATTCCATTTCATGCGGGTCGCGATGGTCTAGTGGGTAGAGCGTTGGACTGCTGACCGGAGGGTCCCGGGTTCGATTCCCGGGCAAGGCACTTTGGGCACCTGCAGCTCCACCCAAGCTAGTTGATTTTTCGGGTACCAGATCTTCCTGGGAAACCATAACCGGCACAGGGAAAGGAACTGGTCCCCCTACCCTGATGTGTGAATATTCACACGCCGTCGGGCTTGGTACATGGGTGAGCTCTACCATCACCTACTAAACCGACCTTCGGGTTGATTACTGTGTTTTTATATTACATTTCATGCGAATAAATATATTTCATTGAAATTCGAACATAATATTCGGTTTTTTTTTATATCAATCCACCAATATTTTCCGTGCCATTATGACGTTTATAACAAAACTCAAAATCGTCATTTCTCCTGGGTGGAAGGGAAAAATTTCACTAGTTATTTCACTAGCTATTGATTTCACTAGTTACAGCGATAATCCCGCAACGTGTGCGCTTCTAACGCTACGATTCCTTGACTCTCGCTTCAGTGCGAGTCTCTTTTACCCACGAATGGTCGAGGTTTCCTGAGTTCGTTGTCACTTCACGACTTCGGCCGTCTTTGAATAGTCGCACCCACGAACGCCCATTTTTCACAGCCATAACACCATTACCACATACCTCATTCAATTGACGATGAATTTCGGCACGGGTGTTAAACCACGCAAGTTGAGGAAACGGATGGTCGGCATGTTCTTGTACCATAAACGACACCGTTTTAAGTATTGAAAAAATTAGTAATCTTAGATCTTGCACGTACCTCATAGTCTACTGGTCAAGGAAAATTTTTGATGGGCACAGGGAACCACGAATAACACGGCACCAAATGCCCTAAGCACATTATAATGCACTATCTACTGTGTCAATCCTATAGCCAATATTGAGTATTTAAGAAAAACTCTTTTCCGATATTTTGGTCAACTAAATGACCATCAACTGAAGTGGAAAATTTGACAACGGGGAAGACAACAGTAACTGTATACTACCCGTGATCAAGTGAATATGTTCAAGTGGAAGGAGGTGGGGGAGGTAGCGGGTGACCAGTTTTTGGGGTGGGGGGCAAGACTGGCAGTGGGCAGGGGAAAGGAGGGGGTGGGAGATGTGTTTTCTATTACACTGTGTAGCCTTCGTACTTTTAAATTCAGAAACTAGGTTGAACAAGGGAGTTCCGATGATTCCCGGTTCGTTGTTCATGATTTTGTCTCTGTGCAATTGCATGTGCAAGCTCTCAGTGGCGTCGAGTTTAAAATTTTGACTGTGCGCAATTAGGGATAAATCTTTAAGAGTAATAACATGGGAAATTTCGTAAATATGTTCAGTGATGGTCGATTTTTCAAAGCAACCATTTTTATAGTGAGCCGAGTATAGAAACTTGAATCTGGCATTGCGTGTTGCCCGTCCAATTTGTTACATGTGCTGCACTTCACCTGATAGATTCCGAATATTTGTAATTACGGCATTATGTAATAGGATTGACACCTTAACTATGTATTCACAGCCAATAGTTCGCACCATCTTCGTTAAATTATATACTGATTAGTTTCGCATTGGTACTCTCTGCTTCCCTTCTTGGATAATACTTCCTGCTTGCTAAACTTCTAACATTTTTCTCCCTTTAATTCGCTCACTCAATCTTTTCCCCTCTATCACAGTATCCAACATTTCATTAAAGCTCTCAATGTCCTGCAGTCTATTTTTCCGTGCTCCTTTGAATTTCTCCCCAAATTCTTCCCTCGCAATCCTTCTTTTGTTTTCCCTTACGTTGATTTTACTTCTTTCATTCGTCTTCAAACCCAATCTCAACAATCTCCTATCTACGCTCTTGCCTTAACGTCTTCAACTTCTTGAAGTACAAAACCACAATTCATCTCTAAGCTACCACTGATCTTTTTCTTGCTGACAACGAAGAAGTCGGATTTTATAGCCATTTTAGCAACACGCATATGCTACGCGCATTCCGTTTCGTTCTTATCACGACCACAACCCTGGCATTCCCTACTTTAACTGTTTCTGACGTTAGTATCGTTACTTTTCACACTTGCTGCATCACAAGAAAAAGAAATGATTATTCACGTGGTGGTGTCGTTTAGTTCTTAAATTTCACGAAAAGTGTTATTTTCACCTCCGGTTAATAAAGTGAACTCCTTTCCATTTCGCGTTCCTTATTTTACTTGTTTTAATACGCCCACCACTCTCCTTTGCAACTGTAAAATTTTGAACGCGAACTTTCTCACTTTTCTGAGTGTCTGTATTAATGTGGCTTCCCACCAAAAGGGCCCGTGTTTGAATCCCATAGGTGGTAGAGTGTTTCAGTGGTATCCCGATTCCTACTTGAGGTGCTTTGTGGAGAGCACTTGAAGTGATTTCGCCGTCCGTCGGATGGGACGTTAAAACTCTGTGACCCCTTGACGCATTTTCGTTTAGAGTTGACAAATGTCGACGCCGGGTTTATCTCCCCATCCTCCCTCCTTTCCTATCCATCCCTAATGGCCAAAATAACCTCAACTGTCGGTCGCCTCCCCTAATAACTACTACTAATTCAAAAACTCCGCGTAGATGAATCTAGCCAGTTAACAAGGAGAAGCGCCCTTGTACCTTTTGAAGATTTCGAGGGAATTATTCGGAAATCCCTTGCAATGCAAACGCTAACGATCACTTGTTCACTCTAGATGCGGCATGGTTTCCCGTTGGGTAGATAGGTCGTGTACTATACGGCGGGTGGGCAAGAGTTCAAATCTGATCGAAAACTCTGTTTTAATAAAGTTAGTTTCGGTTGGCAGAGTTTACAGCAAAACTGAGGAAACAAACTGACTCCAACAACCTGATGTCTTTTTTCTCACGCCGGAGACTGAAGTTCGACCTGTGCCATATCCTGACCAATTCAGCAACCCTCTACGTTGTTTACTGTGGTTTGAATTGCCTCTAGAAGAGTTTTTGGGTATCTGTAATTGGAGTGGAAAGCATCACAAGAAAAAATAATTTTATATTATCGATATACAGCACTGGGGAGAGTACTGCATGCATTGAAAGTCACGTATTACATCGTCTACGAATTGTATTGTCCACAATTTTTTACTATTTTTCCGACGAGATGTCTGTGGCGTTAGGCACGATTTACGCACATTTGTTGCATTGAGAGTGTAATGAGCAGCGTTCCTCAAAATCTATATATCTGAGAGACGCGAAATATTAAATCAAACATTTTTTATACAAATAAAGAACTGATTGAATTTTAGCCAAATTGAACTTTGCGGAAGCGATGTTTTATCGTTATCGTTAAATCGATTTTCTCGGTTGAAATTTTAAAAACATCACAATGAAAAACTGTATGTAGTTGCAAAGATTTTTAAGAATAAATTTGTCGATTTCTCATTGATGTTAGGAACTTAATTATTTCACTCGACTTTTTAAGCAGATGTCCCCTTTAGTTTAAAACTGAGTGGTGTTTCTAATGTGCAGCTTCGTTGAAAGTAAGTTAACCGAGACTTTTGTTTCAGAAAAATTTGAGCCCGGCCAATGAATTCAAAGGTATCACCATTTATCGTGGCCCCCTTTTCTAGAAGACACCATCTTTTTGTCAAGTCTCAGACTATTAAAAAAATTAGCAACTTGAAGAATTACGCTCGACGTATTTTCACCAAGAAAACTGAATTTCAGTGGTTTAAACGATATCTTTGTCGGCAAGCAGATGTACATCGTTCAAGACTAATTAAAATGAGATATTCTATGGGTGTGAGAAAAGATTTAAGCAAAGAGTATAGAATTATTTTCTCAGAAAGTGCCTTTATGAAAACAAATTAATATTACAATAAAAAAGAGAACATTGTGGAAGTAAGTACAAAATTAGTAAGATTATTCCAGTTGGAAGAAGCATACCTAGCGAGAAGGGACACATCGTCTTGGCAAAAATATTAACTCTACAGTGTGTAAGAAACAATAGTGTTAGTTATTAGGCTTGTCTTCAAAAAACGGAACATTATGTTAACGACGAGTGATATATTTTTATTGTTCGTAATATTAATTGAAATAGGGATCCAGATTTACTTCACCCCAAGTGCGGGGGAAGTAACATGCTAAAGATCAAATATTAGTCTGGCTAATTACCGACCGAGAATATTATAGTTGTTTAAAAGCTAAAATCACGTTTTATTCCCGCGCTCACCGTCTCTTCCTTATATATGTATATATATGTATATATATATATATATATATATATATATATATGTATATATATATATGTACATATATGTACACGTACAAGTATTCGGAATCGTAAGTTGAAGAATGGAGTCGTGTCATTTCCTCTATCGTGTTTATGAATATGTTCTATCGGTTAATTTTACTACGCATCGTATCGCTGCCCATCCCGAAAGGTAAAAGCGTAAAGGGTATACATGTATGCCACGGCATTACTCCTTTCGATGATCAAATTCGGTCCTGTTTCGGCTGTTTCTTCGGAATATGAACTTCGAGCGTGCCTGCCCCAAACCTTCCCATTTGTCTAAGTACGGGTATGTATGGGATGCGAAAGGATGGAGAATTTGGGCAGAAACGACATATATTTTGCGAAGAAGGTCCTTTAGTCCTGGCCTTGGCCTCGAAATTGCGATGCAAACCTCGTCCTCCTTGATTGGGGCGGGCAGGGATGGATGTGTTGACTCGGATTGGGCTGCGCATTGAAAATCGCTGCCCTGGGATTCCTCCGCGGAGCGTTCTGATCATTGACGCGCTTCCCGTGGAGAATTCATGGTCGCAAAAATTAAAAGGGATCGAAGCTCGGATCTCGGCTTGATCGGGTCCCGGGCCTTAGCAGCGTTGTCGGCCGACGGGGACGACGGGCGGGCGGGCGGAGGGGAAGCAATCGAGTCTTCAATTCATTGAAGGCTCGTATCCGAGAGATTCGTCGTCCTCTCCCATCCCGAGAATGCTGAATGGTGTGCCCGCTAGGCGACGATGAGGAAGTTTCCGCTCGATTGAGCCGTGGGTCGGAGCATCGTCAACCGTCCGAGGGGAAAAAAACAATATCTTTGACACTTTCCTGTTTGGTGCTCAGCTTAAAGGGATAGGGATACGAATTTAACAAAACAATGCAGCAGATTTAGAAATTAAGAGCATAAGCCCTTAATTGGGCACATCTAATGTCACTGAATGGTGAAAAAATACTGCCTTTTAAAAAAACGGGCAACTGGTAACTCAAAAAAAAACTATCCAGAGTAATCAACCTGAAGGTCGTTTAACAGCTGAGGATAGAGCCTAAAGACATATGAAATGCACACATCAGGGTAGGGGGACAAGTTGCTTTCTCTGTGCCGCGTATGGGTTCCCAGGAACAATAAAAATTACACAACTTGGGTGAAGCTGAGGGTTCCCAGAGACAGGGATCGAAACCGGACCTTCCGTTCAGTTGCTCTACCCACTAGGCTAACAGTCTATTAAATGGAAATTAGCTATCTACATTTTTAAGTTTGAGGCTTATATAACTCTATGACCTACTGATTAATCGTAAAATCTTTTTTCGCAATTACAAAAATGACAATGTATGCAATCGACGTAGCTAATAATAAATGCATACATTCTTCAGGACGTTTAATTAATAATTTATTAAAGGTTTTAGCATTTGTACGGGTGTAATTGTAGCACACGTAGGTGGGAAAGTCTCACCGGAAAAATGGGTTTTCAGCAAGTTCATTGAATGAATTTTGTTAATTTTCCCACAAATTGTATGTACATTCAATGCAGTATGGAAGATGAAAAAAATTAAAAGGAATACAAACTTTCCATTCCGTTTCAAGAGTCGCGACATGATCGTCATTGTATTTTGAAGCGTCTTCATTCACTAATAAAACTTAGAGCACGCTAACTTCTCTTTTATTTTGTCTCTAGTCGGACACTAATAGCTCGTGAAGACAAACCCAAATGGCCAGTAATAGTTAGAAATAATTAGATAGATTACTGCGACAATTTTGTAATTTACTTAGATGTTCATAAATGAGAATGATTTTTTATAATATTCCCATTTGCATATCACCTACCTATTGCGCGATTCCTTTAATACTTTCCCCTTATATTTTTAATAAAATAAATGGATTGAATTTTCTCTGTATCGCACGAGGAAACTTATTCCAAATCTTTTATTTCCCTTTGCTTATTTGAAAACACTAAAATGCACCCATAAGCTGATGAGATGGTTTTTCAGAGTGAAAGCTGCTCCTTATTTATGATAATCTGTGTAAGTAGGACATGTTACCTACACAAGCATACTTCATATCATTTATTCGTACTGATAAGGGTCCATCCACATATTTATGCACACAAGGGTATTAAAATTTCACATGCATCAAAAAAAAGAAGGGCGAATAGCGCCTGCTCCGCATTTATCACTGTTTTTTTTACGCTTGAGATGAATCCATGCAAAATCTTAGAGTTTCGAAGAATCTTATTTCTTCTCTGTTGCCATCGGCTTACCTCGTGATTCATTCTTGAAGAATCGTGTGCCTAAAAATTTAAAACCACTAGAAGACAACCATAATAATACAGGTAATTTAACTCACAAATGAAAAATTTAGTGTAATTTGGCCCTCCTATGGCTATAATCGACGTATTATGTATTATTTTCGCGAGCATTGAATTCGCCGCACAAAGAGAAATCGACGTTATCTCTCCAAGCACCCTCATAGTTTGAAAGGGTACTTGTCCCAATGAGTGCGGTGCGCTCGTGACGGGGAGAAAGAGAGAGAGGATTGAATGACCTCGTGGAATTTTCGTCCCGTTGCAGGAGCAGCAAGACGGTGCCCAATGGGGAGACGGAGGGCGGCGGGGGTGAGGAGGGGAGCGGGGTGCGGATGCGGAAGGAGTTGGGGCTCGTGGACGGCGTGGCCATCATCGTGGGAGTCATCATCGGAGCGGGGATCTTCGTGTCCCCCAAAGGGGTCCTCCGGAGCTCCGGCTCCGTACTCTTCTCCCTCATCGTCTGGGTCTTCTCAGGACTACTCTCCATGATCGGAGCCCTCTGCTACGCCGAACTGGGTGAGTCTCAATTAAAGGGCCGACTGCACGAGTTCTTACGTTCCCATCATCAACCGTGCTTTATGACTTGACAAGAAGAGTAAATGGCAACTGTGGATTGATCCAATGCCCCGCAGTACCGTGAACAGGCTAAAAAATGAGGATTTATTGATCTTGGATACTGCTTTGTAAGAGTATCCGAAAATGTAATTGAACTTTAAAAAGATACTACCATCACTCACACTCGAGTGAAAAAGCAATAAAAAAAATTACTGTAGATAATCTACCGGTTAAGTTAGGTTTTGGATAGATACATAGATAGGTAGTCGTCTTTATTTTGGGGCGAGTTTGAGACTATGGAATCTCTTCTACCACCTAACCCCCTCGTCATACATTTACAATATTAAACTTTCAGATGAATTTCACGAATTATACATAAATACCAATGAAATGAATACATGCAATATCTTAGGACTAACATCTAGCAATAAATTAGTTGCCTAGTTAATTGATAACTATTTCACACTGTATACAACATACACGCATACAAAACATACAAATGGATGGACACAACTACCAAATAAATATCTTTAAAAAATACATCTGCAACCCTAAAAAAATTAGGCCTGAGGAAATCGATATCATTGTCCCTGTTACAATCCCTGTGATTTTTACCGCATAGGTATGAAAATATCAACAGCTTAAAATGGCATGCAATTTTTTAAGCTTGTGACATATTCGGGAATCATTCCAAATTTTCTCTGCCAAATTTCTTGTAAAGAGTTTATGTATGTTAATAGTTCAAAAAAGTAATGCATGTAGATATGGTACGAGGCATGTTAATGGCTTGTGAGTGTTAGGTTAGATATATATATATATATAGGAGGTTAAGTCACGTATACTCGCTGTGCTGCTCAAGCGTAAGTAAGCCAGTCAGCAAGAGTATTGCAGGAATTGACTACAGGATTGCAGAAAAAGTTTCATAGGCATGGACGTGAAGAAAAATCATAGCAAAGATTAGTAATGAGATTCTCAAGAAATCGGAAGGCAAATTTTAACATCAATGCATGAGGGCATAAATTAGAGCAGGTTGAGAACATCATTGATAAGAGAAGTATTTTAGAGGAAAATGGGTTCGTAATAATATTGACATTAGGAGATGGATTGCAGTATCTAAAGAAGCATTTACAAGGAAGAGGTCACATATATGATGGCTCACTTATTACAGGAGTAAATAATTGCAAAGACTTGGAGCGGAGGGCTGCGCTGTGTATGGTTCGGAAACCTTATCTTTGAGGAGACAGGGTAATGTCCGCGCCATTGATGAACAGTCACTAAAAATATTCATATTGTACTGTTATAAGCTATGTTTTCAACCGCATAGTTTACCATATGTAACGTATAAGTTATAATTCCCTATTTTATGATACCAGATGAAAGGAAATTGCCCAAAAAATGGCAGTGTATTACGACATGGACACTTCTTCGTGTCATAACTATATGAAAGGCAAAGAGTTTTGGATTTGAGAAAATGTTGAGAAGGAAAATTACCTACTTCTTTACATTCCCCATGGCTTTAATACCAATAAAAGTGCTTCGAATGTCGTATTCGCCCAACCAGACGCGAAATCCCCTGGAGAAGTTGAATCAACTTATTGCACATTTCGGTTAAGTGGAAGTTATTTTCATGCTGTTACTATGCTATCACTATGGAGTTTATTTTCCTCTGGATTTGAGACTTGGACGATAGAGACGGCAGAGAAAGGAAGTACGGAGGCAATGGGAACGTGGTGCAACAAAAGAATGATGAAAACAAAATAGATAGACAAAGTAAAGAATAAAGAATTACTTTGAAGAGTGGGGGAAGAGAGAAGCTTCTGGAGAACACGTACAAGAAGAACAGGGGCCCTATTTGGGCAGAATAGCTTATTGAAGGCTATAAATGAAGACAGCATGATGGGAAACAATTATAGAATAACGCCAAGGATGAAGTATGAGAAGCAAATAATTGAAAATGGTGGCTTAAGAAGTCTTAAAGCGAATATAAAGATTACTAATAGTTGTGAGAGCTGCTACGACTATATAGCAGAATTCAATTGCTTTCTCCCCGCGTTCATTCCTCGTGCCTAACCCATAGTCCCCCACCTCACCACCATCTCTTCTTTCGCCTACCGTGGCATTCCAATCCCCCATCACTATCAAATGTTTCCCTGCAGGAACACTCGCGATGATATCCTCTAACTCTTCGTATATCGACTTCTTCCTCCTTATGGTTGCTCGGTGGCATGTATACCTGAACAATGACCAAGTTCGTTGGTTGCGCTTTTATCTCTACTAGTAATATTCTATCCGTTGCTTTCTAAATGTTGACTACGCTTAATCCTACCTTTTTATTTAATATTACGGCAACCCCTCGTTGGCTCTCGTCCCCGCCGCTGTATATTATTCTATAATTATCACTCCAGTAATCCCCGCTATCCTTCCATCTCACCTCGCAAAGACCTAAAACATCTATATTTCCTCTTTCCACCTCTCACCTAAATTCTACAATTTTCCTATCCTCAACATTGTCCTAAAAGTTCAAGTTCCTTTTTCAATTAATATGGTCGTATTCTGCGCTGCTGCTGTCGCTGTTGCTTTGCAATGGTTTCCGTGAGATGACGAGCGCGGAAGCCTTGCCTCTCCCGCTGCCGGGCACGACACACGGCCGATTGGGCGGAATCCCGTGATTGCCAGGACTCATATTCTCTATACTGTCCATTATAAAAATAATAGGTTGCCTTCCTCACCTTTACTAATGTGCAAGCATATAAAATTTAATCTAAATTTGCTGAGACGTAGATCGCTCGAGGAGAGATGGTGCAGTAATTCTCTGATATTTTTATTTCGAGTAGTTAAAACGAGGCATTACTCTAGAGTTACCGTTCCCGTTAGGTGGAAGGTAGAAAAACGGACCTTCCCCTTATTGGAAGTACATTTTTTAAAGCTTAAGCTGCATCGGAAAAGAATTGGATCTTCACCGCGGAAATAAAATGGAGCCCACGGATTCATCTCTCTACCGCGCTTCCCCTTAAAATCGCCCGGCTTTGGGAGGCACTCGAGCAGAGGAGCGGAATGGGATCCGTGAAAGATACCGCTGGGCCCGCACCGCAACCGAATGAAACTTTCCTGCCATGTCTCAGACGTCCTGTCTCCCCGGCAGAAGTTTATTAATCTGCCCGCATGCTGAAGCCCAGGATATCTCGAAAAAACCTTTGGATCTCACAGCGCGAAATGGAATCTCTATCTCTATGTAATCCTTGACGAGTGTCATCTCCCCAGAACGGATGCAATGTGGTTATTTATTTATTTTTTCATCCCTCTGCTTCCATTGTCGGAGATTTCTTAAAAAGATAGTCCAGACAGCTCGTAACTTGCATCGTTCGTCTGGAAGGATTTTCCCTTTTCGCTTCAACGTTTGTGACCGTCAAGAAAAGGACGTTTCGATCAAAGTTTTGAGTAGTTTTCGGATTTATTGTTTGGAGAATGTATTCTCTTTACTTTTCTCCGTGTTGACGGACTATTTCCACCTCCCTGAAGATCTATAGAATCCTTCCGAGATTGGAATTGTTACGTTACACCTTCGTCGCCAATCCCATTTCCAATAGTTTAATAATATGCATCCAATATCAAATATTTTCTCACCCTAATTCTTCGTGAGGCTGTTTCAAAACCAAGACTAGCATAATAGTCAATCGATTACGAAATGGTAATAAAATTCTATCTATTATTAGGGAGTGAAAAAAATTACTTTGATAAATCAGCCAATACAATAAAGTAAAATCCTTAAAAAGTACTAAGTTTCAGGGCCCTTGTGCTTGAGAAGTTTTGAAGGGAGACACGTCTAGTGGCTCACTTTACATTTGAGGTGACAGTGAGTACGAAGCGGAAGGCTTCCGGTTCAAACAGTCCGAAGGGCTTATTGTTGGGAAAATTCGACCCTGGCGCCGATTTTATCTTTAGGTCGCAACACGGAAATGCCAACCTAACTTTCTTATCGATGAGGACGAGGCGAAACTCTTTCTCCCATAACCGTATCCTCCTCCACGAAATGAGTAATGTGGCTGGTCGTTCGAAACGGATTTTAAAAGAATATGTTTTAAATATATTTTCTAGTACCCCGCTAGGGTGTGCGGCAGGGGATGGAAACACACCAGAATAATTTTGATCTGAATACTTTTACGGTGATGACTTATCTCCGGTAATGACCCTCCCCCACGTCGTGGGCCTGGGTTCAAGGCCTGGAGTTGGAGGATTTTTCAACTTCTTACACGTGGGTGGATGCCTTGTGGAGAGCGCTATTTGTAAGGGCTCCCAGCGTCGTATTGATCGATTTACCATGAGCCCTTAGTCTCATTTCACGTACATACTTATGGGAATACCCTTCACACCTTTGGGTGGAGGCGAAGTCAGGAAAGGCATTAGTCGTTTCAACATTCCCTTTCACCGATTTCTTTCATTCTCCACTTTATTTGCATCCTTCTTTCTACTCTGTCGTAATCATTAGTATTTCAACTCTAATATTGTTTTACTGCAGTCCTCCATTCTTCTCTATTCAGTGTTTTTTCATTTTCTCACCCCCTGATAGATTTTCTGTTTTATATCCCTCTTAATTTGTCCAAGAACTTGTCTCATGGTCTTCCTCGTGGGATCTTACCTTCAGTTTTCCCTTCTATTATGTTTTCCAATATTATGTAATTTATTTTTCTTGTACTATCTACTTTTCTGTAATTTTCTATTATCTGTAATCTATCTAGTTCCTCCTTGCCGTGGAGTTCTTCATACGGACATTTCTTCTCATACTCTTCTATATACTTATACTTCCACATTCCTCACCTTCTCTGTCCTTTAAATCTTCAGCAATCTCCTCCAGCGCCATGTTTCAAAGGCGTCTATTCCCTGGTCCACTTTTCCAATGTTCTATGTTTCTGATCCGTTGAGTGTGGCGCTCCTTATGAACGTTTTGACGAACTGCTATTTTGTATGCAACTTCAGGTTCTTTGAACAACACAGTCGCCTCTTCTTCAGGAAGGCCTTCTTCATGTGTTTTTTTCTTCAACGACGACTCTGTCACATTCACACGATATTACATGCCTTCTATTATGTTCTTAAGACATCCAATGTTCCTTTCTTACACAGTCTCCTCGAGCATTTCACCCACGACTTCTCCATTATTGTCAAAACATTAATGACTACTGATTCGGGATGATAAAAATTTTAAAAATCAAAAACCAACAACGTACGAGGATTCGCAGCTTATTTGTTGTTCGAAACACAGAATTCACAAATCATTAAAAAACGAGAAAGGGAAAGAGAGCGGTAATAATCGTTTGCATTTACAAAAGAAACTATTTATTCCACGGGGGGAATGAGAATTCTTTTGTTATGTCCACTTAACTGGGCTTATTGGACATAGCTATGGTTTGAAAGTTATCTTTTCGTTTGTAAAGCGACTACGGCAAGTGTCTTTGTTTTTAGCATGCGCCATCTATTTCAGAGGTCACCTTTCATTATGACATGGAATTCCTTCTCAACTGGATATCCTCGAGCCGCATAAAAGTCTGCCGGCTGGAATTTCACATGCTTATAAAACGCTGACTTTAATCTCCGTTTTATCAATACTATTTACCAGGTTGCTGTACAAGTTAACAGATTTGTTCGTGGTGTTGGGTTTTCCTGTAATTTCAGACTGTTTTTATATATTCCACTTCATGATATAATTTATAAACTAAAAATTGTATAACCTTAAAAATAAATCAACCTTGAACGACCAGCCGCTAACGTAAACCCGTAGGGGTAGATAACCTCGTTTGCTCTTTTTTATAATTCTGTTAATTATTTAAAATTCCCCTTAAAGGAGCTTCCATATTAATATGGTAACAAAGCATGACAAGATTATTTATAATCGGACCTGCATGCTAAAAAAACGGTTTGATATTCATAATTATAAATACTACCTTGAACAAAAAGTTCCCGGAATAACCACCGTGTGGCGCTCCCATCGTTCCGATTTGAGTTCTGTTTTTTTTGTTAAATTGGTACATCTGTTGTTGATATTCCCTTTAAATCTTAGTGTCATAACTTGACATTTGCAAAAGTTACGTAGCCAAGAGTACATCTATCTCTGTGTGTGTTGGCGATTTTTTACAATTGCAGAAATGGATTTAAATTTGCAACAACGAACTTGTATTAAATTTTGCGTAAAAAACGGATTTAGTGGCGCACGGACGTTGGAAATGTTGGAAAAGTGTTTCGGCAACGATTCTCTAAAAAAAACGGTCGTTTACCAGTGGCACGAGCGGTTCAGAAGTGGTCGTGAGTCAATCGAAGATGATGAACGCAGTGGCAGACCATCGACATCGAAAGTCGGTGAAAAAATTGATAAAGTAAAAGAAATGTTGGTCAATAACCGCAAATTAACCATCAGAGAAATAGCGGAGGACTTGAACATTGCCTATGGATCCGCCCAAGACATTGTGGTTAATGATTTGGGTTTCCGTCGTGTAGCAGCAAAGTTGGTGCCAAAAGACCTCAATTTCATGCAAAAAAGAGACCGTGTTGACGTCGCAAAAGACATGATTTGCGAGGCTGAATCCGATCCCACATTCATCAAAAGGATCATTACTGGAGACGAGACGTGGGTTTATGAGTACGACACGCAATCCAGACATCAGGCAAGTGAATGGCGTTCACCAAATGAGCCGAGACCAAAAAAACCACGTCGTTTTCAGTCAAAAAAGAAGGCAATGCTGACGGTTTTCATGGATTACAACGGTGTAGTGCATCATGAATTTTTGCCAAACAGTAAACAAAGAGTATTATTTGGGCGTTATGAGACGTTTGCGTGAGGCAATTCGCCGAAAGAGACCAGAAATCGTTGCACAGTGCGTCGAGACCGTCGCACAGTGCTATCATTATTCGTAATTTTTTGACGAAAAATGCAACAAATACCATACAACAGCCACCGAATTCACCTGATTTGGCTCCCTGTGACTTCTTTCTGTTCAATCGAGTTAAAAAACCATTACGAGGAACGCGTTTTAGCAGCCGAGAGGAAGTAATGGAAAAATCGCAGGAAGCACTGATGGACATACCGAAAACCGAATATAAAAAATGTTTCGAGGATTGGATGAAGCGCTGGCATAAGTGTGTTGCAGTCGATGGGGATTACTTTGAAGGGGACAATATAGATTTAGATGAATAAACTTGTATTTTTAATTTTCTGAATAAATTCCGGGAACTTTTTGATCAAGGTAGTATGTTATCAATCGATATTGAAAAATATTTTTACACATGGAACTGATGGCAACGCATACAATTGATTTTAAATATTTTTACGTACATCTAATAAGGCAATAATAAAATAATCTTAATGAAATATTAATTTTTTATTCTAAATGATTCTTGTAAGTTAAGGTTACATAAAATTTTAATAATGTTTCATTTCGTTATGGAATAAAATTGACTCTTAAATGGTATGTTCATTCGGTATTCTACTGTTTAAGGCAGGTCTTGGATGGACAAAAACTAAACACTTCTAGACTTCTTAGCCCCGCCCATGACACAATCTGGCCCCACACTACAATAAACCATTTTTTTTAAAGCCGCATACATTATAACTCCCTTCATTCCGTCCATCATGCCTATCTGTTTCCTACCCCTAGATCATTTTCCTAACGCTCTCCCCTCTATCACATTCTTAAACATCCCATTCCCAATCGAAATGTTCTGAATCCATCTTTCCTACCTCCTTTGGATTTCTCCCAATAATCCCCTCTTTACCCACCATACCTAGCACTTGTTTTATTTCCTTTTCGTCCATTTTACTTTTTCTCCCTTTCTCCACGCTTACATCTCAAAAACCTCCAAGCTAAGCCTTACTTCAACTACTACGTTTCCGTTCAGTTCAAAATCACACTCCGACAAATTGTACACACTACGGAATATTTTTTCGGCAATTTAAATGGTAGTGCAAGACTCGTATTAATACAATTACTTCAATGTAAGCATCATATTTTATGATGAGCATATTGAAAGGAATTACCCCAATTATATTTGATTGACATCATCAATTGGAGCTCTATTTACTTCGTTCTGTCGATTAAAATCAGTCAGTCTTCCATTCTTAAAAATGCCTTTGGTAATGTAACAGCAAGAACTGATTTTATCGATACCTCGTATTATGCAAAGAGACGTCATCAAACATCGATTTTACAAACAGCGTAATTTAGATATTGGCTGTTTGCTCTTCCATCTCCTTCAAACATGAAGAGTCGAAGAAGCCGACTCAACTTCCGGAAGGGCAAGCAAACCGTCTTTGGAAGAAACGCGCGGCGGTGATTGCGTGATCTCATTCTGGAGATGCAGATGTACGCAAGACGTTTCTCATGTTTATGCTCTGGGGTTGTCATCGGCTTTTTCCGACAATATTCCTTCCGCCGCAGGGGAGATTGGGGCGACGTAAAGGCGCAGAGTTAAAAGGCCCCTCCTATTTGATCGCGGGAGGGGACGGGGTTGGAGCAAGAGCCACGAATTACGCCGCCCTTATTATTTCGCTGCGGCGATAACGCTTATCCAGTTCACCCAGCAGTGAGGAGAGAGGGAGAGACGCCCTTTTGAAAGGATCCTTGAACCGCGACCCTCTCAAACATTTAGTCTCCTTGAGCAAACTGACCGTTCGCGGAAAAGTTTGAGGGTGATAATCACTTGAGGGAGGGCAAAGTAACTCCACGAGGATGTGGATTCGTGAGCGGGAAAAAAAGTGGTCGTAGAGAAAAGGATTACTAGCGAGGCAAGATGCAGCGGCAAAGAGTATTAAGCCAGTCATCCAATTACTGCGATGCATTCATTTATCAAACGAATTAAGGTTCTTGAATGTGAATCCGACATCGGATCACCTATCTAACGCACGCGCAACACACACACACCACTATATACACCATGTCCTAGAAGTGGAGGGGGTTAAAGAGAAAGGAGTAATAGGAGGAGGAAGGGGAGCGAGGGTTGAAAGCTGAAGGTGGCCAATGGGAGTGTTCATAATGAGGTGCTTATTTTGTACCTGCTGTCGTCTATATTTCGATACCGGTAGGACCTAAATAAATTTTATGTGAAAATATGCATAGTTTACTTATTCAGTGATTATTTTTGTCACCAAGTTGAGGCTGACTGAGACTACTGAAAATGTTATATATCTGTTATAGCGGGAAAGTTTTAATTAAGACGTGATATTTCTTCAAATATCAAACAGAGTAGGTAATATTATGATTTCGAAGGAGTGAGCTCCCATATCCACGTTGGACTGAGGTCGCGTTAAATGTATTCTTCACCAAATATTACCTGTAACAGATGAAAACGTACTAAAAGAAAAATGGACGAACGCTCGTGCAATCGTAAACTTAAAATAAAACCAATAAAATAAATAATAAGAAACCTTTCTCCTATCTCTTACATAATTTTGTTCGATTTCATTGATGACACTTGCATCGACTTCGATGAGTTCGTTCCCTACATACGTAATTTGAAATCCACGTATTACGTACTGATGTTGATTTTAACTCATTAACTAATATTTACTTCTGATTCTCAGCGGCGTATTGTGCAGATATGCTGCATTAAAATATTTTCTATGCTTACGCTTGCATTCAAAGATGCATTTGACAGGTCAGGCATCACATTGCAAAAGGTTTCGGAATCTTAATTTTCCTGCGATTGAGGCAACTGACTTAGGAGGGAAGCATAAAAAAACCGCTCCAACAGTCATGGAACCAAAAACTCGGGTCATGAATCTTATTGGAATGTATTTTAACATATTAGTATTCGATTTATGAATCCAGATTATTTTCACTGTCGAAATACTGGGAACAACGAACCATTCAAATATCACTCTAGGAAAACAAGAAAATTATGGCTTATTGCGTATGTATATTGACCTGCTGACGATGGTTACGAAATGTTTCACGATAGGCAAACGTGAAATTTTTCCAGAAGATTTCATATCCGATATTTCACTTGAAGATCCTCAAGACTCGAATCTTAACTCGGGAGTGCCCTCTCTCGAAGGATGTCTCTTTAGAAGTGATGTTGAAAATGTAATATTACCCCCATCGTACTACGGTATGCGAGATCATGTCAATAAAATTAGAGAGATTAAGTGTAGAACTGATAGAGTATATTTTGTAGAGATATTTTTTCCACGAACGATAGGGGATCATAATAATATTGTTCGACCACGGTAGGGTCATGTTCGGGTAAAATTATTCTGGTGTGTATTCACTCCCTGCCACACACCCTGGCGGTGGCTTGCAGGGTATATAAATACATAAATTCTTAAAATGTGATTCCTAGCACTACAACGAATCGCAGTCCTGAGATTGGTGGTCACAAACTTCGCTTCAAAGGAAAGTCGCAATATGGCAGCTGCTACAATAACAATCCCAAGGGGGTAGGATATCCCGCCCTGTTTACTAGTATCAAATGCATTTTTGTGAACGAAGTTACTACGGGTAGCGTGTAGAGTGGTCCAAGGCGTTGGTTTAAGGCACCACCGATGTCAAATATTTACAGTGTATAAAGTCAGATGTTGAGATTACATTTGGATTTACCTTGGTAATAACATTTTTAACGCAACGGAAAGAGTTGTAAAACAGTCACCGGCGAATATAAGGAATTAGCAAATGCTTGCAATTCATTCATATTGTTCCCCATTTTAATCCCCCTTTCGGTGTGTGCACGGCCGATTTTTCGTTGTAATAAGAGATTTTCTCTCTCTAAAAATCCCCAGCTGACTTAAATCTACGATTTCGGTAATGAACATGTCACACACCAGCAAAGAAATTTCATTTTAGTTTTTTGACCCCGCGAGCCTGCTGAAATATTCAAACGTTATGCAAAATTACCGACCTTTCGACCTCATTATCCAAAGATAGCCCTCTCCACCGGAGCATTAAAAATTAACTGTGAATGGGACAGGGAAGCATATGGCTAAAAGTTACAGAACTCGGTCGTCAAGAAGGCGTGCGGTCGAAACACTTCACGCCGCCGCTGTCAAGAATACCATTATGGCTCTCCCCTTAGCTTATGGCTTGCCTTATGGCCTCCCTCGGCTCTCAGGGCGCCACGGAGGAAGGGCAATCTCTTTTGTTTATGGTCTTTAACGCCTATCCCCTGATTACACCCTGGTGACGTTGAGCACCTCCAGGGTCGATTGAATTCAGTCTGGCCGGGTATAAACGTCGAACGGGGAGGATCACACTCCATATTGAGGAGGTACTTAATTACTGGTGTCCGGTGAAGATTGAGACCGTTAACATTCATTGCTCTGTTTATCAGAGGGGACACGATTCACCTAAACCCAACCCCGACCCTTTTCTGCTTTCAAGAAGAAAGCTTGCTGAAAAGAATTAATTATTAAGTCATGGAAAATGATGAGGTGGTATCCCTTTGCCTTCCTATCGTGGGAAGCGCATAGTTTGAGGATAAGGAAATAAAAGATCGAAAAAAAATCGTAAAAAACATCAGTTGACATCTTTATCTTGGAAGTTTTAAAGAACCGAAAAATACAAAGCGGTCACCAAAATCATCTATTTTTCACCACGATCATTGAAAATTTGGAAAACTATATAAAGCGAGGTCAAACGATGCTTTGCTTATGATCTTCATTCACAATGAAATCATAGCTGAGCGGGGAATAAGAAATATCTGTAGAATTTTAAGTGAGTTTTTTTTATAGATTCTTTCAAGCCTACCACACTCGGCAGAGGTGTTTTGGTGCTTGATTTAGTTTTTTTCCACTTGGAGAATTTTTCTGTGGCGTTTCATTACTTGGGTTATTCTGCTTCAAAAAGTAAATTTGATGCGGGAAGCATTCCTCAACAACTCTTCTCTGTGCCTCAATCGCCACCAGCGATGAACCGATCATCATTCATTTGGATTTAAATGAAAACCTAACTCAGTGAAATTTTCCTTGCAGGATCCCATCGATCGAAAATACCATATCCGTATCCTTTGCCTATTGCTCCTAAGTTGTTAATAGTCTACCCGATATTCTATTATCTGGTTAGTTTGATCGCTTCAAATGTCGTTTTTAAAAACCATAAAAAAATGAAACTATATTCATGACATTCTTGATATTCAAGACATGATATGGGCCGCCTATTTTCTCACTGATTCCCACTAGATCACACTCTCCAACAATACTCGTCTCCCCACGGGCAGGGTTCGTAGTTAGATGTGTGTAGAACCCCTGCATTTCTCATCGAAAGCCCACCTCTGTGATTGTCAAGGTGCCAGATGTATTCGGGAAACCGAATTTGGCTCAGAAGAGAACTGACATCCGGACTGTCTAATTACTCATATTTCGAGGTCTTGTGACACATTAACGCAACACTATTTATTGGTTAATCGAATCAACCTTCTACCGTCGCGTAGTAAATATTTTGAATACTCTTAAACTGGCGAAAAACTTCCTTTCGTCCGAGAGAAATATTCTATAATCAAGGCAAGCAAATTATCCTACAATTCAGGCAAAGGTCGACAAAAATAATTAAAAATTTTAAATCGATCTCCACAAAACTTTGCCTGTCACGTGAATTTTTATGTCCTTCTTAACAGCTCCGAGAAGTTGAAATCATCTACATCTACTATTTAACGCATTGTTTTATGATAACGCATAACGCGATTGTTTTTCCTGCATTTTAGGCTGAGAAATTGGACCAAAGTAGACCTATCTCTGGAGTACTTCATGACTTTAAAAAAAATGAAAACCCAATAAAATAGTGAAGGTATTTAACCATGGGCATAAAAAATATCTGTTACCCATAACTCTGATAAAATTACAGAGTATATAAATGTGACCACCAATTATTACGCTGTCTAGGTAACTTTACAGTAAATAGCATCATAAGCTTCGATATTTATCAGGTTTTAAATATCATATGGATTGACTATTAATTTCACTGATGAACATGAAAATCAGCATACAATTAAATGAAGTGAATCTAATTCTTAGCCAAAAAATAATGAGAAATGTCTTTAATCGTCCCGTAAATTGGATACGCAACTCAACAGTGGCCAAGAAAAGGATGAATTGATCCATTTACTAATTCCCTCGGAATAAGTGAAAGCCAGAGCTCGTGCCCGATCTCTGTATTTACCTCGATTATGGGGATTTCTGGTGAACATGCAATTAGAATGTCATGTCGAATAAGCGTATTCTGAACTTGCGGATGGGTCTACGACCTGCATTGTTGTGCGCTGCCCATTATTTCGTTGTCAGCGGTCTCTTGACGCATGCTCAATGATCTCCTCGGAGAGCCGTTCTCTGGCTATTTCCATTCCTTCCCCCCCCCTCCGCCCTCCAATACGTAGCGAAAAAGGAAAATTTTCCCATTTCAGGGACAAGGGCGATCCCAATCACACAACTCATCCTTTTCCTGAGTCGGACGAGACGACACTCATATAGGCAAACAAGCGAAAGGATTTAGGTTAACGGAAACTCCGCGGCTGCCGTTCTTCCCGGTGCGACGCATTTCGCCTACTTAAGAAGATTCATCCCTCGTCACAAGAGTCAGTGTCGTCTTGAATGTTGTCATTGCATTCCAGTCCTCGAAATTCGGAAAGATTCGGGAGAAGCAAATCTCCGTCGGAAAAAAATCTGGTACGGAATCAAGAGTCCGGATTAATACAAATGTTCCTTGGCTCTGATATATTCTCGGGATTCTTTTCGTCGTCGTTCACAAAATAAAAGAGTGGGCTCAGTCTTGTTGGATTCTAACCGGCATACGTTCCGTTTGATCCCGGTTCCTCCAAGGATGCTGCCTTCCATTCCTGTATAAGTGCAGAATTCGGATACAAGTACTATTCGAATGTATGTATTACGTACAGGCGACTCGTTTTCGAAGCCTGTCGAGCACTTGGACGTAAAATGCAGCATTTAAAGTATGTCGTTCAGATACAAATTCGTAGGGGACGACTCTCCTTTGGTCAAAAAATACAATGATCTTATTACACTTATTTTCCGGACGAACCCTGTATACATTCTTCCGAAGACACGGGCTCCTCGGAAAAACAGGTTTCGTGGATACAAATTGATAAAAAAGATGGAATTATTCCTTTTCTGCACGCATGCTGTCTGAGAAAACTGAAGCTGAATCAAAACGAGGAGCATGTCTTAGAGAGACATCGACGTCTTCGTTTAACATCAACGGTGACTACAATTATGAAGTTGCAGTAGGATTGTGGCTTCCAAAATTGCTCATGTACGTATCAATAGGACCAATTAAATCACAGTACTTTGTGTGCAAGAATATATGTTTCATTATGAAACAACATCGTAGTTCCACATTACATTTTATTGAGCAAGGCGGCCATGGTCTCACCGGTTATTTTCAGGCAATGATGAAGATGCCGCATAAAAGTGTACTTATTGTTGTATCAATTGAAATGCAATACGGAATTTGCCGTGTTTTTCTTCTCTATTATTTCACGTTGAAAGAATTTATCGAGTAAAGCCTGAAATGATCTCTTGTATTTCAATTCTTTTCTTTCCTAGTAATAAAGCGAACAAAAAACATTTTTTAAAGTTTATATTTATGAATAAATTTATTTCTGTTTATATTTCTGACGGGGACGTTGAGTAGGGATGTTAAGACAAGACTCGTAAAAACTCTGATATGGAGCGTAGCTATGTACGGCGCGGAAACGTGGTCACTGAAGCAGGGGGATAGACGTAGATTGGAGGCTTTTGAAATGTGGGTGTGGAGAAGAATGGAGAAGGTTAAATGGACCGAAAGGAAAACAAATGAGGAAGTACTGGAGATGGTGGGGGAGGAGAGGGGTTTGTTGAGAGAAATTCTATGGAGGCAGGAAAAATGGATGAAAGGCGTATTGAGCGGTAGTGGAATGTTGAAGAGGGTAATAGAGGGGAGAATGTTGGGCAAGCGAGGTAAGGGCAGGAACAGGATAGGGATGTTGGACGGGATGAAGGGAGGAAAGAAGTACACCGAGATGAAGAGGGACCTGATATAGATTAGTTTGCTAGGTGGGGAGTCACAAAATGTTTATTTGATAGTTGTGTCCATCCAAAAACCTACCTTAAACGGTAGATTACCTAATAATAATATTTCTGAAATGAAAATTGAGTACAAATTATGAGCTCATACTGAACTAAAAAAAATACCAATAACATCGCTGTGCGTTTACAGCTACATGTACATGATTGAGATCTTGCTGATCACGCGCAACATGAGTTTATTTCGATTATTTCATTAATAACCATTAATATTAATATAATTTACCAATACTTGGGTTGGCAAAACACTTCGAATAAACTTTAAAAAAACTGCAATATGCTGACGGGACGTAAATATGAAGGAGTTGGCAAAATCGTACTTTAATAGATGATTGAGATTAGTGGATATACTCGCATTCTGACTGGAATTCTCCAATAAATTGGGGTTTGGACTTAATGAATAAATTTCATAAACAAGCGACCAGCCCGAAGGTCTCTTCTCCCCACTCACCCTCTCCATTATCCTCCCTGAACGATTCGTGACGTTATAAAGCCATGAAAATTCTCATCCACTGTGCTCACCTGAAGTTTTGGTATTATGTTGAAGCTCGTAGTTGTAGTAGGTATTTAATCCATAGAAACTTAATTATTTATTTATTTTTAATATCCGATAAAAATGAAAAACCACACAGACTCGTTCCCCCCATTAACCATAGGTATTCTCTGAGGAGATCGATTCGTAAGGATTCCACGTTGAATTAGTGTAATCGCGGGGTTTCAGCGCACTCGTTTGGGGTTTTCACGGCGGAGTCAGCTACACCTTCGGCCGGTGATTCAAGTGTGGTGGCCACGCACTCATTCCTGACAGCTACACCCTCTTCTCACCAGATTGGGCACACGGGGTGGTGGACGCAATACTGCTTCGATCCCTTCTCCCCATCCTCCTCCGTCTTCATCTCCCTGCCTTCGTATTTCTCTTGAAGATGAGTCCTGGGATGACCGTTCGGACATTTGTCTTTAGTGAGCCCTGACAATGTTAGATCAGTGGCAACTCTAGTGGCATTGAACAACTCTCGAATAGCTCATCGTGACATCTCCTTATAAAATTACTTATTTGTCAGAATAAAATATGTAAAATTTATCATTCACGTAATATAATATCATACACGTATTATAATATCATTCGCGGAATATAATATATGCATTTAAATTCCGCATTAAAATCTGTAAAATAACTAACTAAAATAGGAAAACAAATGATGAAGTTCCACTGACGGCAGGAGAAGAGAAAAGGTTTGTGGGAAAATTCGGAGATGGCAGGAAAAGTAGAAGCTGAGATTATGGGAAGATGGAATCTTGAAGACCACATTGGCGAGGAGGGTTTTGACGAGGACGATAAAGGGAAGTATGTGGGACTAAAAAATAGTTTACTACTAAATGCAGATTGATAGGCTAGTGCTGCCAAAGTTTGGTAGGTCATAGAGAAGTACACATGTACTTACACCCAAGAAAACCACGACAGCGTGGCCATCGGAAATCTTCCTCTGATTATTATCAAGATCACGCGCGGTATAATATAATTTTTTTAACATAAAAGGAACCACATAATTATCCATCTACGTGTATGATAGAAACTATTACTTGAAATTCAAGAATCAACGATGATCATTGCCATATAAATATATACGTGCATTAAGAATATTTTAAGTCCCGAATCTACAATAATTGAAGTGGTATTAGTGTAAGTCAAATTTACGAATAGGTTCATCGCTGTCCTTGGTCAACTAGACGCTGTGATTGCAATCCGCGAATTGTGGAAGAATCGGCGCAGCAGCTGTAGGCGAGAGCTATAAGTATATTGAGTATACTACTAGTGAAAAACGTCAAGATCAGGAAATAAGTTAGCATTTCCCTCCCAGTGAGCCATTATTCATGAACAAGAAGCCACCAAATATGGCTGCTTGATTTCTCAACATTTAAGTTACCATGAGTTCAAATTACGTCTTATTCCGACTTTCCATATCCCAAGAAGGTCACCTGATGATGCTGCGTGGTAGTGAAATCATGGTGGTGTGATAAGTAAATTACGAATTTAAGAATTCCAGAGTTTTTTCATTTCAACATCGAAGGATAAAAATCACAAAATTTACTTGCGGCGGCCATCCATTATAAACTGTTCCTACCCATTAACGTCTATTCTTTCTTTCATGCATCCTCGTTCTGATGCAATCCCTGAGATGTTTCAATTAACGTCATTGAATTTTTATTCAATAATTCTTCGTTTACCTGACATTATCTTCATTTTGCAAAACTTTAAAAATGCAATAACACAGCTCTTGTGCAATACTTATTGAGAGGCACTAGCATGATCTCCCCGCATAAGCACGTGTTGTGAACGAAACCTTAGAATCTTTAAAAACTCCCGCTTCTTAATAATGGTAATAGCTACAAACTCGTAGGTCCTAAAGCATCGTTTTTACCGTTCTCGTCATGAGACGTAAACAGTTACGTTTTTGTTTATATTTTGCTTACATGGGATAATTACAATGAGGATTGTAACTCAAAACCGAACTAGCACATATTTATACATTTAGCAAATATCTATACATTTATACGTGAGGAAATAAACCTAAAATTCCTTTCGATAGGATATGCCTGAATGTCGTCCATTTATAGCAGCCGTTTATACCACCAACCACTGGCTTCTTTATTATTCTTTTGTTACTCCGTCATCCGAAATTAAATCTAGACCATATTTTATAAATATAATATATCACTTGCATGCAATATATATTAATGTTGTACTAATGCTAGAAAAATCAGTTGAATGCATAGAAAGGAATAGCAATAATAAATCGATAAATTCCTAGGTGAGGGTAAAGGAATGACAAAATTAGGTAAGAAGGGAAAATCTCGAAAATGGAGTAACCATAGCCACAGAATAAACATTAGGAACGATAAATGTGACGCGATTTGAAAGCCTTGCAGTACAGGTGAGATAAATCAAGAATGCAACAATTTCAGAGTGTAAAAATCATTCGCCTTGGCCGGGTTATTCACCTTGATTCCGGTCAGAAGATTAGAGAAAATCAAGCAATTAACAAAGATGAGAATTAATAATTTTAAATTAATAGCGGTGAAAAGAGCAATGCAATGATTAGAGAAATGTAATATGATGAAAATGGAAGCGCAACACGAGAAGACCAAAGAATTTTCGGAAGCTAAGGACGGGAAAAAATTATGCCACCTCTTAAAAAAAGAAAAATATATTGGTGAACCCGAAAGTTATTCGGGGAAGATGGCAAGACGCTTATAGACGATAACGAAATTCATGTTGAAGATAATAGGTGATAACCTTAGGGAGCAGGGTTAATTATTGGACAGCCATTATGGCAAGGTGGACGAGGAGAGTTTTGGTCGAGGAGTGCTTGGGAGGGTCACCATAGAAAAAGTAATCCGGGAAATGAAAGCGAACAAGTTATTCGCAGAGTTACTCGTGGGTTTACGGACAAATGTTCGGAGCACTGTTTTCGCAAAAATTTCCTAACGTTGTTAAGGAAGATATATGGCCAAAAGATTCCGTTCGGTAAATCTTAATACATTCGCGTCAAAGGTGTAAATCAGTAATTGTGACATTTTTTTAGGTTTATTACGGGCCATTAGGTTAATATTACACCTGGCAGATAAGCAGCGACTTATATCGGGTTACGAGACGAGTGGCGCTTCGTTACAGCCAATCAGAGGGAGAGATTCAATAGGCATCGCGGACCAGGCTACCTTGCGATTGCTTTGAGCTTTCAGCTCATTTCCCAAGGGTCCCAGGTTCAAATCTGGGTAATATCCACACGGAGCTCAGTTTCCTCAAATTCCATGAAACTGCGGGAGATACCGCAACAGTAACTTTTAAGGGAGTCAACCGCTAAGTGTGCATTACAATGAAACAATTTCAGAGTGTAAAAATCATTCGCCTTGCTAATACAAGTACATGCCGACGTCCAGCTATTCAAATGAGGAAATAGAGGAGGTATACGAACAACTGGAAGAGGTTCTAAGATCAGTAAAGGGGAAGGAAATCCTATCTAAAAAGAAAATAAACACACAATTGTTTAGGAATATAATAGAAGGGAAATTATAAGGGAAGATTCCACGAGGAAGACCAAGAGATATGTAGATAGGACAAATTAAGAAGAACGTAAAACAGAGGTGCCAGACTAGCAGTCTGACCTGAAGAAGATCTCAGGGTAGGTCGAAAACTCAAACTTTCTGAAATGTGATTGTCCTTTTACGTGTTATCTATTTTATTTTTGTGTTTTATTGTGCCACCCAAATGTTTTATTGCTCACGTGAGTGCTTCCACATCATCGAGATATATATATATATATATATATATATATATATATATATATATATCGATGATGCGGAAGTACTCACGAGAGCAATATAACTTTTGGACGGCACAATAGAACACAGAATAAAACAGATAACACGTAAAAGGACACTCACACTGTATATGATTTAAGCTTTCGGCCTACTCCGAGGCCTTCTTCAGGTCAGACTCATATACTATATATATATATATATATATATATATATTGATGCCAACCAAAGCAGTACGAAACTCACTGAACCTTGACTAAATTCAATAAGATTTATATGTGGTGGGAGGAAATAGAGGGAGGCAGGAATTATGCAGATCTAAAGGATGAGTGACACACATATGTAGTTTGGGCTCGAAGGAAGTTTTGCGTCATCTTAGCGGCGGATTTCGAGCATGGTAGTGTGTAGTCTCGGGGTCCATCAAATACCTACCCTGAATCGGTATATAACAACTAATAACAAATAACATGGCATTATTATTACTACGTGTTATCTCCGTGACCCGTCGTTTCCCGGGCTCGGTTCGGTATTCGTAATACTACTTATATATTTCCACAGACAGATCGACAGCACTCAACTTGCGAAGCCTCTAAAAGTTACTCCGGGAGGAAGAATATGAAAGGTTTCTTGAAAAAATTTCGTGACTTCAGATGAAATTATAATTTGAGACTTTTTAGTTTCATTCATTTAACTTATTCAACTTGATAAATAAATCACTAGCCTTAGTTTCTCTTGATGGTCAAGTCAAATTTTTTAATTTTTAATTTCAATTATTCAACTAAATCATTTACATGTGGGTAATTTAATTTTTCTTAAACCCGCTGCATATCCTGCAATTCCTACATAAATCTGATCATTGTTTGTCCGAAAAAATCAGTGATAGTAAAATGGAAATCGACACCTCAAATTCTCGACTTATATATAACCCTCCATATTGTCAGACGGAAACAGGGACGGGGTAATTAAAAGTTTCCAAAATTATACCGGGGCTCATGCGTTCTCTACATTTGTAATAATACCGATATTATTTTCTAATGCACGCAGATGCATAATACAAACCGAATTATTTACGTTTTAATCAAGTTTTTAGAGCATAATGACGTAATGACAAACGCAATCAGTAGCGGTCAATTTCTAGGGGAGTTCTCGTACATACTAGAACTCACTAAGGCCGGATTTTGGATTCTTCCGTGATTAGCGATGAGACAAACCACAATGCTTTTCCGTGCATCAAATTTAATTCGCGACCATGATTTCGAAAAATGTAACCACCCTACTATACCTCCGAAAATATTTCCCCCGTAACGAAACCATGGTCATACATTATTACATTGAAAACTTGAATAATAATCATTGTTACTCATTCCATCGCTAATAGTACCTGATACACGGAAATCGAACCCACGATCTCTGAACCGGGAGACGTTGATCCGTCCCCTTTTTTTGGTATCTTTATAAAATAAAAAATAATTCCATGTTCCCGACAGATTTGTGTCTGAATTCTGATATGCACATGATTCCCCTCCACGCATTGGGCTTGGCTTATCGCTGACGCGTTCTCTCTCCGCAGGCACGATGATCCCGAAGAGCGGGGGCGACTACGCATACATCGGCGAGGCGTTCGGTCCCCTGCCGGCCTTCCTCTACCTTTGGGTCGCCCTCTTCATCATCGTCCCGACCGGAAACGCCATCACGGCCCTCACCTTCGCGCAGTACATCCTCCAGCCAGCCTGGCCCACCTGCACGCCCCCCTACGCCGCCGTCAGGCTCCTCGCGGCCCTAATCACATGTGAGTACTGCATAATTTGGCCCTTCCTTCCCTCTATCCCGCACTTCTCTCCGTCCCAACTTCTCAACCTCCCCCGCGGGATGGAGACAAAAAAGGCGGGCGGACGTTCTGCAAAATGGGGTGGGGTGGATTCGGCCGTCGCACCCTGCAGGTGTTTCTTTCGCGTGTGGATGGCTCCGTTGTGACCCTAGTCGGATTTCCGGGGGTGACGTGAGCACAATGGGACACCAAACAGGGGAGGGAGAGATGGAAACGAAAATCACGTCTCCATTATTTTCAGCGGAATGTGCTGCTGCGGTTCCCATATCCGTGCGAGTGTATTCTAAACAGCCTCAACATTCTATCCTAACATTCTAGGCACTCCTCTGTCACCTGCTACCCGCTTGAAGTAATTCAATTGTCGTAAAAAAAATAAACTCAATGGTTACGTCCGTGACAATAGCTCTCTCTCTTTGAGTCGAGTGGCTCCAGATGGAGATGGAATATATTTGTCTAGATAACGGCGGAATGGGTGGACGGAGAGGAAGACAAACGAAGTTCTGAACAAGGTAGGTGAAGAGAGACGCCTGTTGGGTGAAACTTGAATAAAGCAGGAGATATTGAGAGGCAATGGGATGGAGAAAGCAGTAATAGGGGGGAGAATATTGGGAAAGTAAGGTCGAGGATGGACCGGAAAAATTATTTTGGATGGTATAAAGAGAGCTGGAAAGCACAAGAGATGGCGCGAAATATTATATAATCATATGTAGAATGGAGAATAATTGATACTTTATGTCATGTTAATTAGGGCTTAGGTGCAATTAGGGTACAGTAGTGGGTACTAACAGGGTTTATCAAAACACTTATCCTAACCGGATAGATTACTGTTAACAATAGCTAATGATCTCGTGAAGAACGTTTAATACAAATTATTGTCCTTCTTTTCTTACGTGTAAATAGGCAAATTAGCTGTCAGTAACATCAGAATGCCACTAATATACACCTCCGATTTCCCAAATTCTGCACTTTAAGTCTTTGTCGAAAGTTTTTCATCGAGTTTATATCCCAGAGGCATAAATATTTCACCAATGCAAACTGAATTTTAATGAATCGAAAACGTGATCAAAATGGACCATAATTACTTAAATGACTCTTGGTAAGAATTCACTCACAATAGATTGATTTCTCAAATTGACCATGGAAGACCCTGATCGTGTCAAAGGTCCATTCTCAAAGAGACAGGAATCCCTGATGAACGCCTTGGTTTTCGGAAGAATGAATACATCGATCTCGTTGGAAATTGCCATAAAAAAATTAAAAATATGCTAAATTAATGTTATGTGAGAAAACCAAGTGACGCTTTTCATTTCGGCATGAAGCAATTCCAAAACTTTTCTCCTGATAAAGTTAATACGAGTATCTCCCAAAGATCAAAAATATCTTAAATTGCCCCCGTCTGACTCCGTTTCATCCAAAGAAGGGAGTCACTTTTGCGAAATGATTAGAACAATTTTTTTTACGCCTATATCTACATAAAGCCCGACTGACTACCACAAGGGTGTGTGGCGTGGGGTGAATCCACGCCACTCATGAAACATCAATATGAAGTTTTGCTTAAATGTTAGTTACCGATAAAAATGCACACAATTTCAAATGATGGAAGGTTAACTACGATTACATGCCCTACAGTTTGTGAGTTCACAATACGATCTTACTTTTTTCTCGCGTGGGATCGTTTCGGATTTTTCTTTTTATTTTCAACTTCCTCCGAATTCGTCAGACTGAATTCACTTGGAACGACCACGTGGGCACAAGTTAGCGCACCCGGCGGCGGTCGGACGCATGGGAAACGACGCTGCGGCGCACGGGGCGGGAGGAGCGCGAGCAGATGCGCGCAGTTGAGTGTGGGACTGTCGAAACAGCGAAAACCAAAATCGTGTGGAGCAAACTGAAGAGATAGCCGAGCTCAAACTGGGAAATGCCGTGAAAGTGGAAGGGATACTCCGGAGCCGGGAATGTGCGTGATGACCTCCTCGCCCACTTGAACGCCAAATGTCACTTATCGCAGCTCTCGGCGAGACCAGCGAGGGATTCGATCCGCGTGAAATGTATATCGCCCCAGCAGATATGGCTGAGACTGCATAAAACGTTGTTATGATAAACTTAGCGGCGTATCAAAATATTAAGAGGAGCAAAATTGGGAATTACTCAGGGAGCTTAAGTTAAATTTCAGATTAAATCTCTAGCATAAATGGGAATAATATCTGTTTAGCGATGTTGTTGAAAATATGTTATCACGCCCCTTCCTATTGTGGTAGGTGTATCAATAAAATTCGAGAGATTATATGCAGAACAGATAGATTTAATACTTCATTTTTTCCCACGAAAGATAAGGGATCAGAATAACGTTGTCCGACCGCGCTATAGGGAAAAAGTGTTTTGGCTCAAAAGTAGTCCTATGTGTAATTACTACCTACCCTACCACACACCCCAGCGATGGATTTCAGGGTACTATGTAAATAAAAATAAATAAAATAAGCTGCATCAAATATCAGCGATCGCCCTGACCGTGTATGTGAAGGCTTATCTTCTTCTCCCCTTCCCATCCTCCGCCTACGGTTGTATCCTGGCGTTGGCCTTTCCCTTCCCTCCGCACTACTTGGGCCATGACCCCCATGACAATCGATCTTTTTCCCTCGGTGCTCTCCCTTGTCATGCATTATTTGAACCTGCGACTATATGGATCAAACATCATCCAACAGACTGTTTACTACGTTTAATGTTAAACCACACTAGTATACTAAAAGTATATACTCTGGTAGGCATTATTACTTTGGTGAATGATAACAGAAGGAATATTAATGAAGGAAAGACAAACCTTTGAATGCGTAATAAAATATCTAAAAATATAAACACATAAATATCGAAATAAAATATCTATATAATATAAAATAAAAGAATAAATTTATATAAAAATATCGCAAAATCCATTGAGGCAAACTAATTATATTCCCCACTCTACCGGGTGGGAGAGTCTACTTGCTTGTGGACATAATTCATTTCGTCATATGGGCTTAGGATTAAGGGCTACCGTGAATTTCTCATTTCGTGTCCGAGGAGCTTTTGGTTTTTCCATTTTACGTAAATGTAAAGTGACAGGCGCTTGAGTGATTTCACGTACCAGACGCATGACGAGAACCATTCTTCTGCCAAGTAAAATTTACAAAATGCTGAAATATTACATTTTATAACATTCCCTTTATTGAGCGAAATTTCTGGAATGCGTGCGTGAGTGTGTGGGTAGCACAAATGGTGCCAAGTAAAGATCAAAAGGACGACGACCTGCAACGCTCCGTTTGGCAAGGACATCGGGAGGAACATATTGCCAATAGCGGAACTAAATGGAATTCAGCGGAAGGCTTCAAAACTACTAACTTGCCGCATCACAATCACCTTAATGAGGCAAACAAAAATATTGAACTTGGTGTTATTTCAGATTTCACCAACGTCAAGTTTAATGTGTACATTCAGTAGTTTTTCTCCCTGATATCATATCGATATGTCATTACCGTTGAACAAGAAGTATAATGTTGCATCACAAGGCTGAACATTATCATTCCTGGCATATACGCTTCGCAGATATCATTCGTCGATCCAAACAAATGGTGTTGGATTACTGAACATTTCAACAATTAAACCGTTTACAGGACGCCTTCCATTACTTAAGCAACATTCCATATCCCACAATGTTTATCAAAATAACACTCCTGCGACTCACAGAACCACTTTATTAGCTTACAATTAACCTTAGAATAAACAATATAGAAAGCTAACAATTACGTTTCATTCGTTTTCTCTTTAATTGAAACAAAATCACCATTACGAGACACTTATATTCAGTCGCCAACAACTTTATCTTTGCGATGAATCATTTTCATCAACTGTATATTTATGATGAACATATCTATTTAAAATTAAACTAATATGAACATTGATACTCACCTAGACAGGTGCCTTATGGATGCTGCGACGGTTGGCTGTCAAGTTCAAATAGTAATTTCTTCCTATCAGAGTAGTAAAACAGTATCACATCATGGCGGGAGAACACAGTTATTAAAAACAGGACACTGTGAGAACTTCACCGGCAATAAACACTGCAACATCTGCTGAGAAAATGAAGTTAGAAAGAGTAAGACCAAGTCGAAAATAAATAAGACAACGGCCACAATTGAACTATTTAAAATGCCGCTACAAGCCAACCTTTTCAGTTCACAGATATCATTCGTCGATCCAAACAAAGGGCGTTTCAAAATCGTAAAATTTGAGAGTTCACCTTTGTGCTATAAATACCGGTCAAAACAAATAGTACGTGAAATGCTTTAATACTGCTCAACAACAGGTGGCAGCCACTCGTTAGCACTGCGCGCCAATATGTTATGTTTTTTCCGATTCCCTCGCCATCTATAAAATGATGAATTTTTCATGAAGATATCGGGAAGCAATAGGAAGCATGTCAATGACCTCTACCGTCAAAATTAAAAACTATGCAAAGATATTCTGCTCCTCATAATAATACGAATTATTATGAGGAGCATTTTTGTCGGTGGTTGTATTGTTTCCAAAAACATATAAGTGAAGTTGCATTTTAAATTTATAAATTATTTAACAATGTAAAATTATAATGTTATGGCGAGGAAATGAATTAATCAGTTGCGCTTCAAAAATAAACATCGAATTGCAATAAAATTAATTTCAGAATTGTCGTTAAAATTGAATATATAATATATATCTGTTAGGTTGTTGTTATTTTTTGCGAAAGCCCCTTGCCTTGTATAATTGAAGCGTTTTTCATGGAATAAATTCGTCCCACGCCTTCTCTCAAGCACATGAAATTAGATAATGGTGGCTGTATATTGGATTCATATTATTGAGATTGACAAGTCATGAAAAACATTCAATATGGAATGGACTAATGCAATCAATAATGAATAGATTAGTAATATGACCGCGGGAAAACTGTTTCCATTTAGCGCTACACGCATGATTGGGCTTGCACAACGCCTTTCATGTCTTATTCACATTCACGTTTTTCATTATCTGATCCACATATTTCATCTGGGACCTTTCTCTGAACTTCTTCACGATCATATTTCCTTCCACAACTGTTTCCAGGGAGGTATCATGTTCAGATGGAACCGATGAATTTATCTATTTCTTTTGTCATTGACTTCTTTCTTCATTGAAAGTTTCACCCTTAGACCGTTTGATGTGAATAAGTTTATCGTTCATGTTTATGTAGCGCAACATTTCCAATATTTTTTCTATCGCTGTCGCTTCCCATTTTCCGCACCGATTAAGACGTATGCTCGATATTTCTTTTAATAAATTTTTTCAACTTTGGAGACTGGTATTAACCTGTGAGCAGAATTTTCCCCTCTTCGTAAGGTCTTATGGATTGAGGCATAAGGCTAGCTAAATATTCCACTATAACTAAGTGATAAAGAAAGTCAATTTTCGCACTTTATGTAGCAGCCATGATTCCAACACAGAGTATCATTGCCATACTATTAATATTTATTTATATATCATCATCAGTATTTCAATCCTAGGATTAGTTTACTGCAGCCCCCCATTCTACTCTATTTAATGTCAATTCCGTCAGTCGTTGACACCTCTGTTTTACGTTCTTCTTAATTTGTCCTATCTACATATCTCTTGATCTTCCTCGTTGAATCTTCCCTTATAATTTCCCTTCTATTATATTCCTAAACAATTGTGTGTTTATTTTCTTTTTAGATAGGATTTCCTTCCCTTTTACTGTTCTTAGAACCTCTTCCAGTTGTTCGTATACCTCCTCTATTTCCTCATTTGAATGGCTGGACGTCGGCATGTACACCTTTACTATCACTGTATCCGTAGGCACTGCCTCTGACTTTATCATCAATATCTTTTCATTATCTTTCCAGCACGATATTATTTTCCTTGCCCATTTCTTTGCCAGCATGATGCCTACTCCTACAATTTTCTGCTTGTCTCTCGAGTATATCACCCTGTAGCCGTCGCTCTAGAAGTCGTGCGCCCCTGCCCACTTAATTTCGCTCAATCCTAGGATGCCTATCCATCTCCATCTTTGCATTTTCTATTTTCCCGCACACACCCCTGATGACCTTACGTTCCAATAATATAATATTATAGAAATATATATAAACCATAAACACTGTAATCAACCCGAAGGTCGGTTTGGTAGAGCTCACCCATGTACCAAGCCCGACGGCGTGTGAATATTCACACACATCAGGGTAGGGGGGCCAGTTCCTTTCCCTGTGCCGGTTATGGTTTCCCAGAAAGATCTGGGAAAACCGAAAACCCGAAAAATCAACTAGCTTGGGTGGAGCTGCAGGTGCCCAAAGTGCCTTGCCCGGGAATCGAACCCGGGACCCTCCGGTCAGTAGTCCAACGCTCTACCCACTAGACCACCGCGACCCACTAGAAATATATATATATACAAATAAATATATATATACACACATATATATATATAAATATATATATATATATATATATTCACATAGAAATAGATATAAGGAAAGGGGGATAGGAACACATATAAAGGACGAACACAGGGGAGGTGGGGAAGGCGGAATTGAGTAGAGACCGGGGCTTGAACACCGGATCTTTCCACTTTCCACTACCGGGTGGATGCTCTAACACACACACACAGTATGACATAGTATAAACCTAGTATTCAACCCGAAGGTCGGTTTAGTAGGCGATGGTAGAGTTCACCCAGTACTAAGCCCGACGGCGTGTGAAATTCACACATCAGGGTAGGGGGGCCAGTTCACTTCCCTGTGCCGGTTATGGTTTCCCAGGAAGATCTGGCACCATCACATAGCTTGGGTGGAGATGTAGGTGCACAGAGTGACTTGGACCGGGAATCGAACCCCGGCCATCCGGTCAGTAGTCCAACGCTCTAACCCCTGGACTACCGCGACCAACACGCACGCGCACACCCACACACACACACATATTATATGTGTGTGTGTGTGTATATATATATATTTATTTATTTATATACATATATATATATATATATATTTCTATACACATATAAATATATATATATAGATAAATATATGTATATATTTAAATATATATATATATGAATATGTTTTTTATTATTTAGAAACCACGTTCACGAATGTGTGAGAATATTGACTTGTTTTATCTTTTGATTTCAGAGGAAATCAAGTATTTCCATCAAATCAACGCCCAACATACTATTCTAAATCATCTGGCTTTCCAAGCAACAAAAATACTGCGATCAATTTCTCTTTTAATTGCCTTTTGCAGGGATGATTTCGGTGGATCTTCTTTCATCGTCCTTTAGGGGTGTAAACTGTTGCAGGAAAACGTGAGTCATGTTCGGATGTCGGCAAATGGGACGAATAACGTTTCCAGAACGATGCACAATACCCCGCTGCGAATAAAGCAAACTCCCCTCACCAACTCATTATCGAAAACGGGTCCACGGGGAGCGGCGACCAACATTCACGGCCAATTCATTTTCCGACGCCCCAATTGCCTCCGTACGACGCGTCATTTTCAATCTATCTGGCTGCATTCCACGAGTAATTAGGAAAGTCCGGGGGCTACTGCCCATCAAGGATTCAATGGAAAGATTGGAGGGAACAAATCAGGCACTCTGAATGTCCTTGAAACGTCAGTCAAGAGTTTCGATGCGTAAGGAGAAGTCGATTTCTCGATCTAAATCTTGATACGGTTCATGATGTCATAATCACCCTCCGGCAAAGTGAATACTTATAACCACACGCGTATGGACTCATGTTACTCTTTGCTCGTGTCACTGAATGATACATAATAAGGTATTAAATTATTATTATTATTATTATTAAAATGTACATGTGCAAGAAGACAAATGTCAGGTGGCACACAAGTCCCAAGTGTTACAATAAACTTGCCTTGGAAAAATAACATGGTTTCAGAAATACAATCAACATCACAAAAGATAATAAATAAAATCAGTCAGAAAAAAAGAAAAGAAATACACTTTAAGGAAATTTCCAAACACCAATCTGTAGCACATAAAAAAAAAGAAAGTCCCCATTTCATTAACATTTGTTTCCCAATCAACAAGAAAAAAAATTTAAGCTGTTACATTTAATTTTATGCAACACATCAATCAAATGATTACAGAAGTTGTTTACATCTTTTCTTAAAAGTTTGGACTCTGTTGGGTAAGGGCTTAAACATTTTTGCAGGTAAATTGTTCCAATCAATAATTTAATTACTTTCCGTGGTATATATATGGTATATATATATGGTATATATATATGGTATATATATGGTATATATATGGTATATATATGGTATATATATGGTATATATATGGTATATATATGGTATATATATATGGTATATATATGGTATATATATATATATATTTATTTATTTATATGAATTCATTACTTTGCATGGTGGTCACTTTTATGATCGCATTGAAATTTATTGCCTATAAGGCAAGGCTCGTTACGAAAATAAATAGGTATTAATTGTTCCCTGTCAATAAAACACTTAATTGTCCCAGCTGAAAACTACGTGCTCCTTATGCACGCACTGATAACTGTATAAGAATAAACTTTGATCAATACTATAATATTTTGTAGCTCAAATTTAACTTTGATGCCGACACCTTGCTTCGATATTTTTGTATCTGAAAGTATTTACTAAGCATCATGTAATGAGCATTAATTTCACCAGTGCTGCAGGGTGCTCGTACTAAAAGTAATACTAAGTAAGTATAAAAGATAATGGCTAAATTTCTACCGAGAACACATTTTATGCCCGAACAAGAGTTAACCGAAAGTCACGATTGTGTCGCCATTTCGGAAAATATCATTCAAGAATGAGTGGAATTGAATAAATCCACAAAAGTGCATTCAGGTTTTAAATAAGATCCATGCTTATGCTGCACTGTGTGTAAAATCACGGTATGGACTTAATATTGCGGTCAATTGAAAGTTATTATGCAGTAATTATGGCATATTCATCTCATCTGCATCTACATATAATACCCCGCAAGCCGCCGCAAGAGCGTGTGGCGGGGAGTGTTAGGTCACCACCCGTTAAAGGGGGAAAAAAACCCGCATTCAAAATCAACACATACATGCAAACCCATACCCACAGTGGTGCATACATTCATGCAAAAATCATGTCATTTTACACTCATGCAAATGCGTATGCTATCATCTAACAAATAATAGCACCTTTGGATGCGGTAAGAAACTCATCCAGCATCGTGCAAGTTAGATTTTGGTAAGTAGGGAGGCGAAATTCCACCACCACAAGAACATGCAACATAAAACGCTCTCCTGCCCAAGATAGAGAATTTAAGAAATTATTAAGAATCTTAAAGAATCTAGAAGAATTTTAAAGAATCTTCACGCGCTTCTTCCAATGCTTCCAAGATTGGTTTGATACACTTCATTTTATTCTGGTCTCCTCATTATTGCTTTGGATATTTTCGCAGTAATATATAAAAACTCACTTGATTCAAGTAATTCTTCTGTAGTACTTGTTGGTGAGTTTCCCTGTTTCCTTTCACGTTTCTTACGCTTTAATTCTATTTTTCACTTGTTTTTCATAACACTGCTTGTCAAAAATTCAATCGCGTTGGCAAGAGAGATTGTAAAATCTACGGGTGTCTATAAAATATGATGTCCCACTGTGCTATTCTCTGCCGAAGTATTATAGCACCTATTCTTTCACTCCCTAAGAAATCATCAATTGTTTATCATTGATTCGGCACAAAATATTTGTGAAGACAAGATATTATTATTTTTCCCACAGGTGAGGTGTTAAACAGATTCTAAAAATTCTTCGTCGTGTACTTGCTCCTTGATGGAGAGCCCCTCGGACAAGTGGCAGTTTTTTTGAACTGTTACTATGCAAATTGAAAAGAAAAGCTACCAATGGATCACTTGTAAAAATTAACGTTTTACATACTTGCAAAAAAAATTTCACTCACCATTATTTTTAAAAGTACTTACTATGTTGGCGGTAATGTTTATCTAAGTGTCTCCGATGTCTGACCATCCATTTCCAAGGAATTCGAAACCGCGATTGGCGGGTTAGCCGGACAATACGTTTACCACTCTCGTCGGGAGTGTGATTACAGTGACACTATGTGTACTTGTATACATTAGCCAATACTATTATTGCGTAATATGACTCACTGCCAATCGGTCACAATTGAAATGGAATGACGTTTTTTTTTAAGGAAATAGGAAAAAGAGACAAAATCGTGTTTGAGTCATGAACCTTTCTTAAATGTACGAACTGACATGTACTAATCCCTTGTCCCTCTCCGTGGGTGAGCCCTCCTCCTACCTGCAGCGTTGGGCCAGATTCCTCACCTTGGGTAGGAGAGAGTTTTATGTAGCACGTTCTTGTGGTGGTGGTATTTCGCCTAGCTACTTACTAAAATCTAGCTTCCACGTTCGTGATAAATTTCTTGCTGCATCCTGGGGTACAATTATTTGTTGTAGTTAAGCGTATGTACTTGCATCCTTGTGGAGTGAAGGGAGGTAGATGTATGTTTGCATGCGCGTGGAATGATGGGATGTTTCTATGAATGTGTGCACTGCTGTGGATTGGGGTTTGCATGTGTGTGTTGGTTTTGAATGCGGTATTTCTTTTTTCCTTTTTTTGGATGGTGACCTAACACCCCCCGCCACACGCCCTTGCGGCGGCGTGCGGGGTATTGTGTAGATTTAGATGTACTAAGAGAGAGAGATACGACACTCGCCAATAGCGCAGTCGACCTAGCTTTTCCCGTCTTGTCCACACGGGGAAATATTATCAACAGAAGATTAATAGCCAACCAACTTTGCACATTCCTTAGAAACGAACGCACGTACATGCGAGCGCTGCATCAGAATCTCGGTTGCATGTTAAGGACATTTACAAAGTCGCGCTCACGTGATCGCTCAGGCCATTGACCAGGGCGGACCTTGCCATTACAACTTAAATGGGGTGGGATATTTCCAGGGAAAAACACCCGGGCAAACTGCTTGTTTCTGTCTACAAAGCATTTCTTAACTTGATGGAAAGGAGACAAAATATGCAAATTTCACTTGAATAGAGATTTATTCACGACCCGGGTTTCAAACACTTAATGTCATCTTCAGCTGACTATACAGAGTTTGATTTGATTCGCCATTGAATGATATAATTGGCTCCTACTAACAGTTTACCAAGAGCATTACAAATGAAAGAGTCTGGAAAATTTTCAGCCGTTCGCGTAAAATGTAACGTGGTGAATGTACGGTAATGTGAGAAGATCGTAAGTGTTTTCTAGCGTAGTACGTAAACTAGCAAAAAATAACAATTTATATTGTAACCATTTTATCCGTCTAATTATATTATTGCCACACAATATTTGGGAAGGTATTTACCGAAAAGATAAGATAGTAGATATAGATTATTTATTTACTTTAGTACCCTGCAAGCCACCGCTAGGGTGTGTGGCAGGGGGTGAATACACAAGAATAATTTTTATCTGAACATAACCCTACCGTGCTCGGACAATGATATTCTAATCCCTTATCGTTCGTGGAAAAAATTACATCTTAAATCTATCTGTTCTGCACTTAATCTTTCTAATTTTATTGACGTGATCTCTCATACCGTAGTACGATGGGGGTAATTACATATTTTACTGCTAAGGTGACGTCCTTCCAATTTATGCAAGAGCTTCAATCTGTAATTTTAACCTTCGCTCCGTGAGTGATTCCCAGCCTAGCTGCTCTAATATGCTGCATCTGCTACTTAGTTTATCATAACAACATTTTACAAATCTAGCTCATCTACGCTGCATGCGAACCAATTCAGCAATCAATCCAACTTCGTTAGGATCCCATATACTTTCAGCATATTCTAAATGAGGTCTAACCAGCAAAAGAATACATTTCTCTTTGACCTTTTCATCACATTTACGCAGTTCTCTTATTAAAAATCCTAATTTTCTGTTAGCTTGTCCACCAGTATCTATAAATAGTCGTTCATTCCTCCAAAAATCAGAAATCATAGTAATAAACAATCGAAGTAATAGTAAAAATATCGAATTGCAGGCGATAACAAGATTAAACACAGCGTAGGCATCAAGTGCATTCGTAGACTTGTGTATGAATTTACTTGTGTGTAAGTTAAAATAAGTTTTTCGTGAACATAAACCTCTGTGGGGTTGTGCATTAGCATGCTTCTGTTGTTTTTTCTGCATGTAATTTCTCTGTATTTTATGGGGGTACGAGTCCAACACCCCCCGCCACTCGCCCTTGCGGTAGCTTGCGGGTATATGTTGAATTGATTTGTTAGACCATTAGAACTGTCCCCATTTTCTTTTTCTGTAAATGTATCACTTGGGATTCATAAAAGTCCACCATTCCATGCAGCAAAAAAATTTGGTAGAAATCCGTCCCATCCTAATTGTTGAATTTTACGTAATATACAATTGGCATTTCTTTCATGAATTTATTGAAATTTCAAATTCCTCCGCTGTCCGCTGAAGACCCTCCATGTGTCGTTATGTCCAACGGTGTGACTTAAATTATCTGGATATTTCAAAATCTTTCATCCTATTAATTTAACAAAATATTTTAATATACAAGGAACGTAGCTACGGTCGTGAATCAATGTAAACAAAAGATAACTTTATCGGCATCTAGATGTTTAAAACTCAGAGTAGATTCATTAACTTTTTCGTTCGTAATAAAATGAATAACATTGTGGCCTCTTTTGAAATTCATTCAACAATTGATAGTTGCCTATCAAATGTATCAGTTATTCTAGAGCCAACTCATGCACTGCACTGAGCAAAGACAACGGCCATTTTTGCCTTTCAACTTCCTTGACTGCATTTTTAATTCATGCATGGATTTCATCAACAGATATTAATAGTATTTATTATGGAATTAGTTCGAAATTCTCTATTCAAATGCATGCGCTATTTTGTCGGCTGGAATCAAATGATATTCTGTGGTCTACTGTGGAAAATTTTTAACCCGATAAGATTTTTTAGACAACTTTCCACTGAAAACGCATCTAACCAAATGGCTCTCACTGTTCATTTTTGTGAAATCTATTGATATTATTTCATGACCTTTCTCCATATAATATTCTTAATTTCCTGCTGCGCGGTATTTTTAACAAACTTCGTTCCGTTATTCCTGTAGATAACATCAACAAGAACTGCCTCGAAAGATAGCAACAATTTCAGAGTGTAAAAATCATTCGCCTTGATCTTGATCCCGATCAAGGCGAATGATTTTTACTCCCTGAAATTGTTGCTGTGAAATGCATGTTAGCGGAGGACTCCGTTAAAAGTTACTGTTGCGGCATCTCCCTCAGTTTCTTGAAATTTGTCTCGAAAGAGTTCTCTTTATTTGCCACCCTTTACCGCTGTACACTGTGACCAATGTTGAACAATTTTTAAATATTCTTTTTTTTTTAACATCAAGCGTTCCGTGAGGTGGTTAGGTAATGGGTATCTAGTGTATTAGAACAATAATAAAATAATTATTCCCATCTAGATCTTAATCGGAGTTTCGATTAAAAAAAGAAATTATCGGAAAGAACGCCGGTTAGAATTCAGTCAAAACGATAATGACCTAACTTTCACGCATCGCAAAATTTCCCCTATCCCGACTTCGATTTGCCCAAACCCTCCCAGCGACGCTGCACACGGTTCAAGTCTACCGCGGTTCGGAAGAACACTTGTTGACGAGGGAGGGAAACTTGCCTCCTACCAGTCAGTCAATCGGCCATCGGAATTTTCTCTTCGTGCCATCCGGAAGCAGACGCCAGGGGGGGAGGATTGGGCGAAGAGGAGGTGGTGGGAGGGAAGCAGTAAATGTGAGTGAGTGGACTCGCTGGATTCTGTTTACGTTCCTCCCGGGCGGAGAGGGTGGACCGGAGGAGGAAGAACACCGCCACCGTCCGCCCTCCACCTTGCTGCGTCTAGCACGAGCGCCCCCGGGGGGTGATTGCGCTCCGCTCACGAGAGGACGGCGGTCTCCCCCGAAAAACAAAACGGCTGATGCGAGTCGTCCCGCAGACAGACGTGTCAGAGCTGGGCACGTGCCCTGCTGCCCCCTCGCTTCCTCGGATGGGAAGGCACTCCAAATGATTTCCCTAAGGCAGGGTTTCCCCCATCGGTGTAATTTCTCTTCCGAGGTTTTTTTGTAATTTTCGGCAGAATCATGCAGTCTTTGAGTGCTATCAGTCCAGGGTGCAAGGAATTAGTGGCGTATGTCCAGACAGTCCTTCATTTGTATATAGGAAATTTATCCCCATAATAATTTGTCATAAGTATCCTCCAAAGTTCCTTTTCCTAACTAGACGCGGTCCTCGACAATATTAAAAACTTTCCAATATTCCAAGCTGATTTTCAGCGTTCCAATCGCAATTTCGCAATTCGAACGCAAACATTGTATGGGCATTTTTAAAGGATGGATGTGCACAATACTATTTTGATTACCTTGAAAATGTTATCGTTTTACTGACATCTTGTTTGACAAAAAGTAGTCACCAACTCGAAGGCTAATTCGAAAGATTAGGGTAGAGTTCACCTTTGATGCAAATGGATATGCAATCCTAACTGGCACATAGGCCTAATGGTGTTTTAATTTCTCACGTGAGATTAGAGTACACCAATTCATTTCCTCCTGCCGCCTTATGGTTTATCACGGTGATCTGAAACCCGGAAAATCACACAGTTTTTAGGGAAACTACATAGGAGAAGCTGGGTACTCCCAATTCACCAGGAATCGACCCCGAACCCTCCGATCAGTCGCCGAACGCTCTGACCATTATCAGAGAGACGCTGTTTCTGAAATTTGTTGTCGAATGATGACTGAAATATCAATTTTGAAATTCTGTGTCCTTCTATACATTGTTACTTTGGGAATATTTGCACTGCGACCACTTACAAGATGATTGATTGAACGCGCGACTGGCAGGCAGAGACAGTGCACATTTTTGGTGTGGTTGTCCTATCTAAGAATTGCACGTACTTCCCCTGAACTCCCATTTTGTGACCTTGACTTGTTTTATACCTTCATGGTAGCTAAAGATTAAGGAGTAGAAGAAACAATTTGACCAACCGCTTCATTTTGACCAATGGTCTTGAGTTATAAAATATTTTCCCTCTACTATTGGTACATATATGGTCGACGTAAAAACAAGACCTAAGTTTAATTTATAATTGCCTTCTGCGTTTCATCTTGAAGAAAATGTGAATTTTCCATCCGAGATAGTAGCAAGTCATGATCTCGAAAACTTCTCGTGCACATGCATTTTGATCTTCCTAGTTCGCGTCCTCTGGTGAGGCTGGATCAACACGGGGTTGCAATCCCAAATCGGCATTTTGAAGCTCTCTAAAATAATTATCTGCAAATCTCTTCATTCCTACATACTATTTTGTCGCATAAATGCCTTTATTTTACAAACGCGTGTCATCAATAGTATTTCAATCCTAAGAGTGGTTTACTATGGAGCCCTCCATTCAGTGATTATGCCCTCACCCTCTGATAGCTTCTCTCTTTTACCTCCATCTTCATTTGCCCTACGTACTTGTCTCGTGGTCATCCTCGCGTGATTTTCCTCTCAATTTTCCATTCTATAATGTTTCTAACGAATCCATTATGCCTCACGATGTATCCAATCCATCTAGTTCTCCTTTTCGTTGATGTTTTCCATATGGACCTTTCCTCTTCTACGCTCTTCTACGCTCTCCTGTATGTACTTCCTCGTTCCACATTTTGTCTCTCCAATTATCTTCAGCATTCTTCTCCAGCACTATGTTTCAAAGGTGGAAAAAAAGACCTGATGACGTTGAAAGCGCGATTGGAAATCTTCGCTGCTTCACTTTTCCAATGTTCTGACCCGTGGGCATGCTCCAGACGAACGTTTCAACGAACTGCCTCCTGGTTTACAACCTCAGGTTCTTCGAACATAGTGGTTTCCTCCTCTGTAAGAACTCCTTAGCTTGAACTATTCTTCGCTTGGTGTCGATCGAACTCTTTCCATCCCAAATTATACTTCTCAGGAGGATGAAGGATTCTTTCAATATACGTATGTACTTCTTTATTCTTGAAATTAAACCTTGAACTTACTCTGCCTGTCTTTACTTCCATAGTATCTTTCTTGCCACATTTCAGTCAATCTGATGTTATCTTCTCCATTAGCATTTATCTTTTCCTTCCAGTCGTCTCCCACTTCTACGTTTCTTTGTCTACTCGAAGGACTTTCTCATTAACCACTCAGTCCGATCGTTTTTCCTGCATTGCTTCTCTGTAGTGCCAACCTTTCTACTCCTTCCAATACGTACCATCTTCCATGTTTCACAGTCCTTAGAAAATTGTACTCAATGTATGAACCAGAGATAGATGTCTAGGAACCGTTATCTGTGAAACAAAATATCCCCCCCCGCATGTTCTTTGGTAGCCTAGTGAGGAGATCTTTCAGACTCTGACCAGAGGGCCAGGGATCGATTCCAGGGGGTTTGTAGCGAAAATGCAGGCCCGAGCTGCTTGCTTTTTCGGTTAGGTGCCATCGCTTTTTGGGGAAGTGCAGGCTGCTAAAGGGAAAGGAGGTTACATCTTTGGAAACATGGTTAAGGGGTAGGGAAAGATATGATAAAGGGTTGAATGGGAGTATCACTCACCGAAGCACATAAAGCGTGACATCCGGCAGCGTCCCACTGCAGACAATGAGTGTGTGGAGGAGAGTTGGCAATTTCAAGTGACGTGTTCTTCTCCGTGTCGCCATTTAGCCTCCTCCCTGGAAAGGAACAAATGTGGCAGTAATAAGTTTTCATTCTGTAGCACTCTCGTCATAAGCTTTTCCAATCCATGTGCACGGAAATTCGTACCATATATGAAAAATGTCTAAGAATTCATATTCACTGCTGTGCACCGTGAGCCTCGTGAATTCCGAGCCTTTACAGAGTGCGGGTCATTCGTTTGCGAAACCTCTATAAAGTAATCTCGTTGCGCTTCGTCATAAACCGATTATTGAAACATCGCTACGCCTTCAAATTTTCCGTTTAACTAGGCAAAACTGGGAAAGAGACTCATTTGTGACATATTTAGACGTATTTGTGGGATTGGCTTAAGGATTGAGAGATTCCATTTGTGACAGTAATCAACAACTCAGCCATCCATGGTAACCAAACTGCCCAAAAATGGCAAAGGAAATCTTACAAACATAGGTGATGTGGTAGGTTTTAAGGAATACTCCGTCCCGTCCGATCTCAACCTGCGGGAATAATTTCAAGATGACCTCCTACACGTGCGCTGTTCGAAGTAGTTGTAGCTTAAATTCTTCTGTGATGAGTTTAGCAGGTCGATTAAACGGACGAGACGACTGACAGATTTTTTAGTGTCGACGTGACACTAGATGTCGACGCTATATGGATATCTACGTCGACATTAATGTCGGCCTCAACGTTACCAACATTTGCAACATCGATATAGTCTTTGGTTTCGTCGACGACGACATGTCTAGGAGGGGTAGACATTGCACCGATGTAGTATTACGGCATGAGAACAGAAGGCCGATGTCTCATAGCCCTAATGCCGAAGTGGGAATGAATTTTGATTCCAGAACATTTCGATCCGTTCATTTCGAAATGAAAACGCGGTCACGTCAAATTTCACATCTCTCCACCTTCATTTCTCGGCAATAAAATGGTGAGTCCCGTATAAACATGACAGCAATAGGCTCTGTATTTCGCTCGTTTCCAATCTATAGAAAAATTATCGGTGTGGGTGCGTGAATTTCACATGCCGCATAAGGCTTGACACGAGGTGGATTGTGTCCACGCCTTTCAAACCAACCATAGGGTTGATCACCGTGGTTTTCTTTAAATATAACGATCAGGCCTTTTTAATTCGGCGTCCTCAATCATTTCACGTCATTCTCGTCGGATGTCATTCGCATATGAGGGCCGATTTGCGATTTCGAACGACCGCGAGGGGCCTCCAGCCACTGTCGATGGATTAGAAAGGATCTCCGCCACCGGGGGCCGAGGGGAACATCGGCGCGTGATGATGCATCATGGCCCCCGCTCCTCGCGGTCCCTTGATGGGGCGGGGAATTTAAAAACGGGGGGGAGGGAGTGTTGTTGGAGAGGAGGGGCGCTGGGAAAGGGATAATGGAGAGGGCGACAACGATGGTGCCGAGGATGGGAAGTGGGCGGGGGGGAGGAGGGTTAACGCGCTCCCGGTAGGGAAGAGGGATCGGGTGGGAGCGTGGTGTGGGGGAGAGGTGGCGAAAAGGATGGATCAGGGAGATCAACACGGAGTTCTTCGTCATCATCACTTCCATGTCCTCTCCCTCCCCCCAAACCCTCCCTTCAACGCCCACCCAGGCCACGCACCATCCACCACAACCGGAAAGCACTCGACACGCGCGTGGTGGCGGTGGAGGACATCCGATCCTCTAGCAGTGAGTGCTGCCTTCATCAATGCTCTCAACGGGCTTTACGCACTCACTTTCTATTACATTACACGAATAATTGTCCATTGCACATTGTCCTTAAGGCTGCTTTAATTTTATTTTAACTTTTATTTAAACGGGGTCAGTAAAAAAAATAGGAGAAAAAAGAATGTCTTGACGGTGGACGTTTCGGCACCACTAGGTGGCCCCTTCGTCATCAAAAAGGTGATTAAATTAATCGGAAGTGTGCTGTTCTCTTGTGGATGGTGGATGAAGGGGAGGAGGTGCAGGTTAGAAGAGGAGAACGGTGCTGGGTTGAAAAATAGGGGGAAGGTGACAATGAAGTGGGAAGGAGAGAGATTTAATTGTAATTAGTAAGGTTGGATTAATTGTATTTCCTAGATTTTCATTAGGATTATTGTTATAACTGGTTGTCTACTGGCTCAGGGTAGGTTTATAATATACGCTATTTTAACGCATTCCTAACCCGTATATGACATGATATGAAATGTTTTGCTTTAATATTTCCATTAATACTAGGAAATACCTCCGTTAATTTCATCCAGACCTATTCTTTTCCTTCCTCCACCCTATTTTCGCAGGATTTTTCTCCACCCCCTTTAATCTTCAGCAACCCATTGCCTCTCAATATCTCCTGTATTCATTAGCCCAGCCTTCATCGAATTTCTCCCAACATTCGCCTCCCTTCCACCAAAAAGTTCTGGGACTTCACCGTTTGTTTCCCTTTCCGGTCATTTAATTTTTTTCCATCTTTCAACATCAATTTCCATCTGAGGGGAATCAATTTAATTAATTATCCCATTATATTAATCAATTATCCCAATTAAATCCATTTAAACGATCCCTATGCGGCAAAAGTTAAAACGTAGTCCATAGCGAATTTGGAAGTCTCGCGCTTTCAAAATTAGGTATTAGCGATTGGATCTTTCTATGATTTACCGTTTTCAAATGAGGTAATCACATTTGACATTGATTTTGAAATTAAACATATAATCGCTCTATTAAATGCGCATTACCATAGTCTGTTAGGAAATTCATTTTCCGTGGGTAAGGTAAAATGTGACTCAAATAAATGGGCACAAAGTTAATAATCCATTGACGTTTTTATAAATCAAACCACTTTGCTTTTTCACATAAACTTTTTATTGTCACGACCCAAGTTTCGCTATGGCATAACATCATCAGGTAAAAATACAAGTCAAGCACAGTATATATACATATCTCTGGGCGGAGGGGAAGAGGAGGTAGGAAAGAAAAGTGGTTTGATTTATAAAAACGTCAATTTGAAGATTTTCCACCAAGTTACGCCAGAAACTGTTTTATTTAATAATCCATATTTACTACTTGATTAATTATGCTTACATTTCAGTGGACTAACTTCAATAATTCTTTTAGACCTAAAATATTTTTATTGGTACGCCAAAACCTTTTCCTCCAGCTCTAATTTTATATTTGATGAGAAGTTATAATCATTCTGCATATCGGTGCAATAAAAATAGAGATAATCAAAGCGAAAAATACAAATTCATATGTACGTCATTCCTTGTACTAAATGCTTTAGTCCAGAACATAATATCTCCCGTCGTTAAAAATCCATTTTAGAGCCATGCTCAATTATCCGGGGATAAATATTTGACGGAAGGTCGATTCAGATACGTTGACGCAAGTGGAGATGGAATGGATTGATTTGAGATCGGATCGGATGAAATCGACTCGAGTTAAGAGATTGGTTGCTTTGAATCGATTCGAGATCGGTTGAAAATAATCGATCTCCAAAATAATCGCGTCGACGTCTCTCCCCATTTCAGCTGAGAAGAAATCAGGCCTAATACAAAATTCAAAATTGTTCCCGTTAAAAAATACTCAAACCGCAAATCCCATGGGTAGGATTTTCTTTGAATTAGTGGGCCATGGCTTGACCTCCATGAAGATTATTCACAGAGACCCCTTGTATTCCCCTTTGACCGAGTACTCCTCCCTCTCCTCCTCCCCACACAACTTTCGCTTGTTGAATCCTATAATCCCCCTGATAAGGCCTTTTAATCAGCTGCAACACGAAAAAACAATAGTGCTTGGGTAGGGTTCTTTTGTTTCCCGCGGCACGTCGGTATTTTTTTCTGAATTCTGCCGACAGTTGAAAATACGGGCGGACATGATAAGCAGATAATAAGGTCGAGATTGAAGATTTGAGTAATGGAACTGATTGCGTCACCAGCAGAGATATTTCTGTTTCTGTCCCGTAGAAGAATGCTTCAAGAGTGCAGAATTTTCGTTCGCCCTTCATCCAAGGGAAAACCAGAAAATTTGGAAAAACAAAAATGGAGCTCGATGGAGAAGGAAAGTCGGAATCATTTCAAGGCTGCTTGATGAGCAAAAAAGTTGAGGGAAGAGCTTCGTCTAGCTAATCTTAGGATTGACCACGAGTGGTGATCATAATTACCGACAAAGCTACCCTTCACTCAGCGTGCCTCTCATCAAAACCCTTCGTGCAAATGCTTGTTTTGCCAGCGCATGTTACAAATTATTCTCCTAATTTCTCTAAGACTACAACCATTTTCCTTTAAAATATTGACTAAATACCTACACCGCTTCACCTACTCTAGTTTATGCCCACCTATTTTATTTATTTTTCATGGATCCGAAAACAGCCAATTCCTTAGATTAATGCCAATGATTAACGTAGATTTATAAATTATTGAGAATCTAATTATTTATCTTGTGGTTAGTTTTCGTCCCGAGCTTCACGGACGGCTTTTGTAGAACAGCAACTCTAACTTCCAGTCCCTTTGCTGCCTGACAAGTCATTTGCTTGACCAACTGCAAAATTGACGTAAACACCTCGTCTGCTCATCACTCATTGATATTTCCAGCTCAAGACCTTACAATGCCGACCTTAAATTTTCGATGTCTCGTACATCCCTTAACATTTACGATTCCCATTTTATAAATAACGATTCTCGACATAAAATAAATTAAATAAGAAAAGGGATGTATACTATATTTTTAATGACATTTCCATTCGTACAGAATCAGAAGTGGAGGGGTTGAAGGAAACTGTAAAAATTCTCTCGCATCACATTAATCTATTGCGTGTGCTTCGCATTGCTGTGTAATCCCAATGTCACATGAACACCTACCTCTTGGGCGGCATTCCCGATTACTTCGCCCTGTGACATTTAAACATCCGAGCTTCGCACAGCACCCGACTCTACTGCCTGGGTGCTCATGATTCACTGTCGTAATGAACGCTGTCGTTCTCCCGAGGCATGATTGGACAAGGATGGATACAAAACATTTTTCGTCCCGAGGTTGGCGGAGGACGAAACGGAGGATGAACGACCCTCAAACTCTCGTTCACGGCCGGCAGGAATACGCGAGGCACCCTTTCCCGGGGAGAGGATGAGAGAGATGTTTATAAGGACGATCCTGTCCCTCCCCCCTCCCCTCTCTCATCATACTCCATCTGCGCTCTCGCCTGAGGGGGGGGGGGGCTAATTGAATCCGTAGGCAGATTCACGTTCAAGGATCCCGCATCTACTACGAATGGATGGACCCCCCGATCCCCCTCTCGTCTGTGGGTATTTTTGTCGTCATCTCATTTCGGAGCCATCCATGTTTCCGGGTTAAGTGTGCGAATTTTCCGCATTGATCGACCACTTTTGGAATGCTGTGAAGATAATCGAATGGGGGATTTACGGATTGATTTGAACGAGTCATGCCATAAAACATTCCCTCTCTCGCTTCTTGACGACGGCGATCCACGACGGAAGCGCTTAGCATGAAAGCTATCCCCCTCCGGAATATAAGTTAACGCGAAATAAACACAATGGCCATGTCGGTAGCTTCATCTATTAACTTGCATGTATTCGTATGAAGCGAAACGATTTGCTTAAATAGTCTCGTATACTGTATCTCCAAATACTTTTTATCGATGCTGAATAAAGATCCTACGCTAAACATTTCGAACATTGATAAGCCATATCCTTGCTATTTCTATTCTATTAGCCTTTAATTGCGTTTCTCAGTGGCATTTAATTTTCACGAACGCCTCGGCTCCTGCTGAATTCTTCAGTTGTGGTCTATTTTTCGGAAAGTATGGTTTTCTTTTGTTTTTATTTTTCTCGCATGGCGTTATTGCTCGAAGACAACTCGTGGAGCACCTTTTAAATCGAGAAGATTGAGCGTCGATACACTTTTGCCTGCGACTTTTCCACGACCCGAAGGTACACGGCCGGTAGACGGATTCGGGAAGGTCCTCAAGAGTGCGTGAGTAAGCTTAAATGACGGCACTTAGGGTCTCATGGTGGTGTCCTTTGAGAGAGGATTTCACTTTTGAGAATATGAAATAGTCTGCCGGTGCCAAGTTGGGAATGTAAGGCGGTTGGGACATGGTCGCGATGGCTTAGCAGGTCTTCGAAAGTAGGCGTTCGACTCTGCTCGTGGTCATCTGTCAAGACCTTTGGGAAGAGTTTAGCGCAGATCGTTCGCATCGCCAAATTCATTATGGAAATTTATATCGTCGATTTCAAATTACGATACTAATGTAGTTGGAGAGCTTATTTTAAAACAAATTGCTCAATTGACTTTAAAAAATAAATTCAATGAAATTTATACGTACACATAAGTTAACATTATTTACTTGCTTTGATTTATATCAGACTTCACAAGTGAGATACCAAGGTGTTCTCATAAGTCAAAATTTTGCATGATAGGTTTTCGTTGAACCATGATTCATTCGATGATGCAGGTATATCATTCAAATTTTCTTTCACCGTGAAATTATTTGCGTGCTAGTTGGTAATAGTTTATGCTATCATATATTAATTCAGCGTATTTATCTTTTACTCTAGGTTTCCTGACTGCAATCAACTGCTACAATGTGAAATGGGCAACAAGAGTCCAGGATGCATTTACTGCCACTAAAATTTTAGCATTGGTTATCATTATTATTGCTGGATTGACTGCTTTAGTAATTGGCGAAACAAATAACTTAGAAAATATGAATCAAGGTGCGAATTGGGATCCAGGATATATTGCTCTTTCATTCTACTCTGGACTTTTCTCTTATGCTGGATGGTGAGTTAACGTTGGTTGATAAAATTTGTTGTCTCTAGCATAACTTTATAGAATTTGCATTACATATTGAAATGAAATTATTGACTTTGTATTTCCGCACACTTTATTTAAATTTATGTAAAGTACAGTAGAGCATAAATCAAAACGTACTCAGTAATTATCTATGCACTAGTGCTTGTGAAGAAGTTTTTCTGCATCAAATGAATGAAATTAGACAGAGATACTAATTGTTTGCACATGATTTCTGGCATGTTCTCATAATACATATTAAAATCAAAATTTCAGAGCTATGTTTTGCTTATTAAAATATTGAATTATTTCTTATAGGAACTATCTAAACTTTGTGACTGAAGAACTTAAAGAACCTTATAAGTAAGTGTCACTACTTTCAACAAGATGATATACCTGTATATTCTTTGAAATCTAAATAGATATACATACTAAAAAAAATTAGCATCTAGTGGTAATCCAAGTTAGAAAATGACCCTTAACTTTTCTTCTTTCAGAAATTTGCCTCGTGCGATATGGATCTCAATGCCAATGGTCACAACTATTTATGTATTAGCGAATCTTGCGTACTTCATAGTGCTCACCAAGGATGAAATCTTGTCATCTGATGCAGTAGCTGTGGTATGTTACAGCTTTATGTTTGTGCTGTGTGTGATGACAAATGTAGATTATGATACTTTAATGCCATTTTTTGAAGCATAGTACATATTGGGTAAGGCAGGGTTGCCCATTGTCACCGGTGCTGTTCAATGTATATGTGGAGGAAATGATTAAAGAGGCATGGGAAGAACTGGAGGTAGGAGTGGAAGTCGGCGGGGAATTCGTAAAATCGGTTGGGTTTGCTGATGACCAACCATTAGTTGCTCAGTCAGCAAAGGGGTTGCAAGCATTGTTGAGTGAATTGGAGGTTCAGTACAATAGATATGGGATGAGAATCAATATTAATAAGACAAAAGTTATGCGATTTTCCAGAAAGAAAAATGCTAAGCTAAATATTAAAATAGGCGGGGGAAAAATAGAGCAGGTAGAGCAGTTTACATATCTCGGAAGTGTTTTGGACCAATACGGTCAAAGTGGTAGGGACATAAGGAGAAGAATTGCGCTAGGCAAGGAGGCTTTCTCAAGGAGGAGGGAGTTGATGACGGGGACGCTGAGTAGGGATGTTAAGACAAGACTCGTAAAAACTCTGATATGGAGTGTAGCTATGTACGGTGCGGAAACGTGGTCACTGAAGCAGGAGGATAGACGTAGATTGGAGACTTTTGAAATGTGGGTGTGGAGAAGAATGGAGAAGGTGAAATGGACCGAAAGGAAAACAAATGAGGAAGTACTGGAGATGGTGGGTGAGGAGAGGGGTTTGTTGAGAGAAATCGTATGGAGGCAGGAAAAATGGATGAAAGGCGTATTGAGGGGTAGTGGAATGTTGAAGAAGGTAATAGAGGGGAGAATGCTGGGCAAGCAAGGAAAGGGCAGGAACAGGATAAGGATGTTGGACGGGATGAAGGGAGGAAGGAAGTACACAGAGATGAAGAGGGACCTGATGTAGATTAGGGTGCTGGGTTGGGTTTTGTTTGGAGTTACAAAATGTTTATTTGATAGTTGTGTCCATCCAAAAACCTACCTTAACCGGTAGATTACCTAATAATAATAGTACATATTGGAAGTAATAATTACTTGGTTAAGTACCCTCTTTAAAGCAAATTTCAATTATATCAGTATTTTTTTTAATATGTAGACTATTGAAATGTTTTGACTTATTTTTCAGACATTTGGAGATAAGTTACTGGGTGTAATGTCATGGACGATGCCATTTTTTGTGGCATGCTCTACATTTGGTGCTCTTAATGGTGCAATATTTGCATCATCTAGGTTGTTTTTCGTTGGAGCCAGGCAGGGTCACCTACCAACGGCAATTGCTCTCATCAATGTTGACAGCTTTACACCAGTACCGTCCTTAATTTTCTTGGTAAGTGTCAAAAGCTTTTCTCCAGAATTGAAGGAATTTGTAGCAGATTAAATCATTTCTAGTTTCATATTAACTACTTCATTTTTATTCATTGGCATGTTACATTTTATTTGCTTATTACACCAAGGAATTTTTATTCATATATGAATATTAATGAATTAAATGATTTGAAATTCTGAAAATAATTCACCAATTAGAGTTAATGATGCTGTTAAAACATTGACTGTTGTTTTTTGCTTACAGTGCATTGTTACTCTAGTACTTCTCATTATTGAAGACGTCTACGTTCTCATCAACTATCTTGCATTTGTAGAAGCCCTATTCACTCTGTTATCAGTTTCTGGATTATTATGGCTACGAGTGAAGAGGCCAAAGGCAGATCGTCCCATCAAGGTTAGTCATACCATAGCATTTTCTCCAATAATTTTCCATGCTAGGTACCAGGTAAAAGATTTATATTCAGTATGGAGTTCCAGTTGAACATTTTCTTAAATCAAATGCATAAAAATCTCAGAAAGATCTGACACCCAAAGAATTACTCTGCTTACATAATATTGGAATGGCTACACGCATCATCACCTACTTGTGAACTCATTCTCTGTTGGTAGCCAAGCACTCTACTCACTAGACTACCACACACCACCATCCACATTGGCATGAAGTTTGGTTAAAGATTTCTTTTGTACCACCTTACCACCTCTTTTCAGAGTGCACTCATCTCATATTTTTCCCCTAACAATAATAATTCCAAGTATATGTTGAAAGTAAAATTCACTAATGGAAAAGCATAGGATAAAAATAATATATAATAATGGCAATTATGTAATTATACATTACTTAAACTGAGTCTCCTTAGATATTTGTTTTCAAACTTCAGTGGGTAAATATGGATTGTATAGTCTTGAAATACTACAGGAAAAACCATACCTTTCAAATTTAATATCTAAATAATTTCTGCCTCAGCTTAATTATCTCTTCTATCATTATCTGTTATTGTTTATAATAACCTCAAGTAACTTTCATTTCCTGAGGCCAATTATATTATTGATTTCAAATGATAGTCAGCATCAAAGAGTGAGAGAGGAAGCCAAAAGTAAATCTATCATATTACATAGCAAGTAAACAAATTAGTTAATCAGCATAGGTTAAAGAAATATTTTTTGGATATACTTAATACAAGCTGACCTGAGTTAGCCTTTTATGACAATTGCAATGTATTACGATTGAATTTTAATTTTCTCCTTATATTACAGGTCAACATTTTGCTTCCAGTTATCTTTTTTATCATTTGCACCTTCCTTGTTACACTCCCTTGTTATGTCAGTCCATGGGAGGTTGGGATTGGATTGATTATAATTGCATCTGGTGTTCCAGTTTATTTAGTGTGCATCAAATGGAAAAATAAGCCACGGTGGATATCTAAGACTTCATGTAAGTATCACTGAAGTTTATATTAGCAATTATACAAGATATGGCCATTCATCATATACAGCTTTCTTCCCAGAAGTCAATAATGAAAAAGAGGGTGAGTTTTTACACAAGTTCAAGCTCAACTCCTCTACAACTTCTCAGAAGGCATTTTCGGCCATTTTCTGAACACTCCTCTGCTACCTCTTTAGCCAAGGAACTGTGCATATTCATGTGCATACTCATATGTGCATACTCATTGTGTTGGGAGGAATTCAGATGCGAGCTCAAGGTCATCAAACACTAACTTTTACTTTTTAACACTCTCCTTCTCTAAAGAATAGTTTCTGTTTCTTCATTCTCTTGACCCAAAGACTTCCAAGAGAGAATGGTTGACTAATGTGATTTGACAATCTTGAGGTGTGATATTTAGAGGTTTGAGACATTTTATATAGCAAACAGAATTGTTCCTGAATTCTAAAATGAATAGTTTCAAAAGATATGATAACATACACTAAATACTAGTTCCATTGGATTGATTACCAGTAACTAACATGAGTGACCAACAAGTTTCAAAATCATAAAAAATGCTCCCCTACCTATGTATTCAGTGATTCATTATAGTGTATAAATCTCAGCATTTTTAATGTTTAATTCTGCCACAATATGATTTCAAAAGTGGATTTCACCGCGAGTGTCACATACTCCTCTTCAAATAACCTGAAGCCGATTTCCACAAATATTTCAATAAATGTTAACTTCCATCAAAATTTTTCATACATGAATGTCAATGGTTTAGTATTTTTGAAATTTTACTTTATTTCTGTGCTCATAAATTGTATGCTAAAATGTGATCTTAAGCATTAAAAACATCAACCTATTATTAACAATTCTCTCTTCAAACAAAATGGTTACATTTTGGAGGAAAAAAAGGCAGGATAATAATCTCATGAAGTACCCTCCTATCAACTATGTAAGTGACTAACATTGATTAGCCAACAGTTAAAATAAAATTCAAAGATTATCAGGCAAAACAAATATTATTAAAAATATGGATGGGTTAGAAAAATACTCATTCATGCATAGCACACACCTATGTAAGATGCACCAGCAATGTCTATGACAAAATTCTGAATGAATGAATGAATGAACTTCCTGCCAATCAGCAAATACCTTAAACAGTGGATGGGGTATGACATCCTATAACCTAATGTTCTGGTGGAAGCTGGTCAGTTATTGACCATGCAGGGTCACCCTCCATCCCTATCCCCTGAATATTTTTGTATGATAGGAAATCCTTAATTTAAAGATACCTGTTATCCCTTACGCCTTTGTATATAGTTAGATATGCATATCTATATAGCTCTACCTTAAATGCCAATGATTAAAACAATCTATTTTCTGTTCCACTTCAGATATGATCAACATGTTTTGTGCCAAGACATTTATGTGTGTGATGGAAGAAGAGAAGTCGTCGTGAGATATTTAGTGTTTAAAATCATTCTTTACAAGAATCACATCAGCAAGAGATGTGCTGCCAGATTAAATGAGGCTCTATGAGTCTGAGTGATTGATGTTGTGTACCCTCTCAAACTGCCTTTGTGATAATTGTGTTTACGAGGGATCATCATGTGATAAAAGGGTTATTTACTCTACAGCGATTTAAGGCAAGAAGAATTTTACATATGAGTAAATTAACAAAACTGTGGTACATGATGAAACATGACATATTTTCAGTGAATAGCATGCATCTGCAGTTGTAAATGGACAGCTTTATAATACATGATTTGAGGAAGAATGCTAAGAAAATGAGCACCCGCATTAAGCATTGTATCATTATATAATGGTGCTCATATAAAATATCACTGTGTAAGCATTTTTTTTAAGACTAGCTGCTAATATTGAATCCCATATTTATATTACAATCTTTTAAAGTTATCTGTAAAAATTCCACATTGGACAAGAGTAATATTTTTATAGATATTAATTAATTTAATGATTGATTAACTTATTTGAGCAATATTTTGAAGGATCTGCATTATTTTGTTGCACCACATTTATTGAAATTCACCATCACCCTCTCATAGCCAAATACATATCATAGGTTCATCATCCTTGAAACACCACATTAAAATGTCCCTTTCAGTTAAACCACATGAAGTAGACGAGAAAATTAGAAACTCAGGAACAGGCTTCTGGGTTTACCAGATCCAATTCTGTTATCCTGTGAAAACACTCAAACCTTCTAAGTTGTAAATTGGTGGATTGAGGAAATTTGATCAATCATATTTACTTCAAGAGAAAAGAAGTAGATTATGGAACCAAATCCTATACCAAAGAATGATATTATGTCTAGGCTTGATAAAGTAATGTTTTCTAGTGCCATTAAATGGGGCTCATTGAAAGGTGAAAGACCATTCTGCTCATTTGCTGGGATGCCATAAAAACGCTTGTATGTAAAAAACCATATGTCTTCCACAAATGGACAATGCTGAAGTTGGCGGCATTCACTGCCTTAAGATGTGCACACTGTAATTCTTCAGATATATTTTAGGTATTGAAAATTTTTTATTAGTCTGAAATACATCTTAGGATATCGCTTTGATGTCACTTGTTTGCTCTCTATAAACTGAAAATTCATGCTCTGTTTTATCAATAAGATTCACTCCATACTCAGAGCACAGTGAAAGCATGGGGAATGTAGAGTACGGAAAATCTGTGGCTCTTTTCTGTTACTGGTTGTCGGGTGTATGAATGTCTGAATTTTGGAAGACTCAATTTTTTAGGAAAATTTATGCATAACACATTGCAAACTCCCAAAACATCAGCTGAACTTAGTTATCCAACTGTTTTACTATAAATAGACACTTTGATAGTGTTGAAATTATAATAGTAAATACCTGCATGTATGTGATGAACTTAATGTGATCGGTACAAGTGTTATTTAAATAACTGATGCCTCAAACACCATGAGTAATGACTTGGCCCCTCATGATCCTTGTACAATTCAAAAGGTTGCTGAGAGAAATGGGATAGGACCATGTTCTTGATGCTCTATAGAATGAATATAGAAAGATCTAACCAATATTACTGTAACCCATTATCCATCAGTTTAAGGTTGTCTGGTGTAGACACCAACTTCATCCTCAATGAATAGCAGGAACCCAAGTGTTCCTGGCAACATGGGAAGAATACTCTGGCTAAGGATTTGTTGTGAAGCTAATTAAAAATGACTTCTGATGATTATTCCCCATGGCATTCATGTCATTTGAGGATAGTGACTAGGACAATAAACTTTCAATGCACAATGTTGGATTAAAAATCAGCTTTAAAATGGTGCCATTGGTTCCAACATCGATTATCTTGTGGTATAAATGTGAGTTGGTACATCAATACTCACGCCATGACTTGAAGAAATATCTGTACCAAGAACTTTGCTGTTATATTAAATCAATCAAAAAATGTCATTTGTCTACATGCTGCATTAAATCAATCAGACAATACTGCATCACTGTATTATTTACACTCTCCATTATTTTTGCAAGCCAAAAATAGTCAAATAATGTATAATTATATTTCTTAACTAACATATACGAGTGTGTAACATATACATGCATTTCTTTGCCTCCTACAGTCTACTAAAAAGTATTCTCAAAATATATCACGCAGTACTTGTGATTTATTTTCAGAATATTTCATTCAATTTGTTCACATTTTAATTCATGTGACTGTAGATATGTTATGAAAATCATTTGCTTAGCATAAGTAATTTCATTTACTAAAATGTAAAACTTCCTTTGCCCTACATGTATTGGAATTGATTTTCTGTTAAACTCCATATCAGTGTGAAACTGTATGAATTGGTACCTGTTGAAAGAGAATTCTCAACATTAAATATCAATTATGGACAGCACTCCCACCTATGTTACAGAGGTTATGTGCCTACTCAGCAGTGGACGAGAAATAAAGGTAAGCTAAAGGAAAATTAGAAATGGAGGTGGAAGAGTAAGAAAATGGTAAGCAAAGGGAAAATGATTGATTTGGTTGAGTAGAAATGGTTATGGTGGATGGTCCACAAGGGAGAATAGAGAGATTGGTAGGGTAGGGATGAGAGTGATATCCATATCTTCAAACTCTTGACGGCCAACATTTCCAATATATATGTGCTTCAAAGATGCCACTTGCAAAACAATCAGAAGAGATACCCTAATAGCCTCCTAAAAGCAGCACCAAAGCCACTTATCATCTCTGACAGCTATTGCTTAGCATACTTTCCCCCCATGAACTAAAAGTCAAATAAATAGGCAGACACTTCCATTTTCCATTCCTACCCACAAATTCAGTTGTAGCATACCTAATATCCTTTGGGAGAGTGAAGCTAGGTATAAAGTGTTTAATAATACATGGACATATATGCCTGTTTATGCAAAGCCTATCTTCAAGAATTTTTCTCGGGTTTCCCACCAGGTCAGGTTGATGAAGTGCACCAACATTTCGAAGGCTGACTCTGCCATCGTCTTCACCCTGAAGACGATGGCAGAGTCAGCCTTCGAAATGTTGGTGCACTTCATCAACCTGACCCGGTGGGAAACCCGAGAAAAATTCTTGAATACCATACGCCGGGAAAACCTGAGATCCTTCAAAGCCTATCTTGTCGAAGAAGTGTGTTAAATAGCATGTAATCAGGCCAACTTCTACTGCTTCGGTCAATGTATTTAGGAAAACTGTTTGATGCTTCACCCAATCTGAAGACAAAGTCCTCTGAAACGGCAAGGGTGAATGATTCCACGTGTGAGTTGTCAAAATGTTATTTCAATGGAATGTAGCTACCACAGAAAATGTCATGGTCTTTGTAATGTTTCATTTTATTTAACTTAACCAGCTATGAGGCACATAGGAAGGAAATTTTCATGGAAAGGATGTGCTACACTCACTGAAGAAGAGTTGAAACACCTCCGTAAGGAAGTTAACATAAAAATGATAGTGGCAAATAAATCTTTGCAATTCTGTACTCAATTTTCAGGGATTTATTTAATCAGTCACAATGCATATATGTGAATGTAGTTTTCTTCAATTTGTCAAATATTTGCTTAACTACTGCTAATAAGCAATGTCAGAACAACCTCTTTGGCATACTGAGAGGTATTCTTAGAAAATTTAGATTATGTATCCAATGCATCCCACATCCCCAGCTTATCACTCTAATTATTGTCTTAGTTAATACAATTCATATCTTTGCAATGGTTGTAATACCATTCAAGATCACCCTGACCCCCAGGTATATCTCATGGATTGCATTTGGGTTTGGAATCAGATGAAGGGGCAATGAGCAGAGACATTTCTGACAGTCATTAGAAATGCAATATTTTCCATAAATTACATAAGGGATATATTTTACACTTTAAAAATGGATTATTACTCACATGTATGTACAGTTGCCATGCCATTCATGAACTAATTTATGTCATAATTACAAGGGTTATGGTTAATATAGGATGAATTGAGAAAGTTTTGTCTAATTAAAAAGCTCGAAAATATCTTTAAACACATATGCATGCATATAAGTACACATGCACACTATATACTCGTATATATGGACATATATTTCATTTTATAAAAATTCAGAAAAGAATCAAAACCCTGCTTGAATGCTCGTAATCAGAGGGTACCTTCCTCTTTGAAATGCCTGACATCTGGTAATGCTAATACGTAGTGTCCTGGAAGCCACCACTAAGATATGTGGCAGGGGGTGATTACCCACCAGACTACTTTTGACACAATATATAACACAGTGAGGCATCTTAAATCTATCTGTTCAAAACTTAATCTCTCAAATTATATGTATATGATCTCTCCTTCCACTAAGGGTGAAACATAGCATTATGCTGGAAACAAGAGTAAAACAGACAAAACTAAACTCTAGGCACAAACTGCATAAATAGAAGAACAGGATTTATTGGGGAAATGTGATGAAAAGGTTAAACAGCAATGTTATTTTTTGCTGGTTATGCTTAATTTAGAGTATGCTGCTTGTTTATAGGATCCTCATGAGATTGGATTCATTACCAAATTAGATTGATTGCAGCATAGAGGAGCTAGTCTGTGAAACATTATGACAAACTGAGAAGCATATCAAAATTATTAAAGGATACAGGTTGAGAATCTCTCACAGAGCAGAGGGTTTAATTACAGATTAGATGTCTTGCATAAATTGGGAGGATGGTTCTTCAGCAATGGTGGAAATGATGTTGAAAATGTATTATTAACCCAATCATACTATGGTAGATGAGATCTTTACTGTAACATTAAAGATATTATGTGTAAAATAGATAGATTAAAGATGTTATTTTTCTCATAAACATTAAGGAATCAGAATAATTTGTCTGACCATGCTAGGAGGGGAAGGTATTTTGGGTCAAGGGTAGTCTAGTGTGTAATCACCCCTACCACAAACTCTTGCGGTGGCTGGTAGGGTTTTATGTAATATGGATATTACTGAAGGATTTGTCTTGATTTAACTTGATGGGATTGTTTGTAGTCTGCTAAATGATAATGTAAACCAGCAATTTGACCTTTAATTTTTACAATAAGATGATCTTTTGACATAACATCCAGGTGAAAAGTGAACCTAAATCCTGCTCGACTTTAATACCTGATTGTATCCCAAAAATAATTGGTTGCCAATACATACTCAATTACTTAATAATTGTGGGTGGCATATTAAAATTGGGAAGTTAATGTAATCCTGAAAATTCTTGAGTTAAGCCTGCATGCACAAGAAACCTATGCCAAAGAGGTTTCCAAACTGCTCTCGAAGTCATTTCTCCCACCAATGATTATGGAACAAACCACACACTTGTGGTGCCCAGGCCAAATTAGCTATATTTTAGTATATTTTGCACCCTGCAAGCCACCGCTAAAGTGTGTGGCAGGTCTACTACTGCGATCAGACAATGTTATTCTGATCCCTTATCATCCATGGAAAAAGTGACATTTTAAATTCATTTGTTCCATAATTTATCTCTTTAATTTTAGTGACATGATCTCTCCTACCATAATACCATGGGGGTATTAATAGATTTTCAACATCACTGTTAAAGAGACATCCTTCCAATTAATGCTAGGGATTTAATCTCTAATTTAACCTTTGTTCCATGAGTGATTTCCAGCCTAGCTGCTCTAATATTTTGGATACGCTACTAAGTTTATCATAACAACATTTTACAAATCTAGCTCATCTGCGCTGCATGGGAACCATTTCAGCAATCAATCCAACTTCATGAGGATCCCATATACTTGCAGCATATTCTAAAGGAGTCCTAACCAGCAAAAGATAACATTTCTCTTTGACCTTCTCATCACATTTACTAAATACTCTTCCAATAAAGCCTAATTTTTGCTAGCCTGTCCACATGTGTGTTTCACCCAGGAGGGATTGTGAGTGAGAGTAACGCCTAAATATTTGATTGAGTATAAGCATTCCATTTCTGTGTTCCAAATGCAGTTGACATCCAGGAGGGAATTTTCCTTTTTCCATAAATTCATCTCAAAGGACTTAAAAAAGTGTTTATTCTTTTAAGTTTATTTCTAAATTCCAAGTGTCGCACCAGCGTCGCATAGCATTTTGCTCATCTGGTAAAGCTGCTTCATCCTCAGGATTATGGGTATCTCTGTAAACCTTGTCTTCGGCAAATAAACGTATCTTACTAGCGACTACTATGTCAACGCCGTTAACGTTAAGTAGGAATAAAAGAGGTCTGGTAACACTACCCTGGGTAACACCTGAAGTGACTTCTACTGCCTTTGAGCTATCTCCAGTTATGACTACTCTTTGAACCCGACCATTCAAGAAGTTTTAAAATACAGCCCAAGATATTTTTTCTATGCCATATGCTTCTAGTTTTGTAAGTAGCTTTCAATGAGGTACTTTGTCGAAGGCTTTATTAATATCTAGAAAACCACATCAACTTGAGCATTGCTCTCTCCCAAAGTAAGAATACTATCATGAACAAAAAGCACAAGTTGTGTCTCGCAGGATCTACCTTTTTGGAAACCATGGCGATTTTGCATCAATAACTCCTGGTTATCGAGATGTCTCATGATCGAACTAGCAATTGTATGTTCCATGACCTTGTATGTTATGGATGTGAAGGAATAGGTCTACAATTGCTCAGTTCCTCCTGGTCTCCGTTTTTAAATATTGGTGTTATGTTAGCCATTTTCCAATCTCTGGGAACCTTGTGATCTACTAGCGACTTCTTGCACATGATTTCTAGGTACGGTGTATTTTATGACGCTACAGCTAGATCCTTAAATATAAAAAAAACCATAAACACAGTAATCAACCTGAAGGTCGGTTTAGTAGGTGATGGCAGAATTCACCCAGTACTAAGCCTGACGGAGTGTGAATATTCACACATCAGGGTAGGGAGGCCAGTTCCTTTCTCTGTGCCAGTTATGGTTTCCCAGGAAGAACCGGTACCCGAAAATATATATGAGTCAGTATTTCATCGGGCCTGGAGTATTTATTAGGCTTAATATTTTTCCACAAACGTTCTATTCCATTATATGAGATTTTAATTTTGGACATCGGTTGAGCTGCATGATTTGGTAAGCTATCGAACACATTTAGTGCGACATTGGTGAAGACGCTTTGAAAGAAGAAATTTAATGAGTTAACCTTTTCCAAACTGCTAATTCTATCATTTTTGAGTGAATTTACAGTTGACTTATTTCCCTAAACTTCTCTGATGTACGACCAAAATGCTTTTGGACTCTCTTTAAAAATTTCCGCAAATCTTTTCCTTGTGAATTCGCGTAGCGATTTCCGCAATTCTTTCTTGGAATTCGCCCTAGATATCTTATCATTATAAGTGATCTCATTCCTTTTGTCGCTAGAGATATCATCCCTAATATTTTTCGTATTGGCGTGACATTGCCTTTGACGTCGCAATGATTTTCTAACAGCAGCAGTGTACCATCAAGGTTCCGTCTTATCCTTTATAAAGGTACTGGGATGAACTTGTTGACTGCAGAGCGTGATATCTCAAGGAAGTGATTCCACGTATCATCAGTACTTTAGTGATTATGATCTTTCTTAAAACTTGCAAATTGACTCTGTGGCACGCACTTTAGGCTATTGTAGTCCTCTTCTTTTTACAAGTAAATATTCCTTCTATGCTTCTTATATCGGACCCCATATAGAGAAAACTTGGCATTTACTGCCTTGTGGTCACTGATTTCTTTTTTAGTTCCAATATTTAAGATATCTTTTTCTTTACTCTCGTTTTAAAACTATATGCGCTCCAGGAAATAGATGGGGCATTGAAATCGTCGTGATCATTGTGTTGGGATGAGAAACCTTTGCAATTCACGACCGACAAATCAGAACTCAATTGAGATCACCAACATCTGGGACAACTTCTCAAGGGGAATTTTTGTTTGTTCCACTAGTAGATCACAAGGTTCCCAGAGATTGGAAAACAGCTAACATTTTTTTGATTAGTTAGTAACCTACAAGCCACCGCCAAAATGTGTGGCGAATACACGCCAGAATAATTTTACCCGAATATGATCCTACCACGGTTGGGCAAAATTATTAAGATCCCGTATCGTCCGTGGAAAAAATGACATCTTAAATCTATTTCTCTCATTTTATTGACATTATCTCTCCTACCGTAGTACGAGGGGGGTAATAATATATTTTCAAGATCATTGCTAAAGAGACATCCTTCCAATTTATGCAAGAGCTTAAATCTGTATTTTAACTTTCGCTTGTGATTCCCAGCCTAGCTCCTCTAATATTTTGGGTATGCTACTCATACTAAGTTTATCACAACAACGTTTTACAAATCTAGCTCCTCTATGCTGCACGTGATTCAATACGGCAATTAATCCGGCTTCCTGAGGATTCCATATGCTAACAGCATATTCTAAATGAGGTCTAACCAGAGAAATAATGCATTTCCCTTTCACCTTTTCACCACCTTTACCTCGGCGTAGTGAGATCACTATGGATATTTATTTTTATATATTTAGATAATTAGATATAATTCGAATATTATTAGCATAATTTAGAGTAAATATAATCCATGAATCCACTTTAATCGCGTTCCACAGAAAAATCTCCGAGCTTTCCCTACGTTCAAATTAACAGGCGGCAATACGATAACCTGGCTAAATGAAATACGAGACCCTTCGTGCATAGGCCACCACTTCTTGCAACTCAGCTGACCCAACTCACCGTCCGGCAACAAAGTAGCCACCGCAAGCTTATTCGGTGTAGTAGACCGTTGTCTGTTTGAAACAATGTTAGGTCGCCTGGCTACCTTACAATGGCCTCAACTGTCGACGCCGACATTAATAATTAAGCTAATTGCAATTAAATAAAGCATTTAAGCTAATACGACCGCATCATACCTGAAATGAATAATGGGAAATTTTACTGTTTTTATTTCCGCTTAATCGATTAGATCTAACGAACGCCTGTAATTATTGGTAGTAGAAGCCGGTGGAAGGCGAATCAAGCCGAGGAACGAATGAAGTTTTTCCCTCATTCTCACTTGGTGCCTGTGGAAGGAAGGAAGTTCTCTGTGTGAAGCGGAATTGAACATGAATTCAGACGGCTATTATCAACAGTACTACAGACCAGGTAGACCATGCCCCAATCTTAAAGCATGAAACTATTTCATAAGGCAGCATTTTAACTATTTAGATTCCCGCTCAACTGAGTGACCTATTTTTTTAACTTGGCTTTGCTCGGTCATGATTTAGCTTCACGTTTGATCTAGATGTTTCGCAAAAAAATCATATTTATGTGAAAAGCAAAGGTTGAATCGCTGATTCACGTTATTATCTTTTAGCAAAAATTCACAGTGGTCCCATCAAGTGTATTCCGGACGAATCCTTCAATATGTTACTACTTGTGCAGTTGGTGCATAGAATTTAGTTTAGTCTGTTTCATTTTCGTTTCCAGATTAATGCTATATTTCACACTGGGTTAAAGAGTTTGAACCGTGAACAGCTTTTTGTGATTACGCTGATTTAAAGCGAGCCATTTTCACCGAAAGTTGTAAGTATTTCTTCGGAAATAACAATATGCTCTCGTATAAATTTATTTCACGCTGGTTTCCATGAATTTACAAAGGGGATAGAATTAGTGAAGGGAGCAGAAAATATTAATAGTGATAACTTTGGAATGGATTGAGTATTTCTTAGTACCCTGCAAGCCGCCGTTAGGGTGTGTGGCAGGGAGTGAATACACACCAAACTATTTTTTTTAATTTAAGAACCTTGGCCACCACTAGGGGGTGAATATACCAGTCTAATTTTGACTCGAATATGACCCTACCGCGGTCAGACAATAGTATTCTGATCCCTTGTTTTTCGTGGAAAAAAATGGCATCTTAAATTTATCTATACTACACTTCAACTCTCTAATTTTAAAAAATGATCTCTTTTACCGTAGTACGATGGGGGTAATAATAAATTTTCAACAAATCTCTCTAATTTCAATGGCATGATCTCGCCCACCGTAGTACGATGGTGTTATTAAGACATTTGCAACATCATTGCTACAAATACGATATATCCTTCTAAAGAATGCAAAAGATTTAATCTGTAATTTAACCTATGCTATGGGAGTGATTCCTAGCCTAGCTCATCTAAAAATTTTGACACGCCACTCTATTTATCTCAACGGCGTTTTGCATGCTTCCGACAATTGGTCATTGAGGAAAGAGTATAACTGTAGCTTGGAAGATTTTGAAATGTAGTTGTGGAGAGGGAATTAGAAAATGAAATGAATTTAGAGGAGAATAAACGAAAAGCGAGATACGGTAGAGGAAGTGGAAAGATTGTCTGGACATATTTGAATGCAGAATAAGTGAATACGGGAGATACTTAAGATGTAATGCGATGATGAAAACTAGACGGGAAAAAGCTGAGTAAGCGAGGTAGGGAATGGTAAAGAATTTAACGTTTAAAATGACATTTTGGAGTAAGACGTAGAGCATGCGGAACTGGAAAACGCCATTAGTGTAGCAATCCCAAGTAGACCACCATTCTGCGGGGCAGTTTTAATTCGTTTTTCGTAAACTAAACGAACCGCTGAAAAAAAACCAAACCGTAGACTGTTGCTGCCATTGGTAAAATGCTTCAAGGCTTTACATAATTACCAAATGATCGTTGTACCATCTAATCAGTGGTTCCAGAAGACAAAAAAATTCTTCTATAGTGGTGTGTGAGAGGGCGTGGAATACAGTTGTTTGCCGGCGGAATTAGAGGAAGGAAGGCAAGATTTGGGAATCCCAACGTCATTGAGTCCTGTTTGGGGACAATTAGGTAGAAAAGTAAGTTGGAGGCAGGTCACTGTGGCCGAGATTTGTAATTTATGGCCCTAGTACTTACAAATACAAACAGGAGCAAGCGAAGAGTGTAAACACGTCATTAACAATCGATATCTTACATTTGCATTTTAAAAAGGCAACCCATTCTCATAGACACCTCAATATTCACAGTGAAAACAATCATCGGGTACACATCACTGAGTGCTTATTCTCGAAAAGACTTTTAACGAAGAGTGATTAGGAATTTCTCGAAAAGCACTCGCGCGTTTCGAACTTCTAGCTTTCTCTCCGTTAGTTTATTTTTTGTTGCCCTTAGTCACCCACTCTTACTTGTTGGGCTGATTTTTCTCAGGTTTTTTTAAAAAATATTCCTTGTTATAGCTAATGAGATAAACCAAATATCTTGGATTTAACATCAACGCGTGCATCTATACCTGGGTTAATATCTCCTGAAAACTCATTTACGTCATTGCATTTCATTTTTTTACGCTGTTGTACGAGCATCTCGCAACTTGTTAAATCATCTTTTTTTATAATTTTCTTAATATATTTTCCGGATAAGCTTTTTTTGAGCTATTTGATAAACAAATCGGTTCAAAATTCCGGTTTTTGCCTGAATTGATATTAATAAATTAACTGCTGAAAAGAAATACGGTCTGGAGGGCATTTAATTTGGCTTGTTGCATTGCAACAGGGATATTTCTTAGGATGCTAATTTACGATATTTTTAAGTGTTCGTATAACTTTTAGCGCGAAAGATTGAGCTAGACGTGTTACTATCATAAATAGAACAGTGTTTTAATGGTCATTTAAGTTTAAAAAAAAACAATTTCTGTCTTATAAAATATGCGTAATCAATCCATTGATGCAAAATCCATCAATGTAACGGTAGTTGCTTCTTACCATGAATTTCACTAGTAAAAATTCACGTTTAAACGGTTCATGTAAATGTCATAAATTTCTGCAGAAATTAGCAACTGAAGGAAGCCCTCGTTTTGGCTGTGATTCTTGATATTAAATTGGAATAAATCTGACCAAAAACACTTCCGAAAGGGAGCATAATTCGACATCAACGCATCAGCCGTACTCTTTCTCGCTATCTTCCCCTGTAGTTTTCTTCCATGTTCGCCATTCATCCACAAGATTAATACAAAATAGCGTATTTTTTGTTGGGAGAAACAACCCTGCGGAGAAAGATAATCCCCGCAAAAGTTCCCAATCGTCTTCCCTTCGGACTTTCCGATAGAAGACAGTCAAATATTCAGTTTGTCCTTCTTCTTTCCAGGAAGAAGACAAGACCACCTAAGAAGAAACATTTGCACGACGCAGAAGCCCGGCGTGCATCTGCCTCAGTCGAATCTCCCTGATCCCTACCATCTCTGGACACAGGACATGATGGGGCCTCCCCCAGTCTCGCCAGGCATACCGGTCCAGCCGTTGGAGCATGGCTACCAGACGCCTCACATGACCCATGTGAGCCCGCCTCAACCGACAGTCTGCTGTGAGAACTCGCAGCAGCAGACCAGGCACCAGTACTACCCCGGTCCGTACGTCTGGCTATTAATGATACCCATTGGGTACAGGGCCGACGGAACCTACGGACCCCTCTGCCCATTTCCCCCGTTCAGTCCCTTCCCCGGGGGCTTATGCGAAGAGCCCTGCCCTTTCGTTGCCCCATCAGGAAGTTATTCACATCACCCAGACCAGAATTTTGGCTAGTGAGATCAAAGTGTGCCGTTCGTCAGCTCTGGGAAAAGAAGAATATTCCACCGAAACGATTAAATTTGAAAGTTGATCGTGACATATTTCAGTCAGTGGGGCAGTATTTTCGTGGTGAATGTGAAAGCATAGATATTATTTTTTTACATGAAGCATTAGTGTGCTTTGTCAACTCGACAGCTTTTACGTACATCATATGGTTTGTTTCCTAGTGCCTCTCTTTGGGTTGCACATAATTAGCGAGTAGTATGGGAATGATTCACAAGGGAAAATGTTTTTTATTGATTGGCAAGCAGAGGTATTTCATGATTTTAGCTGGGCAAATAATAATGAAGTGTTGTAATCATTAAGGAAATTTCTTCATTACCCATCATTATTACTCTTGATTACCCTCGTCGCAGAGTTGCCGAGGGCAAATATTAGTTTCCTTAATATTTATTTTTCACATTTGTTTTCAGTGAGTGTGTGATTCATGTAATATGTGCACGTTTTCAGGGCAAAATGCTTTGTAATCTATTGTGAAGAATTTTTGTTAGTTTCCTTTATTTGTTTACTCATTAGGTTATAATTTCCGTTACGATGCTTGAGCTTTTGTAGCAAAGTGGAGATAACAAGACAATTCTCTTGGCTAGTCTCTTTGAGTCACTACTGGAAATAAATGGATTACTTTTCAAATTTACTTTTCTATGGAATTTTTTTAAAAAGCTTTGGTTCAACTAAACTCCTTCCAATTATATTTCACCAGCAACCGACCTAAGGGAGCTTAACACTCGAAAGGAATTATAAATTTTAAAAAGAATGACTGACTGTCAATGAATACTTGTATCCTGCCTTTTATCCCATCCTGAAAGTTTACACGCTGAATGCCTAATTTATTCCAGGTAATCATAATATGATTAATATGATATCCTAAATGAATTATCGATTAACTGCGACATGTAACTTTCAATACAGGCAACTTTTTAGCCATCAAATTAATTTATGCGACAAAAAATCGGGTTTTATGGGTTGTAATTTCGATTTGGCAGCAATAAAACAAACGATACGTTGGAATATAATTTATTCGTACATATCTTGATCAACATTAATTTGCAACACTCCCATTTTCCTATGATGCTTTTATCTTTTCTTCCCGGGATTCGGTCTTTGTGCCAATATAAATTTAACTTCTAAACGAAGTGTCATAGAAACTACTGCTGTCTCAAAGGAATCGTCGTTGATATCACATCCTAGCAATTGCGCACCATGCTGATGTCAAGGTCGCAGTTGGAAGTCAGAGGGTTGTAGGCAGTTCCGTTTTGGCATCCTCCGACCTTAATTCCTCCTTCTCGTAGGCACATGATGTAATACCTGCAGTTTCCGGGGAACGGATAGCGGGCGTGATCCCCGAATGGAAAAAGGCCAGGCTCTGGGCATCGGAACTGTGCCACCGCTTGAGGAGTTTGAGATCCTATCCCACCTGCAGAGACTTGGGGTGTCGTACTGGTAATCGTAATTGCTGTTGAAGATATCAACGAAAAGAAACGAGATGCTGAGTACAGTTTTTTTTACGAATAAGTTGACTCAATTTCCCGAAAAAGCTTAAGATTTTTTGTAATGGACCAAAGTCGTCAAATGGTGAAAATTTTAAAAATTTGATAGATTAAACACACGCTTTATTATCTCATGGATTTTTTTGACGGTGCCAAAAGCGTCGTTGTCGGGCACCTAACGTCCATGGAGATGGGGGCCGAATTCATCTGGGAAATAATTCAAACAATCTTAGCTGTCTTTATTTTCATTAGCCTCAATCCACTACTGCGTTAAGCCTTACAGATTAATAAATGATTAATACATGTTTCTTTTAAAGGGGTTTTGCCCTATAAAAAAGGAAGTTATGCTGCCGCACCCTGTAGATACATGAAAATACCTTTTTTCCAATAAGGTTGGATCGAATGAGACGATGGGAAAGCCAATGAACGTTGAACACAAATCGGACCTCTCTTGAAACGTCTATTGAATTAAATTGGCTGAACGCTAGATTAACGTTTTTCACTTCAGCTTTGTCATTTCAGTATTTATTTCCCATGAACTGAGCTAACATGGGATCGTAATATTGACAGAAAAACGCATAGTCTAATTCTAGTAAGGTTCGATTATATACAAGTGCCTTTCAGATAAACGCTAAATGGCCTGCATTCCCAATTGCCAGATGCTCTAATTTAATCAGTCCAGTTATTTAAATTAAAGGCAGAGCTCAGGCTGTCTAAATAAATTCATTTTACAGGTCATATGATTCAGGTTTGGGGAAAAATGGCAATTCAAATCAACCATTAACCCAAATTAATTAAAATGCCAAGGGGCTTCGGCAGCTTCTGCTTCGAATGTCGACATAAAACCATCGCGAATACTTTATCGAAATGCTTGAATGCAAAATTCATACTCATGGCAAAAGGGGCCAGTTTAATTGACTTGATTTTTTGATAGACAGTTTAATTGATTTAATTTAATTAAAAATTGGTAAAATTAAGGTCCTTACTTTGGCCCGATGTTTCTCCTGTAGTCACTCCCTGCATCACTTGCGGAATCAATGGGATGACCGCTGGAGCAGTGCATTCCCTCAGCTCAATGTCCGTTGGCCGTCGACATAATTTATCGTGGTCATCGAACACGAGGGATTGTGGGCAGTTGTCTGGGATGACCGTGCCGTTGTCGCATTTGTAGAAATGTCCGCACCCCCTAGAGTCCGCGAAAATTCCATTCAACCTGGGACAATGGCCCGAACCCTTGGGTTTCTCTGCGGGAATAAATGGAGTATTAAGTCAGGTACGAACTGGCAATCAAAATAGGCTCGTCCCGCCGGTGGTGTACGCCGTAGAACGAACCATATCACAACTAATTCATGCGGGGGCGTGCCAGGCATTTGGGCCCTTCGTGTGACGGCCTACGGGGAATTGTTCGGTTCTTCGCCTGGCCAGTAAACCACTTTGAAAATTGAAGGTTTTATGAAAGATAACACACAAAAGAAGTATGTTAGTGTCAAGTCAGCTTGGTTAAACTGCCTTCTCTTGTTGAGAGAATGAGCAATGATGTAAGTCCATGGCTATTATCTTGGCGTAATTTATGGAAGGTTATACAGCAGTCGTGAGAAAAGGAGTAATCCCATAGGCAGTATAATTGGAGAGGAAATTGGTTTACATGGTGGGTGTGAACCAAGATGTCACGTTTCGTAACTTTCGAGAAAACATATTTATTCCCGGTCGTTCCGATCGCTCCATTTCTTCTATATAAGAAATGCAATGATAAAAAAGAGAAACAAACTGACTATGGCTCTCCAAAATTAAAATTCGAGTATCTTCTCGAGTTCCCATACATCCATTGATGATTCTTTCCTCGTAAGTTTAGGAGAGGACGGAAAAAATATTCCTAGAGTGAAGGTGAAACTGAAGTTGAAAGAATGCAACACTTAAGTCAGAAAAGGGAGGTAAGGATTACTCCGGCGAATGCATACACTTCGCCGTTCAATGATGGCATTTACGAGGGTTGAATGGAAGGATTAGACAAGAAGAATTAAGCTCCAATACATTTACGAAAGAGTCGATAAAAATCAAGGGCCGACCTATACACGAGAGAGGCATTTATAGTAAGTTATACAAGATCATATTTGAGGAATGAGCTTAACTTCTAAGACTTCAAATATTTTCCATTCTATAATGTATTATAAAGATAAAAATTGTGACCTCGGAGACGTTTAATTCATACATCAAATAATACCTTGGATAACTATATACGAGGTGTGTTTTAAAAAGTAAGGTGAGTAAATTGCAGAATAAATAAATATTTTTATGAAAACATATGTATTTATTTATATAAAAATATTTATTTATGGTATAGCCTTGAGCTCTTTCAGTGATGCAGTCTTTATCTCCTCAATCGTTGCAAATATTGGTCTTTTCATAGGTCTCTTCAGTTTTGGGAACAGGAAAAAGTTGCAGCGGACCAAATCCAGTGAATGTGGTGGCTGAGGCATGATTGTGATGTTGTTTTTGGCCAAAAAAATCTCTCACAAGGAACGATGAGGGTGCAGGTGCTTTAACGTGACGCAAAAGCCATGTTTTTCCACAATTTCGGACGTTTTTTTCGTATCGCTTCTCGCAAACGGCGCATAACTTCAATATAATACTCATTGTTGACCGTACGACCTTGTGCTAAGAACTCCTGTTGCACTACGACACGGTAAGAGTGTCGAAGTGAAGAAAGCTGAGGAAAACCTTGACATTTGATCGAACTTGGCGTGCTTTTTTTCGGTCTTGGTTCTCCTGGGTTCTTCCATTGGGACAATTGGGCCTTGGTTTCGACGTCATAACCATATACCCATGATTCGTCACCATTTATGATCTTTTTGAGCAAATCAGGATTATTATTGACGCAATTCAACAGTTCCTGAGCGCAGCTCATTTGATGGTTCTTCTGGTCAAAATTATATAGGCGATACAGGCGAAAGAGTAACCAGCAGTTTAGAAAAGGCAAACTTATTAAATTCCTTCTTTCAAAGCGCCTTCACCAATGTCTCACCAATTGTCTCCGATAACTTACCAAATGATGCAGCTCAACCGATGTCCAGATGTAATGTAATAGAATGTTTGCTGAAAAATATTAAGCCTAATAAATACTCCGGGCCCAATGACATACTGACTCAGAAATTTAAGGGTCTACCTGTAGCGTCAGAAAATACACCGGACCTAGAAATCATGTGTAAGAAGTTGCTAGTAGATCACAAAGTTCCCAGAGATTGGAAAACGGCTAAAAAATGGCTAACATAACACCAATATTAAAAAATGGAGACGAGGAGCCGAGCAATTGCAGAACTATTTCCTTCACATCCATATCATGCAAGGTAATGGAACATACAGTTGCTGGTTCGATTGTGACACATCTCGATAGTCAGGAGTTATTGATGAAAAATCAGCACGGTTTTCGAAAGGGTGGATCCTGCGAGACACAACTTGCACTTTTTGTTCATGATAGCATTCTTACTTAGGGAGAGAGCAATGTTCCATTGGACGAGATTTTTCTAGATATTAAGAAAGCCTTCGACAAAGTACCTCATAGTAAGCTATTTACAAAGCTAGAAGCACATACAAAATTATACGAGGTGTGTTCAAAAATTAACGGGATTTTTTTCATTTCGCGGGCTTGCTACTCAAGATATTTTTATCTATGCCTCTAGCATATTTTAATTATTAAAAACTTCTTGAATGTTCGGGTACAAAGAGTAGTCATAGATACAATTAGCTCAAATACAATAGAAGTCACTTCAGGAATATGTGGACAACCTAACCATAAATCAGGTTTATTAAAAGAATGTCGTGAAGAAAAGTTTAAATATAAATGTTATCTTCCACGGGTTGGGCGTCATTTAGAATAAGCTGCGGCTAATTACCACTTTACCTGCCGCAAATTTAAATGATTTGATGAATCATTCATCTAGTGCCTGTCCTTAAGCCCTCTCAACATTTCTTCTGAATATACGTTGGAAAGAATTGGTGATAACGACCATCTTATTATACCCCCTGCCTGATAGTGTCCATTGTGACTCTCCATCTGCTTCCCACTCTTGTGCAGTCTGTGACATTTTCACTTCGAGTACTTAAACGATACCTGACATTTTAAATAATATTTTTATTTTATTTATTACTTTTTATAATTTAATTAAAAATATATGTCCTTAAAACCTTATGTGCGTACTTACAAGGACATTGTTCAAAGTTGTTTCCATATCTACTAATTTTCCTACCGGTGATTCCTACTTGCAGGCTAGGGAAATACTTGTTGTGCAGCTCAATATAGATGAAGTACTTAATTACTGCTGTACTGCAGTGTGCGGAGTTTTTCGTCTGAACACTCTTCACTCCCACTCACTATCTCATCCATCACGTTTCTTTCGCCCTCTTAGATTCTCGTCTTAGCTTATTATATTTATTCTTGATGTAAACAATGAAAAACAAACGAAAAAGTACGACAGGAAATAGTTTCAAGCGTGATTTCGTAAAGCAATTATTTAAAACAACTGTAATTGAGAAATTTTTTTGGTTGTTTAAACGAAGAAGTCATGGTGGTGGAGGAAAGAGGATTAATTAAACTTGCCAATTTTAATTAAGCATGATATTCCTCCATATCACGTCTGAAACGTCTATTTTTATGAGGAAAGAAGATTGTTGGAAAAAATACGAAGTATTCAGGAAAGTGGATGCAGAGCATTTTAATTGGAGATTTGATGTTGAAGACTGTGATAGAGGGGAGATTATAGTCAAGCGAGGTGAGGGTAGACAAAGGATAGGTATGTCAGACGGAACGAAGGGAGGTTCATGTGGAATTGACGTACGGTTTATTATAGTGTTGCGAGTCAGATCGTCTTGTTAGTTGATGCTAACAAACGTAGGATTGGAGAGTTTGTGTCCATCTGAAACCTATCTTAAACGGTAGACTACCAAATAATAATTCTAGTTGCAAATGCTCAGTCTATAAAAGAGATGAAATTCATACACAAAGATTAACTTTAAGCCATTACCTTTCAAAGTAGGCGCAAAAAGCAATATTTTATTTTGGGAGGGAAAGCGTACCTTCCATTTACGCATTTCTCCCACAATACCCTCTCTGTGATAATTTTTGTATAGCTGCTAAATCCACAAATACCTCCATAGGTGCTCTCGTATCCTAGAGAACTACATTAATCCTTATGGAGTTTCTTTAATCACATTCTCCTTTTCGGTCTACTCTTTCACCTAAAATTGTCTACTCTATTCTCACATATCCATTAGGTGATTTGACTCAAACATTTTCTCAATCTGACAAAAACAGTGTTGCTCGCTCCTCTCTTACATGTATCGGTGTATCTATTTCACACTCTTTCAAAATCCAATCGTTCGAAGTCTTATCTCTCCTATTTTTGTCGAAAACACTCCTTCGAGTATTCAATGCGCACTGAATTCATTCGAAATTTAATCTTACCCTGAAATATGAAAGTTTCACTACTCTGCAGTATTGCGGGAGGTACATAACGTTTTTGCACTGGCATTTCTGGTGCATATATTTCTAAATGAATATCAGCTTATTGAGGGTTTTTGATGGACCCCAGCCCTACTCACTGTTGTACTCTTAAGCCTTTACTGCCATAGTCTTAAATCTCATATTACACATTACTAATAACTTATCTTTGACTCTCCATACTTTCTTCAATCTACTTTCTTGTATCCCCTTGATTCCATTCAAAATATCTTTTCTTGCTCACCTTCTCACTCGCTTTCCTGGACAATATTATTTCCTATAGGTATTCGACGTATTGTCAACAAAGTTTCTGACGGATTTCGTTCGCATTTTAATCTCTTTACATTTCCTGTCAAACTTCAGGGATACATATCAAAAACCATAAACACAGTATTCAACCCGAAGGTTGGTTTGGTAGGTAATGGTGGAGTTCACCCAGTACTTCCCGACGGCGTGTGAAATGCACACATCAGGGTCGGGCGGCCAGTTCCTTTCCATTTGCCGGTTATGGTTTCCCAGGGAGATCTGGTACCCTAAAAATCATATAGCTACATGTAGGTACCTGCGCCCTGCTGCCCAGAGTGACTTGCCCGGGACCCTCTGGTCAGTAGACCAACGCGACCCCCTGGACTACCGCGACTCACATATGTATAATTTGGACGGTACAATAGAACACAAAATAAAATACATAACACGTGAAAGGACACTCATATTGTAGATTATTTGAGCTTTTGGCCTTCTCTGAGGCCCTCTTCAGGTCAGACTGAAAGAAGGCCGAAAGCTCAAACAATCTACCATGTGAGTGTCAAGGTTGTGTCCATTGAAAACCTACCCTAACCGGTGGGATACCAATAATTATAATAATACGAACCAGATCTAGAACAATTAGAATTCTATACCCGTTCTGAATAAACATATTCGAGTACGAAAAAGCACCAAATGAGGAAAAATCTTCAGGATTCCCGAAGGATTCTGAAAGGAATCATTGCCGAATTGCGAAGCGCTTATCGCATAATGGAGAAGACATGTGACATTAAACGATGAATAATACTTACGCAGTTTAGGTCGGGTGGTGCAGTCCACTTGATGCAGCAGCGTGCACCCTTTGAAGGGAATGTAACCGTGCCCGTCTTCACACTGCCCGATGTAAACTTGCCCATGCTGACAGGTGAAAAAACGATCGCAGTAAGAGCTGTGCGGCAGAGAATAGCTGCCTCCTAACTCGCACTGGGGCCATTCTTGATTTTTGATGGTACCGGAGGTCCGTTTCAACGAATAGAAAGCACTTGTTACAATTTGATCACGCGGCAATACAGTAAAGACATGAAATGCTTAGTGTGTGGACTTTACCAACCCCGCTTTCTTACATAAGCGTGGTATGCCATTAGGAGCGTAGCCAGGGCATCGGAAGTTTTTGAAATGATGCAACGCTGAAATTATGTGTTGTGAAAAAGTCGTGCTCTATTTTTAACGCGCTTCGCCAGTCAATGTCATAAGGGGTCGTTAACTCAATCAAATTGTGCGCTTCTCCATTGTGGGGAAATCGTCTCAGACTGTGGATAAGTCCACATGAATTCCCCCGTTGTCCGAAGCAGAGTATCAGCCCATGGCGTTCTTGAAACACGTCATCCAACGGACTGTTTGAGTGGAGTCCAATTAAAAGGTTTCCCGATATTTTCGGCTAGTCGACTCCCCATCCGACCCTGGCTTCACGTAAGATATCCCAGAGGTTAAATTCTGGCTACGCCCCTGGTTTTCCTCACGTTTTTTTAATATACACTTTAAAAAAAACAGCTAAACGACACTTATCGCTAACAAGTTCCATTTGAAGTTTGCTCTAAAAACTAGTAGGACGGATTGTTTAATTGTTTAACGTAAACGTACCCTCCTTATTCTCATTTACCGTGCTGTACTCCTCGCGCACATACGCCTGCGCTGTAACGCAAGTCAACAACACCACCAGGAGAGACTTCATTTCAGGTGATCAGACTTACCATCCAACCAATGACAAATCCAACTGCGGAAAAACACGCGGTGGAGGCTTCCTATATAAACATCGGTCGATCACATCATTCTGGCTATCGGCGTCGTTAGCGTATCACGGCGTTCCTTTAACGACTGCTGTCGTAAAATCACCCAGCGTGACATCCAGACGCTACTAGGTACCCATTGCACTCACTTCCCTATTACTGGTCTCCTCGATATCTGCCGCTACACGCGATCACCCGACTTTTTTATCTGGCTTGGAAACAGAACATAACCACAAGGGAAGTGAAAAACGAACATCGAGCAACGAATGCTTCTCCTATGGTGTTTGTGTAATCTTGTCAACTCAAGCTGTAGTTTCTTTTTAAATGATTAACTCATCATCTTATTAGCAGATAGCAGAACCTAAAGAAGTAGGTAAAAGAACAGACAGCCAAGATGCTGATTATGACATACCTGTCGTCGGGGGTGGTTGGTGCGAAACCAAGGTTGGTTTGTTTGGTGAGCGAGCACACCTTTAGGTCGATTAGTGTGACTTGGTTTTGCAATTCATTAATCGTTAGTTTAAATCTTTCAAATGAACCAAAAGTGGTGGGAAAAGCATTGCGTTCTGCGGTCATACATCGTGCCTTTTGTGATGACAAAGAATGAATTAGGAGTTTATAAGAAGACATGTCTTGCTTTTACCTTTTATCGGTTATGCTAAAACTTTAGGATTTTCAACCACAAGTAGTTGATTAAGAAGTTACTTTAATAGTTGAGTGCGCGTTCCGATTTACACTTCGCGCACTTTGATGCGCCAGCGAATAATATTGGCGTTTTGTTTCCGCGACCTCAACAGCGCAAGCGTTTGGTGTGCACATCAGTCATCGCTTTGGTCTTTAAGCTGGAGCGCTTGATTCGAAAGATATGCTTAGTGGAAGGTGGCATCGGAGCTAAGGTGAGAGAATCGAAACAGCAGCAAAGAATGATTTCATAATCACTAACCTGATGCAATTTTATAAAAAGTAAGCGAAGGTGTCACAGATTTCATTTAATGTCAAATCCAAAGAGGCATTTCATATTGTCATTACCAAATTCTTATTATATAGAAAAACTAAAATCGCGTTTAATAATTGGAAGAATTCTGCATCTAGGGGAAATAATAAAACTAGGGGCAATGAAGAGTATTGAAAAACCCAAAAATATCTGCCTGAAATAGGAAAAGTATCTCCAACAGGATTATAAAAAGACCAATTGAAGTCGTGACGTAATGGTCGCCGCAGAAAATTTTCCAATAAGTTCAAAGGAATTGAGAAAGTAATTCATTGTATACACTGCTTAAATCAAAGATTCAATAGGGCAGGGTCTCTGATTTTGGCCTACCTTTCCCAGCCCAACTTCGGCGGTGAGCTAGAGCTGCTTGAAGTAGGATCACTTTTTGAGTTCCAGTCTCTGTGAGACAAGAGAAGAATACCTTTTTTCACTAATAAAGGACGAATTCAAAGAAAAATCAAATCATGACTTTACGATAAAGGATGAATACTTTCTTTGTGTATTAATTCATGTATTTATGAATTATGCTGTTCGTTTACAATAATAGATATCTTGACGATGACTTTGTTTCTTCGCGACGATTGTTGCCCGAAATATTGACGATATTTATTTTGTGCCAGCTCGCCGGTTGTACATACCTTTTTATTCCTAACTTTTCTCAACACTATCATACCTAAAAGAGGGAATCAAACTTGCGGTAAGAACTATTTGGCAACAAAAAGTCATTTTTTCGGATTACTGAGGCGCTATATCGTGACATTTTATTAGGACGGAAGAGGTCATTAATTCGGCGCTTCCCTTTTTCAGATTGACACGAATAAAACAAGAGTAAACAACGTGACGGTCAGTGACCGCAGCAGCTCCAGTTATGCGACTTTGTAATGATTCGCTCTGAATCACGTGACACTTTAGAGCTATATTTAAAAAAATATATTTTAGCCATCGCCATAAATATTGGTTATTTTGCCCGATATGATGGTTTCGAGTGACACCAGCGAAGGCCCCATGGAGAGGCAGCGGGCTAAGCACCGCAAATTTCGCGGCACCACAACTGTCCTAACGTCAATTCTTAAAATTGGCTCTTCGGGAACTAGAAGTGAAAAAATGGCCCTCGCGTCGTCTTCATCCCGCATTAGCTATTCTGGAGTTAATGGTAAAGGACGAAGATCGAGTAATGGAAACAGAAGAGTCTCTAAAGTTAACAGCCAACAAAATGTGTACCCATCGAATTCTACTTTTTCGACGTATACAGTTTTCCACCCAAGGATACCGCCGTTCCCTGGAACATACCTTACAAGCATCAACCCTCCCTTGTCCTCGCTACCTCTGCTCCCAATGCAATCGCCTTCATCCACGCACATTTCCATGGGGCTCCGCACTTCACCGACTGCACTTCACATGACTTCCATGCATGTGCCACCAGAGCAAACTTATTATATGCCTTCCCATGGCTATATGCAGCATGCTGCACTATCTAGTCAACATTCACTGTCTTATTATATGGGCTCACCACCTCCACCTTCAGCAAGCATAGAATCGTACATGTATATGAAGGCTTATTTTCGAGACCCTTGGTCAAATGATGGTTTTAGGCTCATGATACTTTTACCTGTGGGACCTAGGGATGATGGTACTTATGGTATACTTAATGCTGGAGTGAAACCTGAGCAAGTGTACAGTCTCTGTTTTTATTATGCTGACAGCATATTGTATTATTGTGTTCCTGATTATGGTGGTCAAGATTTTCTCACAGTATGATTATTGGAGCATACATAGATTACCTATGTACCAATTAAAATATTCTTTAAGTGGAAGCTACTGATGTCATAATGCATTTGTGGATTTTTCATAAAACAGACAGCTAACAGTAAAGGTGTTTGGCAAGCCTTTAATAAATTAAGTTGAAAGGTAATTTTCCTAGAAAGATGGGTTTAATAGAGGTAAACCAATGTGAATATGTATAGTATTAGGAAGTACAAGTCTTCACTAATGATAATATTTAAATAACCTGTGATGCACGACAACTGATCATCAATGTATGAAAGTTAATTATATAGCATGGGGCTTTTAAGTTATAAGGTAGATGCCCTTCAAAGTGATTATAATATGAATATTTTCCTGTGTTAAAAATTTTATTACTAGTATGATTGAAATGTTATTAATATTTGACTGCCAAATGCTATGATGACCGAATTTAAATGCAAGTAATGGATCATCAGAGCAAGTTTTAAAATGTGATCGTTATTTCCACCGTTCAATTAGGATTTATTGTTTTGCGAATTTGTAAAATGGAAAAATAATCATTACAGTTCAATTACTGGACATCTAACCGGTGAAAACAGCATGCATTTCATGGATGAGACCAAGTTTTTACTTTGTAAATTAATTCATTGCATTTGCTATGAAATAAAATAACTAAATGAAAACCAAAAAAGCAGGTCTGATTTCTCGAGTAGTACCAGCATATCTTTTGAGTTGGAATTAGGTTGGAGATCTTAGTGGAACATAAAGAGAAAGGATTATTTAACAACACAAGGTTAAAGATAATGGGAGAATTTGTATCCAAAAGCTTTTGTCTTGGCCAGTGTTTACACTTAATGAACGTTTAGTTAACTATCCCCAAAAAATTACCAAAAAAAGACATTACTTAATAAAATGTATACATATACATATATATATTTCTGGGAAACCACATGGAAGGAAACTGGTCTCCTACCTGATGTGTCGATTTCACACACTGTATAAGGTTAAATAATAAATGAGCTCTACCCTCGCCTAATAAAACAACCTTTTAGCTGATTAATATGATTTTTATAGTTTAACTACAATCAAAATCCACTTTAGAAAAGAATTCTCAATGGATTGAGATTAGTTGGATCAAACACCGTAAATTAAATTATCCATCCAAAACTTTATTGCATTGTAGCTGTAAATGCCTTAAATTTGAACAGTAAAGGTATTTCACAGGAACAAAATGCTTTAACTGACATATCTTTGTTCACACCTGATGTGTTAACTCAGATTATACATTTATACCTAAATTTGACTGTTTTCACGCCATTCAGAGAAGTGAAGGGAAATCAATTATGGATCCTTAGTGAAATACAATCTTTCCACATCAAGCTTGGATCAGTGACTTAATAATAAAGTTAAAAATTGTGCAAGCCACTATGAAAACAAATATTAAAAAAATCATGATGGAATTAAAAGAGCTCCTAAAAATAAATACTTAGTGCAATAATATGCATATACTCATATTATATATATATGTATATAATATAGAAAAATAAACAAAAACACGTGGGTCGCAGTGGTCTAGTGGGTAGAGCATTGGACTACTGACTGGAGGGTCCCGGGTTCGAATCCCGGGCAAGGCACTTTGGGCACCTGCAGCTCCACCCAAGCTAGTTGATTTTTCGGGTACCAGATCTTCCTGGGAAACCATAACCGGCACAGGGAAAGGAACTGGCCCCCCTACCCTGATGTGTGAATATTCACATGCCATCGAGCTTGGTACATGGGTAAGCTCTACCATCACCTACTAAAACCGACCTTCGGTTGATTTCTGTGTTTTTTATATACACACACACTCACAGGGATCATGTAACGATAGTTTTAATCCTTGGTAAAGTTTTCTCGGGTCTTCAACCGGGTCAGGTGTTTCATGATGACCTTGGTCATCCGGTTGAAGACCCGAGAAAACTTTACCAAGCTCATACGCCGGGAAAGCACCAGATCTTACTTCAGTTTTAATCCTTGTCATTAGCTTTTCAAGGAACAATATGCCAGATTCAACATATGTAACAACGATATCTCAGGTAGAACTCACACGTGACAGCTTGGTTACAAGACTGTCTATCAAACAAACTTGACTAATTAATTCTCCTGGGTTAAAATCATACGGATATTTTCTGCAATCATATGTTATGGAAGTATTATTATTTGTATTCTACTGCCTGAGGTAGGTTTTGGATGGACAAAGCCACTACAATTGTACAACAATACATTTATTTGATTCTCCTAACATAATACAAACCTGACATTGGACACTACAGTAAGTCCCACATCGATTCTGTGTTATTCTTCCCTCCCTTCATTCCATCCAATATGACTATCCTGTTCCTTCCTCTTTTGCTTAACTTCCGCCACTCTATCACAGTCTTCAACACCCAAATTAGGGCGCTCTGCATCCATCTTTCCTGACTCTTTTGGATTTTTCCCAACAGCCCTCTCTCCTCCCCAAACATTCTGAGTACTTCATTGTTTGTTTTCTTTTCTGTCCATTTCAACTTTCTAATCCTTCTCAAAACCCACATTTTAAAAGCCTCCAATCTACAACTATGAATTTGCTTCAATGAGCATATTTCCAACCCCTACAAAGCTGCACTCAATAGTTTTAACAAGCCTTTTTTTAATATCCTTGTCATTAATTCCCTCCTCCTCATGAAAGTTTCCTTGCCAAATGCAATTCTTTGCCTTATGTCCCTACTACTTTGACCATTTTGGTCCAACACATTTCCGAGAAATGTAAACTTCCACATACTCTATTTCATGAACTACTTTAATATTTAACTTACCCTTCCTCTTTCTCAATAACCACATTACCTTTGCTTTGCTCACAATTATTTTTATTCCATACCTACCGGACTGATTTTCCAATGCCCTAAGCAGTGCCAGCAATTCCTTTGCTGAGTGGCAGACTAAAACTTGATCATTAGCAAACCTAACTGATTTTATGAATTGTCCACCAATATCCATTCCTATCTCCAGTCCTTTCCATGCACTTTTAATCATTTCCTTCACATATGCATTGAAAAGCATGAGGAAAATGGACACCCTTATCTTACATCTCTCCCTAAAAATTCCCATCCGGACTCTCCATCCGCCACTTGCATCTCAGCAGCCTGTAACATGTTCAGATTGTGACTAAGTTTCCTATCCCTCCAATCTACCCAATTTTCTGCAATATATCCATTCGTTCCACCCAAATCACACAATCAAATTCTTTCTTAAATGTACGAAACAGACAACAACATCTTGATTTTATTTTGTTCCTCTCTCAATAGGGACTTCATTACTGGCATGGCATCACGTGTGCATCTACCCTCCTGAGCCCAAATTCTATATCTACATAAATACCCCACATTCCACCAAAAAGGTGTGTGGCAGGGGGTGCAAGTACCAGGTGGGATGGGTATGGGATAAGGGAGAATAATGGAGGGGAAGGGAAATAATATCCACTAAAACACCTCCAAAAAAGTTCATATTTGAATACATGCCAGTGGAAAACTTAGTTCAAAAGCAGTGGAAATTTCACCCAATAAAATAATTCTTTGCTACACAAAAATTAGAGAATTAAAATGAGCCAAATCTATTAAAAAACAACAGACCTCTACCAGACCAAGACAGGTCCTGCAGAACTGAAGAGTAAGAAGGGGAAATTCCATTATTTATGGATATGTACTCCATAGTCCCCACCCCTAAAGTCACAAAGTGGTAGTCCATATGGAGGGCATGGAAGTATGTGGTAGGCATTAAAAAAGATATATTCAGTGAATGAATTATTACATATGCTTGTTTTATTTCCATAACAAAAGACCCACAGTACAAAATAATTAGTCATACCATTATTCATGTAACCACACTATTAGTTGATTTAAAGTTGTTACATTTACTTTGGAAATTTATTTATTTAGATTACATACAGTGTACATGCAATTTTCAGGAATGATGAATATTGCTTTGGGATAGAAGTATAACCAGCCACAAAAAATTAAATGTTAATTGATTTGCATTACTTACATCTAGAAAGGAACTATTAATCTACTCATGAAATTCTGACAAATTTAAATTCTTCAAACAAGTAATTGACAATGAAAATACTATAGACTTTGTCGAAGTAGCCAGGGAATCATTCTATTATATCATCCCTCATTAATCCTAGTACTGGAAATTTTGAAGAAATATGACTGCCTCCACCTTTTCTATCCAGGAGATGAACAGGGAAACAAAAGATTGTGCACAATAACACAACATTTTGAAGAAAAATAACATTGGCCACTTCATTAATCCTATTAATACAATTGAAGCAATATTACATAACCTCTAAAGTGAACCATAATGCATGCAAAAGTTAGGTGAAAATACCATCAGTAGATAATACTAAATTAAGCTGTTTACTAAGTCATATTACTGAATTTTTGGAACATACTCAAAAATGAGCATATTGCTTTACAGGGTGTTAACTGAAATGATGAAAATAACTCAGAATAGATACAAAAATTCACAACTTGGACCTGATTCCTTACAACTCAAATGCAATCAGGATTTCCCATGCCATAGAAAATATTGTGTAAAATTCTTACAATAATTATTATAGTTATATCAAAGTTCAGTAGTTCAGTACACTTTAGACACCATGTGCACATGCATGAAATATGAAGTGAATGTTGCTACTCATGCATATCTTCATCACATTTTGGACTTAATCAGATTTTTATCACCAAAATCTTCATCATCCTTCCTTTTGAGTATGCCCAGTTGTTGTATATCTAGTATCCTGACCATATCCTATTTCCAGTAGCATAGCCTTCCTCTCCTTAGACTGCCCTCCAGTTGGTAGACTGTACTCCCATTATCTCTTCAGTAGAGCGAATTTAAATATCAGGTTTTTCTGGTAAGAAATTTCATACCATAAGGCATGTCAAGTATAAATCAGTATATTATTATAATCTTATACCTGCATGTTACATTAGGCATGTGTATCAGATGGGATGCTAGCTCATCAATCCTTTAGATAATCTGTGACTGTTAATGCTATCCAGCTTTAATAACTTTTGGGAAGTTCAAACTGCTAAACATGATAATGTACCCTTGTGATCATGTTGCAAGGAAAAAATTCCTTTGGTTGTTTGCTTTGTACTCAATTTACCTTAAACATTGTCAGTGGTCTGGTAGAAATATGTCATCTGTGAAAGAATCAAAATCTTTCAATTTGTTTATACCTATTAGTTAAGTCACACATTCACCCTCTATAATTTTAGTTAGTCCCAACCAAAGATTTATAATAATAATGCAAATATTTCCAATAACTCAGAATATTTTAAAATTAATTAACCCTAATTATTGTACACTTCAGAGATCCTTATGATAAACAAAATATTAATAGTTAACTCAATGTGATGTATAATATATGTGAAATAACTATTCCCTTAACTTTCATACTTATTCCAAGAAACAGCAAGAGATGTTGCAACTACCTTTTAGTGGAGTCATCCACTAAGTATGCACTACAATGCAACAATTTCAGAGTGTAGAAATCATTACTTTAGCCAGTTAAGCTACCGAGGCTTCCTCTTACAATCCAAAATTTTGAGGGCTTTAAAGGCACAAGATGTTAGAATTAAATAAATCTTACATTCAATGTCACAAACATGCATAGTTGTGCAAAAGTAGCACAAGTCCACAAGGTTAAAGCCAACTTTAAACACAATTAGGTGTTAACCTAATAAAATTCTCTTACAAATACCTTCTACATTGGGAACACTGGAATGGAATGTGTAGACTCGATCAAATACTTAGGCATTACCCTCACTCACAATCTCTCCTGGGTGAAACACAAATGTGGAATATGTGGACAACCCAACAAAAAATTAGGATTTATTAGAAGAGTGCTGATTAAATGTGACGAAAAAGTCAAAGAGAGAAATGTCATCTGTTGCTGGATAGGCATCACTTAGAATATGCTACAAGTATATGGGATCCTCACAAAGTTGGATTTATTGATGAATTGGTTTGCATGCAGTGCAGATGAGCTGGATTTTTAAAATGATGTTATGATAAACTTAGTAGCATATTCAAAATATTAGAGTAGCTAGGTTGAGAATCACTCAACAGCAAAGGTTAAATTACAGATTAAATCTCTTGCATAAATTAGAAGGATGTCTCCTTAGCAGTGATGTTGAATACGTTTTATTACACCATTGAACAATATATAAAGTGTTGAACAGATAGATTTAAGATGTCATCTTCTTCATGAGCAATAAGGGTTCAGAATAAAATTGCTCGACACTGTTGGGTCATATTCAGGTCCAAATGAGTCTGGTGTGTATTCACCCCCTGCCACACACCCTAGTGGGCGCTTGATGGGTAATAAAATATCAAAAATTAGTCTGCTGTGTATTCACCCCCTGCTACATACAATAGCAGTGGCTTGCATGGCACTAAAGAAAATCGAAAAATACAAAACAAATGCCAAAGAAAAATTCGGGAATGTCAGAAAACCAGAGTTTGATTACTCAAATTCGAAGGCTGCCCAGCACAGTATGTAGAAAGCAAGGCTGGAAGAAGCATCAAGACCAGGATATGCAAGCATAAAAGAGAGCTATGAGAAAGGAAAAAAACAATGTTTGTGAAACATTTGCTAGAGAATAACAACAATTAAGAATTCTATCCCACCCTCCCCCACATTGAAGAAGAATGAGGGCAACTGGACACCCTTGAAGCTCCCTAATTTGGAATGAAAATCCCTATTTACTGCCCGAGTGCTTTCACCTCCCTGTATTACACACCAACGTCACCTTTTCTCCGTAAACTTTCTGCATCCTCACCAAAAGGTAAATCAAACATAAACACCACTTACTGTAGATTGTAAACAACCTACAATACTTTTCATAATATGAAAATTCGGCTGTATAATTATCTGCTTCCTCGGTTGAAATCAGACTGTATGCAGAGTTTCAAGAATAGGGTATATACCTGGCTACTCACTAACCCACTTTATTCATTGGATGAATTCTTCTGCGACAATCTTACTTACATTTAAGAACTAATTTATACAGTCGACATCAAATATGGCTGCACCAATTTTCAAATGAATAAAGTATTATTATTATTGTGTCATCCACCTCATGTTTTTCACCCTATTTGTTTCCTGCCTAAGTTTATTATTCAACTCTTCACACTTTCTGTAGAATGTAGATGGGATACAAAATACATTTTTTAGCCCAATGAAAACTCTGTTAAAACTAGGTATAGATATGAAACAGGGTTTGTTTAGAAATGTAGTCATATACAAATCAAGAAGTTGCTACCCAACTATCACCTACTTTTGACTGGGCATTTTCAGATGTGGATGTAAAACCAGCTTCTTCATTCTTGCTTTGTGGAGCCACAGGTCTGGGTTGGGAAGGATGGCGTCTCAGGTGTTCAAATGCAACATTGATCTCCATTTCCTCCTCATTCTGCAAAATAATATTAGCAATGTCTTCACATCAGATTGTTTGTGTTCATCCCTCTAATGGTCCTACTCAAAATGATGCAAAGTCAAAAAGAACTACGTTTACACAAACATCATAAAAAGGAAAAAAAATTAATGTACAACTATCACCTACTTTGGGCTGCGCATTTTTATCTGTGGATTTAAAGCCAGCTTCTCTCTCATTACTTTGTAGAGCCACAGATCTGTTTTGGGCAAGATAGTCTCTTAGGTTTTCGAATGCAACATTTATCTTAATCTCCTCCTCCATCTGCAAAATGATATTAAATAGGTCTTCCCATTAGATTTTATTGATATTCCCACCAAGGGCACTGCTCAAAATGATGCTAAGTCATTAAAGAGACTTCATTAACAAATAATATCATAAGAAACAAAAAAACTAAACACACGACTTGAACCTACATTGGGCTCTACATCTTTGTCTATGGCTGTAAAGTCAGCTTCTTCAGTAATGCCTTGTGTAGCCACAGGTCTTGGGTTTTCAGTTGCCAAATCAGTCGCCATTCCTTCCCACCTCTACAGGAAAAGGGAAAATGAACATATTCTTTACAAATTATACAATTCTTTTGAATGAATTTAGTCTATTGCAAAATTAATTTCAGAAATGAGCAGCTTCAAAAGAGGACCACCTCATAGCCAACCATGATCCTTCATCATGCTACATTCACATTTGCTCTTTTTAACAATCACATACATATTGTCTCACTATATTTGACCGACATACAATAATTTAGGACAAGGCTATACAACAGAATGTCAAGAGCTGGAATTCCATGTGGCAAGTTTAACCAACTTAATAGTAATGAAAAGAGAAACTTTATAATTCCACATAGATTTATTAGACGGACGACCCAGGTTTCAACGTGGCACGTCATCATCAGGTACTTTTTGCAAAGAAGACAGAGAATATATAGTCACACAAAATTGGGGGGGGAAAGAGGGGGAGAGATCAGGGAGGGGGGAAAGGCGAGAAGAGAGAGACAACTCCCTGGTCTGAGGAGAGGGTTAGGGGGTGGAAGAGGGGAAACCCCAGGGGGTGGGGGGGGTTTTGGCCCGGAGGTGGTTAAGGGGGCTGAGAGCATAGGGACTAGAAGAAAGGAAAGGATTAGGAACTCCGTAATCGTCGGGTCGTCCGTCTAATAAATCTATGTGGAATTATAAAGTTTCTCTTTTCATTATGTTAAGTCGATTCCATGAAGTCACGCCCGAGACAACGAACTATATCAACTTAATAGTGTTCTGTTTGATTCCTAAAGGAAATATTTTAACTTTCTTTGGTAATTTTTGCTGATTTAGAGTTGTAAAAAAAAGAATAGTAGAAAACTTTTTACAAATAATATCATAAAAAGAAAAAAAACTAAACACACGACTTGAACTTACATTGAGCTCTGCATTTTTGTCTATTACTGTAAAGTCAGCTTCTTCAGTAATGTCTTGTGTAGCCACAGGTCTTGGGTTTTCAGTTGCCGAATTAGTCTCCATTCCTTTCCATCTCTGCAGGGAAAGGGAACATGAACATATTCTTTACAAATTATAGAATTCTTTTGAATGAATTTAAAGTCTATCGCAAAATTAATTTCAGACATAAGCAGCTTCAAATGAAGACAACCTCACTGCCAACCATGATCCTTCATCATGCTGCATGCACATTTGCTCTTTTCAACAATCACATACATATTGTCTCACTATATTTGACCGACATACAATAATTTAGGACAAGGCTATACAACGGAATGTCAAGAGCTGGAATTCCATGTGACAAGTTTAACCAACTTAATAGTGTTCTGTTTGATTCCTACAGGAAATATTTTAACTTTCTTTAGCGATTTTCGATGATTTAGAGTTGTAAAAAAAACAATAGATGAATAAATCACCCCTTATCATGTGCACCGGTATGAACATGCAAGTTTGAACATGGATCATTGGCCTATTTAACTCAACCTGACCATTATTCATATCAGAATGGCTTGTTAATAACTATTATTTATTTAAACCATTTGACACAGAGTTTTACCAATGGGTGTATCACAATGAGATAACTCTTTTAAGCGATATAAAAAAGACTGCATTGTTTTCCTTATCTCCATGGATAAATAAACGTTGCTGATACGAGTCAAGGTGCATAAACATGAATACATACTGGGAATGGAAGAAGGAATAGACTAATTACCATTTGATTTTCCATTTCTGTTTACGTCAATTTGTTTGGTTCTCTTCAATTCCTTCCTGAGAATGCTTGTGTATGAACAAATGATGCTCGTGTCACAGGTTAGGAATTCACACAGAGTGACATCAGTCCTTCCCATGTATATTTATGTCCATCAGTTGTTGAGATAAGATGTTAGAATAAAATAAACCTTACATGCAATGTCACAAACATGCATAGTTGTGCGAAAAGTACCACAAGTCACGAGGTTAAAGCCAACTTTAAACACAATTAGGTGTTAACCTAATAAAATTCTCTTACAAATACCTTCTACATTGGGAACACTGGAATGGAATGTGTAGACTCGATCAAATACTTAGGCATTACCCTCGCTCACAATCTCTCCTGGGTGAAACACAAATGTGGAATATGTGGACAACCCAACAAAAAATTAGGATTTATTAGAAGAGTGCTGATTAAATGTGACGAAAAAGTCAAAGAGAGAAATGTCATCTGATGCTGGATAGGCATCACTTAGAATATGCTACAAGTATATGGGATCCTCACAAAGTTGGATTGATTGATGAATTGGTTTGTATGCAGTGCAGATGAGCTGGATTTTTAAAATGATGTTATGATAAACTTAGTAGCATATTCAAAATATTAGAGTAGCTAGGTTGAGAATCACTCAACAGCAAAGGTTAAATAACAGATTAAATCTCTTGCATAAATTAGAAGGATGTCTCCTTAGCAGTGATGTTGAATACGCATTATTACGCCATTGAACAATGAATCAAAAGTGTTGAACAGATAGATTTAAGATGTCATCTTCTTCATGAGCAATAAGGGATCAGAATAAAATTGCTCGACACTGTTGGGTCATATTCAGGTCCGAATGAGTCTGGTGTGTATTCACCCCCTGCCACACACCCTAGTGGACGCTTGATGGGTACTAAAATATCAAAAATTAGTCTGCTGTGTATTCACCCCCTGCCACATACAATAGCGGTGGCTTGCATGGCACTAAAGAAAATCGAAAAATACAAAACAAATGCCAAAGAAAAATTCGGGAATGTCAGAAAACCAGAGTTTGATTACTCAAATTCGAAGGCTGCCCAGAACAGTAGGTATATAAGCAAGACTGGAAGAAGCATCAAGACCAGGATATGCAATCATAAAAGAGAGCTATGAGAAAGGAAAAAAACAATGTTTGTGAAACATTTGCTAGAGAATAACAACAATTAAGAATTCTATCCCACCCTCCTCCACATTGAAGAAGAATGAGGGCAAATGGACACCCTTGAAGCTCCCTATTTTGGAATGAAAATCCCTATTTACTGCCCGAGTGCTTTTACCTCCCTGTATTGCACACCAACATCACCTTTTCTCCGTAAACTTTCTGCATCCTCACCAAGAGGTAAATCAAACATAAACACCACTTACTGTAGATTGTCAACAACCTACAATACTTCTCATAATATGAAAATTCGGCTGTATAATTATCTGCCTACTCGGTTGAAATCAGACTGTATGCAGAGTTTCAAGAATAGGGTATATACCTGGCTACTTGCTAACCAACTTTATTCATTGGATGTATTCTTCTGCGACAATCTTACTTACATTTAAGAACTAATTTATACAGTCGACATCAAATATGGCTGCACCAATTTTCAAATGAATAAAGTATTATTATTATTGTGTCATCCACCTCATGTTTTTCACCCTATTTGTTTCCTGCCTAAGCTTATTATTATTCAACTCTTCACACTTTCTGTAGAATGTAGATGGGATACAAAATACATTTTTTAGCCAAATGAAAACTCTGTTAAAACTAGGTATAGATATGAAACAGGGTTTGTTTAGAAATGAAGTCATATACAAATCAAGAACTTGCTACCCAACTATCACCTACTTTTGACTGGGCATTTTCAGCGGTGGATGTAAAGCCAGCTTCTTCATTCTTGCTTTGTGGAGCCACAGATCTGGGTTGGGAAAGATGGCGTCTCAGGTGTTTGAATGCCACTTTGATCTCAATTTCCTCCTCATTCTGTAAAATAATATTAGCAATGTCTTCACATCAGATTGTTTGTGTTCATCCCTCTAATGTTCCTACTCAAAATGATGCAAAGTCAAAAAGAACTACGTTTACACAAACATCATAAAAAGGAAAAAAATTAATGTACAACTATCACCTACTTTGGGCTGCGCATTTTTATCTGTGGATGTAAAGCCAGCTTCTCTATCATTACTTTGTAGAGCAACAGATGTGTTTTGGGCAAGAGGGTCTCTTAGGTTTTGGAATGCAACATTTATCTTAATTTCCTCCTCCATCTGCAAAATGATATTAAATAGGTCTTCCTATTAGATTTTATTGATAATCCCACTAAGGGCACTGCTGAAAATGATGCTAAGTCATGGAGGAGACTTCATTAACAAATAATATCATATAAAGAAAAAAATTAAACACACGAATTGAACCTACATTGGGCTCTGCATTTTTGTCTATGGCTGTAAAGTCAGCTTCTTCAGTAATGCCTTGTGTAGCCACAGGTCTTGGATTTTCAGTTGCCAATTCAGTCGCCATTCCTTCCCACCTCTGCAGGAAAAGGGAAAATGAACATGTTCTTTACAAATTATACAATTCTTTTGAATGAATTTAGTCTATTGCAAAACTAATTTCATAAATGAGCAGCTTCAAATGAGGACCACCTCATAGCCAACCATGATCCTTCATCATGCTGCATTCACATTTGCTCTTTTTAACAATCACATACATATTGTCTCACTATATTTGACAGACATACAATAATTTAGGACAAGTTTGTACAACGGAACGTCTAGAGCTGGAATTCCATGTGGCAAATTTAACCAAATTAACAGTGTTCTGTTTGATTCCTACAGGAAATATTTTAACCTTCTTTGGTAATTTTCGCTGATTTATAGTTGTAAAAAAAAGAATAGTAGAAAAATTTTTACAAATAATATCATAAAAAGAAAAAAACTAAACACACGACTTGAACTTACATTGGGCTCTGCATTTTTGTCTATGGCTGTAAAGTCAGCTTCTTCAGTAATGCCTTGTGTAGCCAAAGGTCTTGGATTTTCAGTTGCCAATTCAGTCGCCATTCCTTCCCACCTCTGTAGGGAAAGGGAACATGAACATATTCTTTACAAATTATATAATTCTATTGAATGAATTTAGTCTATTGCAAAATTAATTTCAGAAATGAGCAGCTTCAAATGAGGACCACCTCATAGCCAACGATGATGCTTCATCATGCTGCATTCACATTTGCTCTTTTTATCAATTACATACATAATGTCTCAATATATTTGACACACATACAATAATTTAGGACAAGTTTGTACAACGGAACGTCCAGAGCTGGAATTCCATGTGGCATGTTTAAACAACCTAATAGTGTTCTGTTTGATTACTACCAGAAAAATTTAACTTTCTTTAGCGATTTTCGATAATTTAGAGTTGTAAAAAAAACAATAGATGAATAAATTACTCCTGATCATGTGCACCAGTATAAACATGCAAGTTTGAACATGGATAATTGGCCTCTTTGACTCAACCTGACCATTATTCATATCAGAATGGCTTGTTAATAACTATTATTTTTTGAAACCATGACACTGTTGACCAATGGATACCTATGCATGTCATATGATATAATTCCTGCTAAGGTAGTCACTATGAGATAACTCTTTGAAGCAATATAAAAAAGAATGCATTGTTTTCCTTATCTCCATGGATAAATAAACGTTGCTGATGCGAGTCAAGGTGCATAAACATGAATGCATACTGGAAATGGAAGAAGGAATAGACTAATTACCATTTGGTTTTCCATTTCTGTTTACATCAATTTGTTTGGTTCTCTTCAATTCCTTCCTGAGAATGCTTGTGTATGAACAAATGATGCTCGTGTCACAGGTTAGGAATTCACACAGAGTGACATCAGTCCTTCCCATGTATATTTATGTCCATCAGTTGTTTAGATAAGATGTTAGAATAAAATAAACCTTACATGCAATGTCACAAACATGCATAGTTGTGCGAAAAGTACCACAAGTCACGAGGTTAAAGCCAACTTTAAACACAATTAGGTGTTAACCTAATAAAATTCTCTTCCAAATACCTGCTACATTGGGAACACTGGAATGGAATGTGTAGACTTGATTAAATACTTTGGCATTACCCTCGCTCACAATCTCTCCTGGGTGAAACACAAATGTGGAATATGTGGACAACCCAATAAAAAATTAGGATTTATTAGAAAAGTGCTGATTAAATGTGATGAGAAAGTCAAAGAGAGAAATGCCATCTGTTGCTGGATAGGCATCACTTAGAATATGCTGCAAGTATATGGGATTCTCACAAAGTTGGATTGATTGATGAATTGGTTTGCATGCAGTGCAGATGAGCTGGATTTTTAAAATGATGTTATGATAAACTTAGTAGTATATTCAAAATATTAGAGTAGCTAGGTTGAGAATCACTCAACAGCAAAGGTTAAATTACAGATTAAATCTCTTGCATAAATTAGAAGGATGTCTCCTTAGCAGTGATGTTGAATACGCATTATTACGCCATTGAACAATGAATCAAAAGTGTTGAACAGATAGATTTAAGATGTCATCTTCTTCATGAGCAATAAGGGATCAGAATAAAATTGCTCGACACTGTTGGGTCATATTCAGGTCCGACTCAGTCTGGTGTGTATTCACCCCCTGCCACACACCCTAGTGGACGCTTGATGGGTACTAAAATATCAAAAATTAGTCTGCTGTGTATTCACCCCCTGCCACATACAATAGCGGTGGCTTGCATGGCACTAAAGAAAATCGAAAAATACAAAACAAATGCCAAAGAAAAATTCGGGAATGTCAGAAAACCAGAGTTTGATTACTCAAATTCGAAGGCTGCCCAGCACAGTATGTAGAAAGCAAGGCTGGAAGAAGCATCAAGACCAGGATATGCAAGCATAAAAGAGAGCTATGAGAAAGGAAAAAAACAATGTTTGTGAAACATTTGCTAGAGAATAACAACAATTAAGAATTCTATCCCACCCTCCTCCACATTGAAGAAGAATGAGGGCAAATGGACACCCTTGAAGCTCCCTATTTTGGAATGAAAATCCCTATTTACTGCCTGAGTGCTTTCACCTCCCTGTATTGCACACCAATGTCACCTTTTCTCCGTAAACTTTCTGCATCCTCACCAAGAGGTAAATCAAACATAAACACCACTTACTGTAGATTGTAAACAACCTACAATACTTTTCATAATATGAAAATTCGGCTGTATAATTATCTGCCTACTCGGTTGAAATCAGACTGTATGCAGAGTTTCAAGAATAGGGTATATACCTGGCTACTTGCTAACCAACTTTATTCATTGGATGTATTCTTCTGCGACAATCTTACTTACATTTAAGAACTAATTTATACAGTCGACATCAAATATGGCTGCACCAATTTTCAAATGAATAAAGTATTATTATTATTGTGTCATCCACCTCATGTTTTTCACCCTATTTGTTTCCTGCCTAAGTTTATTATTCAACTCTTCACACTTTCTGTAGAATGTAGATGGGATACAAAATACATTTTTTAGCCCAATGAAAACTCTGTTAAAACTAGGTATAGATATGAAACAGGGTTTGTTTAGAAATGAAGTCATATACAAATCAAGAACTTGCTACCCAACTATCACCTACTTTTGACTGGGCATTTTCAGCGGTGGATGTAAAGCCAGCTTCTTCATTCTTGCTTTGTGGAGCCACAGATCTGGGTTGGGAAAGATGGCGTCTCAGGTGTTTGAATGCCACTTTGATCTCAATTTCCTCCTCATTCTGTAAAATAATATTAGCAATGTCTTCACATCAGATTGTTTGTGTTCATCCCTCTAATGTTCCTACTCAAAATGATGCAAAGTCAAAAAGAACTACGTTTACACAAACATCATAAAAAGGAAAAAAATTAATGTACAACTATCACCTACTTTGGGCTGCGCATTTTTATCTGTGGATGTAAAGCCAGCTTCTCTATCATTACTTTGTAGAGCAACAGATCTGTTTTGGGCAAGAGGGTCTCTTAGGTTTTGGAATGCAACCTTTATCTTAATTTCCTCTTCCATCTGCAAAATGATATTAAATAGGTCTTCCTATTAGATTTTATTGATAATCCCACTAAGGGCACTGCTGAAAATGATGCTAAGTCATGGAGGAGACTTCATTAACAAATAATATCATATAAAGAAAAAAACTAAACACACGAATTGAACCTACATTGGGCTCTGCATTTTTGTCTATGGCTGTAAAGTCAACTTCTTCAGTAATGCCTTGTGTAGCCAAAGGTCTTGGATTTTCAGTTGCCAATTCAGTCGCCATTCCTTCCCACCTCTGCAGGAAAAGGGAACATGAACATATTCTTTACAAATTGTATAATTCTATTGAATGAATTTTGTCTATTGCAAAATTAATTTCAGAAATGAGCAGCTTCGAATGAGGACAACCTTATAGCCAACGATGATCCTTCATCATGCTGCATTCACATTTGCTCTTTTTAACAATCACATACATATTGTCTCACTATATTTGACAGACATACAATAATTTAGGACAAGTTTGTACAACGGAACGTCCAGAGCTGGAATTCCATGTGGCAAATTTAACCAAATTAACAGTGTTCTGTTTGATTGCTAAAGGAAATATTTTAACTTTCTTTGGTAATTTTCGCTGATTTAGAGTTGGAAAAAAAAGAATAGTAGAAAACTTTTTACAAATAATACATATAAAGAAAAAAACTAAACACACGACTTGAACTTACATTGGGCTCTGCATTTTTGTCTATGGCTGTAAAGTCAGCTTCTTCAGTAATGCCTTGTGTAGCCACAGGTCTTGGATTTTCAGTTGCCAATTCAGTCGCCATTCCTTCCCACCTCTGTAGGGAAAGGGAACATGAACATATTCTTTACAAATTATAGTATTCTTTTGAATGAATTTAATCTATCGCAAAATTAATTTCAGACATGAGCAGCTTCAAATGAAGACAACCTCACAGCCAACCATGATCCTTCATCATGCTGCTTGCACATTTGCTCTTTTTAACAATCTCATACATATTGTCTCACTATATTTGACAGACATAGAATAATTTAGGACAAGTTTAGACAACGGAACCTATATAGTTGGAATTCCATGTGGCATGTTTAAACAACCTAATAGTGTTCTGTTTGATTCCTACCGGAAAAATTTAACTTTCTTTAGCGATTTTCGATTATTTAGAGTTGTAAAAAAAACAATAGATGAATAAATCACTCCTGATCATTTGCACCAGTATAAACATGCAAGTTTGAACATGGATCATTGGCCTCTTTGACTCAACCTGACCATTATTCATATCAGAATGGCTTGTTAATAACTATTATTTTTTGAAACCATGTGACACACTGTTGACCAATGGATACCTATCCATGTCATATGATATAATTCCTGCTAAGATAGTCACTATGAGATAACTCTTTAAAGCAATATAAAAAAGAATGCATTGTTTTCCTTATCTCCATGGATAATTAAATATAGCTGATGCGAGTCAAGGTGCATAAGCATGAATGCATACTGGGAACGGAAGAAGGAATAGACTAATTGTCATTTAGTTTTCCATTTCTGTTTACGTTCATATGTTTTTTTCTCTTCAATTCCTTCCTGAGATAGCTTGTGTATGAGCACGTGTCACAGGTTAGGTATTCACGCACAGTGACATCATTCCTTCCCAAGTGTTTTTATGTCCATCAGTTAATCATTCTCATCCTTGGTCTACCTATCTCCCAATTTTTTTCTAAAACTTCTCCAGAGGTATCTTCGAGCCATCCATAGATGATGTTCAATATTTGGGTTATTCAATGTGATGTTATTATTTATGATGGAGAAAATTGTAGGATGTACAAATGAAAGGATTTAGAAAAAATGGCCATAGACGAGGAAGAACCATATAACTTATTACAATAGAACAGAAAATTAATTCCCGGCAGCACCTAAATTGTTTATTTAACACGTAAATTGCTGAAGATCTAAGTCTTCTGGGATTTTCTCTAGATTGGTTCATATATCTGGGACAACTGACCTGTGACTGTAACACTGGCGAAACTGTTGTCACAGAAATATGAACCAACCAGAAGGCTTTGAACCAATGCCAAACCAGAATGCAAATCAACTCCAAGTAAATCTCAGAAGACTTAGATTTTCTATATCAGCGCACTACAGAAGCCTTCACAAAGAATCCATGTAAGTTACTATTTAAATATATGATTAACTGCACATTAGCAGTACAATGACCCATTTGTTAAATCACCGAGTTATCCAAAGCCATCATATGCCCAAGAATGAGCAAGATCTGCTAAGTCATTAGTTTATATACCTTACAGATTCATATGATATAAAATATTGATTTATTAATCAATTTTTCATTAGTTCATAGAATTTCTACTCTTCATTCAACAAATTAGCTCATTGTTGAATAAATTGCACTAGCTTAACTAAATTAATAGCAGTATTTGCTCTTTTTATTGATCTCACATGGCTGAGGGATTAGTTAAAATCATTTGGCTTGGGAGAATAGGTGCTAGATGGGTCCAGGGACCAAGCAATACAACTTAACCCTTCAAGCCCTGTAGGAGTGAGAATAATTATTATTTCCCAAGCTGGTACAGCTCTCATTGACTAACTGAATGCTCAAGCCCTTCTACCATATCAAGGTCATAGTCCAAAGGAAGTTTCTCGGGGGGTTCAATGAGTAATTAAGAGGACTCATATCCTCTTCTATCTCAAGTTATACTGCTGCTCAAGTAGAAGGATTCAACTTGCTGTAGTTTCATCTGAAAAACTCTGAGAATTGTGATGTGTCTTCTCTCTTGCAAACAAGGATTTTAGTTTTACTCTTTTTGATAGCCATATTCAAGTAGCGCTTGGTCCATGGCATAAGAGTTGCTTGCAGGTCCTCTCCTGTTTGTGCTACTACTGTGATTACATCTGCAAACCAGGGCATGTTAATTTCTTCACCATTCACCCCGACTCCTTTGATACCAATTTCACACTTCTTTAATTGCTGGGGAATTGGGATGGTGCAGTGGCTAACATACAAGTATCCTACTGAGGTTCAAATCCTGGAGCCAACAAATATTTTTCAGTGGTATCCTGAACCCTACTTGGGGTGCTTTGTGGAGAGCACTTAGAGTGAGTACTATAACTGTCAGATGGGATGTTCAACTACAGACCCCTTAGCACCTTTCGACAAGAGTATGCTAATGCCAACACCAGGTTCCTCTCCACCCTTCCTTTCCCATCCATCCCTAATGGTGCAAATGACCTCAGCTTTCGGTCGCCTCCCCAAAAAAACTGCTCTTTTATTGCCTCTTCTAGGAAAATATTTAATGGCATTGGCAAGAGTTTTAATCCTGGTGTAAACCCATTGTTTATTTTGGCTTATATTTAAATTCATTTTTTAAGCACATGATTATTACCTGATTTTTTTAGTGATAACATATTATTTTTATTTTTTTGTAGCCTATTCTAAGGGCTTTGAGTATCTTGGAACATTATGATGCAACAGTTAGGGCATCTTGCACAGTTTCTTCGAATTTGAACATTATGTTCTATTTCACATTGTCGAGGGCATTCTTCAAATCCAGAAATGCTACGTACATACATAAAATGGCTTGTTTACGTTTACTATTTTGCCAGTTCCTTCAAAGAGTATTGCCTCCCTGGCTCCTCACTTTTTTTTAAAATCCAAATTAGTTTTTCGTGAGGCTTTCTTCTTTCCTTCTATTTTTTGGCTTATTATTCTATTATAGTATTTTTAGTGCATGAGGCATCAGGCTCAATGTTATGTTTTTTGTTTTTATATGTTCTTTTTTGTTTTTTTTTTTTTTTAAAGGCTAAGCTAAATATTAAAATAGGCGGGGAAACAATAGAGCAGGTCGAGCAATTTACATATCTCGGAAGTGTTTTGGACCAATACGATCAAAGTGGTAGGGACATATGGAGAAGAATTTTGCTTGGCAAGGAGGCTTTCTCAAGGAGGAGGGAGTTGATGATGGGGACGTTGAGTAGGGATGTTAAGACAAGACTTGTAAAAACTCTGATATGGAGCGTAGCTATGTACGGCATGGAAACGTGGTCACTGAAGCAGGAGGATAGACGTAGATTGGAGGCTTTTGAAATGTGGGTGTGGAGAAGAATGGAGAAGGTGAAATGGACCGAAAGGAAAACAAATGAGGAAGTACTAGAGATGGTGGGTGAGGAGAGGGGTTTGTTGAGAGAAATCCTATGGAGGCAGGAAAAATTGATGAAAGGCGTATTGAGCGGTAGTGGAATGTTGAAGAGGGTAATAGAGGGGAGAATGTTGGGCAAGCGAGGTAAGGGCAGGAACAGGATAGGGATGTTGGACGGGATGAAGGGAGGAAAGAAGTACACCGAGATGAAGAGGGATCTGATATAGATTAGTTTGCTAGGTGGGGAGTCACGAAATGTTTATTTGATAGTTGTGTCCATCCAAAAACGTACCTTAAACGGTAGATTACCTAATAATAATGTTCTTTTTATGCGGGTTGCGGTGGTCTAGTGGGTAGAGCATTGGACGACAGACCGGAAGGTCCTGGGTTCGATTCCCGGACAAGGCACTTTGGGCACCTGCAGCTTCACCCAAGCTAGTTGATTTTTTGGGTACCAGATCTTCCTGGGAAACCATAACCGGCACAGGGAAAGGAACTGGCCCCCCTACCCTGATGTGTGAATATTCACACGCCGTCGGGCTTGGTATATGGATGAGCTCTACCATCACCTACTAAACCGACCTTCGGGTTATTTACTGTGTTTATGGTTATGTTCTTTTTATTTCGCTAGTATATGGGATCCTCACGAAGTTGGATTAACCGAATTGGATCGCGTGCAGCGTAGAGGAGCTAGATTGACAAAAAGTTGTCATGATAAACCTAGTATTGTATCCAAAGTATTTGAGCAGCTAAGCAGGGAATCACTCACGGATCAAAAGTTTAATTTCAGATTGAAGCTCTTGCATAAATTAGAAGGTCTCTTTAGCAGTGATGTTGAAAATGTATTTTTACCCCCATCGTAATACGTTACGAGAGGAGAGACCATACGCTACGTTAGAAGAAATCATGTAAGTAAAATTTGAGAGATTAAGTGTGGAATAGATAGATTTAAGATGCCATTTTTTCACGAACGATAGGGGATCATAATAACATTATCCGACCGCGGTAGGGTCATATTCGGTTCTAAATTAGTCCAGTGTGTATTCACCTCCTAACACACACCCTAGCGGTAGCTTGCAGGGTACTCAAATAAATTATCTGAGTGTCCCAACAGCGTAATAAAGGCGGAAGCGTCACGTTACATTGAAGTATGAAATATTTCTTCATGTATTAAGCTTTCCAAAAACCCACTAGCGATCACTCGCGGTGCGCGACAATTATCTGGGAGACTAAAATCTAATACTGCGAACTAGACTGTAAACTACACAAATTCAGATTTGACTCGGAAAAAATATTCAGGCGATGGATCCAGGAAAATTAAATAATTTAAGAAATTTTCGATTCCAAAATAATCCTAACACTCCGGGATACCAATACAATTCAATGTCAAGTAGAAAAAATATAGTCCTCGCCATCATTTATGATATTAATGTTCGTAACATTTGGGCATGGCATTCGAGGTTGTCACCGCATAGATGATATCCGCGCCTCTAGATAACGCCATTTGCATTGCGACGTACAAGAAACGAGGAACAGAGAAAATGAAACAAATCAGCAAAGAGTCCCACTGCTCCTCACACTCGCTTGCTGCTTCCAAATAATGTCTTAGCCTAGATCAACTGGAAGGATTAGAGCTCGTTAATGATAAGTTACAAATGCCTTAATTATCGTTCGGTTTTAATCGGGGAAGAAAAGCTAACTTAGCAATGAGATATGCTGTAAAATGTGCCAACAACTCGCATTCAATGATGTAAATATTCCCTACTGTAGGCCTTGCGTTTCATCTAGATGCTCTCGATGTCTGCAACACAATGGCGAAAGCAATACTCCACTTGTAAACGTGTGATGACCTGCTGCGCCATTCCCTTATCTAAAAAACACTCACTGATGTATTATTTCATTAGAACCTAGAACACGTAGATAACTCAAAAGACAAGACTCATTTCGGCGAAGTAAATCAAACATTTCCACCACTTCCATATGTTTCGGTATGTCTCGGAAAAGTTGAAATTACTAACGTGGGCGTTCTTTTTACCTGCTGAAGGGTAAAAAGTCTTTAATCGTCATTAATGATCTGTAGTATTAGTCTGTATTACTTAAGTAGTCCGGTGTGAAAATACCCCCTGCCACACCCAAGCGTTGGCTTTCAGGATACCATGTAAATAAATGACCCATCTACGCGATAACTTTCTAACATGGAGAAGAGGATGGAGCAGAAGGTGTAGGTAGCCATACTTCTTTTCGCGGATAATGGTCCTCTGAATTCGAACGTTCATGTCGCTCTGCCTCACATACAACAAATGCTTTCACAATGCCCTGCTGTAGTATGAACATGAAAACACAAAGTTGGAAACCAAATATCTCCACAAAAGTATCGTGAGAAACTTAAATTACCCTGGGTTTACACGTCTCTTGGAGAATATCACACAATCCTCCGAGTGAAAAAGTTAAGGACAACTTCAGACATACTATAATAGCACCACGATGACGTAAGACGACGATCAACGAAATAGTATTACTCGCCTTCGGATTGACATTCATGATGGTACTGGACCGGTAAATCGGGATGGAACAGGGTCTCGTCAATATTGTAGTCTTCTGCACCTTCGCTAACCGATGCCTCTGAAATCAACCCGACGTCTGGAATATTCGAAGAGGGGGGCAGTCTGAGGCGCTGAGCCAGTGAGGTCGAAAGGGAAGGGAACCTTGAGGAGGACTGGTGAGGGGAAGGGAAGGAAGGGGTCAGGCACTAACTAAGAAGTTTCTCCGACTGCCGCGGGGTAAAGAGTAGCGCCGTTTTCTTCCGTCGCATTTTATGAATGGAGGAACAACCCTGGGAATAGAAAAATCATTGTTCTTCGCCACTGGTTTATGATCCATAGTCTCACTTGAAGGTTAACTAAAAATAATGAACCTGCATGTAATATTTACGAAAACAGTAACTGACATGTATGTTTCTGGTACCCTAGCGATTTATTAATTTCCAAAGGTTTCCCTGATAATAGCCCTATCAAAACAATATCAACATTGAACATTTCATTTTTATTCAAAAAATTATTGAATTCGGAATAGTTTTGAAATAAAAATTTTGAACAGCTAAATCACATCTTAAAGATAACATATGAAAATTCTCAAAATTAAGCTTAATTTTTGTAGAACAGAAAAGTACTTACTTTATAATTTTCGAGGAAGATCAATGGACTTCATTCCGAATGCTGTTATCAGTCACTGACTCCCATGGGCTCTCCTGTCTATCACGTGCTTCCTCTAATAGCTCAGACCCAGGTTCCCTTTTTTACTCTCTCCCTATGATGGTTTCCATTCATTTAATGCATTATTCATTCGATAGGAGATCAGAATGCTTGTAGTCGAAATCCCTCAGGAGTCAGCTCGACACAATAAGTACTAACCTACAAGGCAGGGACTGCACATGGTTTTAAATATATTTTTTGTAGGTTCCCCGCACCTATTTGAAAAACCCAAACCCCCTCATCCCTTACCTTCTGGTGCTGCACCCCCTGACACACACCTTTTTGGTGGCTCGCAGGGTATTGATGTACTCCCCAAACTGGTGTTGGGCATGATAAACCGTTAAAAATCTATTTGAAAGAACTTAGGTTTTGGGCGAAATACACCAATTCAGTTTTCTTTCGGAAAACCCAGAAGGCACTCCAGTCACCTTTGAAATTGTTAAAAGGGTTGCCTACGACATGGGGGCACTAGTATTAGACATTTTTTAATTCTTAGTTTTTAGAGTCGTCTTTCCTTAATTTCTAAAACTAATCTCGACAGCAAAAACTAGTCTTATAACGGAGACTTTCTACACCAGGGGAGAGATCCAATGACTAACTGCATTGTTAGGAGTTTGATTTTCACCAACCAAATGTTATCAAGAATATTCTTGTGGGTATTAAAACTGTGTCATTAGGCTGCGACTATTTTGTCACCAAGAGGAAAGAATTTGCATATTGATGCTCATTATCATTCACAACAGCGCTGTTGACCTCTACAAAAATGTGGTTGAAAGAACCTAAGAAAAAAATTATTCATCCGCCACTTAAGTCCCTAACTCAGAGCCCTCTAAATTCAGCTATACACAAAAGGCCTCCACAACTCCCTTATTCGAGGGTAATCCAGATAGTAACCTCCGTTTTCGTGTAGCATGAGAACTAGTGAAGAGAGCCCAATGATCGCTGTGTTGACGCACACAGTAGGTCAGTATGCCTCGAACTGCAGTGGTTGGAAGGTCGCGCCGCTTGTCATTCGTTTACAATAGCAAATCAAAATGAACAATGCAATTGAAGTTGCCGCCAAATTTAAAGTTCGTTCCATGATAAGGTTTTTCCTGATAAAAAATCTCAAAACTGCTGAAATTCATTGGAAAATTATTCCTCTGTACGGGCCATATGTGATGAGTGACAAGAGTTGTGCGTCAGTGTTGTCGTTCGTTTAAGAGTGAATCCAAATCTCCATGATGGCTTATGGTGAACAATGAACTGTATCTGAAAATTGATGGAAAAGCTCGTGAAAATGGTTTTGCGATAACTGAAATGTTTTTTCACAGATTACTAGGACTCTGTTGCATGGAAACACGACAGAAAAGTTAGGTTATTACGTATCTTGTATAACAGAGGTTACTTTCTGGACAGACCATTTGGCGGGAATTTCAATTGTGTTTTTCATTTTGACTATTGTAAACAAATGACAAGGGGCGAGATCTTCCAACGACTGCAGTTCGAGGAGCAGTGACCTACTGTGTTCGTCAATACAGCGACCATTCGTCATTTCCACTAGTCCTCACGCTACACGAAAACGGAGGTTACTCTCTGGATTACCTTCGTATAATGCAGGTATCTCACAAATATTTCCACAGCAAAATTCTACCAGAAACATTGCTCAGACCAAAACAAAGCACCCTGAGAGCATCAGCCTTATTCCTACTGACCTACTTCCTCTAGAATTCAAAAAATTAATGAGATTCTAAAGAAACTTGATAAAAATCGTGATAAAAAATACAGAGTCCAAATCCTCCTCTTTCCAATATGTGCCTAAACCTCTTTCAAAAATCCTGCAATTTCTCAAGACATACTAAAATCCAGGTAAACTATAATACGTCTTAAATCCCCCTCTGCAATTCTCACCCTGCAGCTGCCTGAAGGTGTTAAGGTTGCCCTCTTATCCACTACTAAAATTATTCTTCAATGGAAATTTATCTTTTAATGAAACACAGATCTTTGCTCACAACCGATGGGAAATTTGTAAAATATACAACGTTAAATCTAAATTGGGTTGTTTTTATTCCATTCATAGAATTGAAAGGGCATCAATTAATTACTTACTGACTGTATTCAATGTTTCCACATAGAACCTGGAGTAGAGAATATATAATAAAGTTGAAAAGCTACACATATACCTATTGTTCAGAAATGCATAACAAATATCTTGAAAGAATAGAAAAGAGCACATAAAATTAAAAACTTATCTCAATGGTTCCTCCTCGTGGCCTACCACCATGATATAGTGGAAGGACTCGTTCCTTCTGATGACCCCTAAAGCTATACTGGCTATATTGGCTCCTAGTTGGGTCATCCATTCCAGATAGGTTGAAGGGTAGGAGGTAGATGAAAGATAGTCCACACAGCATATGTTACTCAGGGAGACAGCTGCAAAGGCATCTAACCCCAGTAGGGCAGCCATTGAATGATGGTGTCACATTAGATACACTATTGAGGTAGGTACCACATCAATTATGTATTCTATTACTTTTGGGATGGATAAAATAATGAAAATAAGACCTAAAAACTACAGGATTTGGCCCAATCAGCCATGTGCCATTTTCAGCTGCAGGAAAGGCAAGGCTTTCACCATTTTCTCTTACAAAAACCTCACAAAGCAAAAGAGACAGTGATGACAAATAGGGTCGAACTATTTAAAATAGAGACTTAGCATGTGTGGATGATGTTGAGAACAGAAAATTTAGAGAATGTAAAGAAGAAATAAAGATGTTTTGGGTCAATGCAAGGTGAGATATAAGGATAGCGGGGACTACTGGAGTGATAGTCATAGACTAATATACAACAGAGAAGGAGAGAGTTAGGGAAGGATAGCACTAATACTGAATGAAAAGATAGGAAGAAACACAGTAAGCAAAGAGCAAACAAATGATATTATTAGTAGAAGTAAAAGCAGACAACGAACTTGGCCCTTGTTCAGGTATACATGCCATCAAGTTATCATAAGGAGGTAGAAGTCAATAGGATATACAATCAGTTAGAGGACAGTTCTTGGTGTTTATGGAAGAAGACATTTTATAGTGATGGAGGATTTGAACTCCATGGTAGGCAAAAGATGATATGTTAGTGAAGTGGGGGACTACAGTTTAGGAACAATAAATGGCTGTGGGAAGAAAGGAATACAGTTCTGCAGGAGATGGGGGTTAGTCATCACCAACACTTGGTTTAGACACCACAAAAGATGTAGGTATACATGGAAAATGCCAGGTGAGGCAGAGAGGTATCATTTAGATTATATAATGGTTAGGCACAGATTCAGGAACAGTGTGATCAATTTGCACAGCTTCTAAGGAGTGGATTCTGACCACAATTTAGTTGTTATGAAGCATAGCATCCATTTCAAAAAGATAAGGCAGGGGTGACAGGTTAGGAAATGGAATGCAGAAGCATAAAATTGGTTGGCAAGGAGGAGTATCAGCAGGATGTAGGGAAAATCATGGATGATGACAAAGAGCTGAGTACTAGTGAGGATAAACAGGAATACATAAAAAAAGGGATATCGCAAGCCACAAAAGAAACTATACGAACTGTTAATGGGAAAAGGATCATAGATGAGATGATTACAAAGATAGATGAGAGAAGAAAATGGAAGAATGTAAACACAGAGCTATCCAGAAGTACAAAGAGTTAAATAAATTAAGACAGACAATAAATAAAGCAAAAAAAGTATGATGGAAAGTACAGTGCAAGGATATGAAAAGTTGGCAGAAGGGTGAAATTGGTGCTACATACAGCAAAGTTGAATCACTACTTGGCATTTACACAGGAGAATAATTGAATATGAATGCCTTAGGAAGACTTTCAGAGGATCTTCAGGGTAAAAAGCGAAAAGAACTCATTTAGACTTAAAATAACTGTTCATTAAAACATAGTCTACTTTATTTTCTATGGTCCTTAGATTGAAACTGCAGAAGTATCAGAAAGAATTTTGGTAAAAATTAATTTGACACAAAGGATGAAAGGTGAAGTTACTAAATTAAATGCATAGACGTGAACAAATGCAAAAGTACTTTGAAGAAAAGGTGTGAAGAGAAGGGCAGAGGAAGAAGAAAAAAACAATTAATAGACTTCCATGGAAATGAAAATCATAAGCTAAGCAGCCATAGATGAGATTTCTAAAGGAAGACCAAGAATGAAGTACGAGTATGAGTTGTTTAAAGTCGCCACCTAAGAATTTCTCGAAGGAATGAATAGGGTGAAATGAGGCAGCATAACATCCACACCTGTTGCAACAATTAAAAAGAATCCCGATAATGCAGACCAACTTATTAGTCCCATTCATTTTTAAAGACAAATGGTAATAATTAAGTTAAATTAATAACCTAATCTCATGTATTATGTATTAACGCATCTCCAAAGAAATTTATTTAATAGGAAATCACAACTAATTAAGGATAACTAAATCACGCCAAATCGCAAATTTTCGGCCGAGAGGTAAATATAAAAATAGATAATAGGGAATTCCTAGTGAGTAAGATGACGATCCGATTGTGCTTCAGCTTATTTCTCATTATAAGCATGTAATGTGGAACGCAATGGCTAATTATTAATCAAGGATTGGTAAAAGAAAGAGAAAGACCAAGTTGTGATACGGATCTTGCAATCGGTCACAAACCCATGATTCTCCGGCCTCCAACGGAGTGGTGCACCATTTCGCTTGACTGCCCCATGGGAGATGTTTGTGAATTCCTCAGCGTATGCGACTATCGACTTCGGATAGCCATATTTAAATACTAGCTTTCCAATCCATTTCCAAAATTATCCTATTCCCGTCATTCTCTTCTGGGGCTCTTTATGGGGAAATATTGTAACGTTCGGGCTGATCACAATTCAGGCCGGCCACTAAAATCGACCTTAGATGCAATCACCTTTGTTTCCAATTCTGACACTAGTACTAGGTGTCACTATACTTAGGGGAAACAGAAACTTAGAACAATCTTTAAAGTAGTTATCCGTTCTATCGTCAAGTCAGTATCCCTCAACAGAGGCTAAATACATGAACATTCGAATATCTTTTTTAATCAACGATCAAATTCACGTGAGTTTGAACCATATTAAGCGATGTGAATATAATCTACACTTACTACTATACGAAGAAAAATAATTCTAAAATCAGGGATGCGACACAAAAAAATGACGTCGCCTTCAACATGGTGGTTTGGTGAAAGAAGGTAGAACTTGGAGATAAAATTCTGCTCCGGGAGATGGACTGAGTAACTTTGAAATTCCAATTCGTAATGGAATGGCGATATATAAAATAGCTCCAAACGGAATCTGGAGAGTATAAATACTTGGCGTTAACTCTGTTCTGTAAATCCTTGGAACTCAATTCTGACTGCCAAATTTTATTCGTAGGAGACGCGCGTGAAATTCTGCAGTACTCCTCTTATTGTGGAATTAATACGAATGCACTTAACGGCTGCAGGAGTGCTGCATGTTAATCTGACCATAATTTGGCTGTTGAAGTCTGCAATTATATGAAGAATATTGTGATTTTAAGATTAAATTCCTAAATGAAGCGTCAGTTGCGATGCCTTTTATGAAATTGGAGTGCTGTATTCGTAAGCGAAAGCGTATCTGGATTACGTCGCCCATCATGGCGGCGAGAACAACGGCCCTTTGAAATTCCCCTTGAGCTGAGCCTCCCTCCCCCATCTCTGATCTCGTTTGAGTTGAGACGAGCATGATCATCCCAAAGGTTAAAAAGAGCATTAGGGCGACATGGAATAAACATATAAACCCCACAGTTTAGGACCACGGTGACCTAAATAACAACTAAAACCAACTGGGTGGCAGCGAAATTAGTAAATATCACGAAGCTTAGGAGGAGATGAAGATATCGCCACTCACCGGAATACTCACGACATCACCATGGCGGAAGCAATTAACCACTTTTAAAAATGAAATATTTCTTCATCAAAAATCTTCCTAAACCAAACTGGCACACTACTCGCCGTGCGTAGTGAATACCTTGGAGATAAACAATAATTACCACGAAATTGGATTTACGTACTCAATGATTACTCGCAAAAAATAAAGGTCTGCCGCACCGTACAAACAAATTAATATTTTATTAAACTTTAGACTGTAAAATAATCCTCACTCTCTGCATTTCGAAAAGCATGCGAAAGGAAATAATTTAATTGCATTATAAAATTCACTGCCGTTTGAATAATTAAATAATTCTTGCGGCATCGCAATGATAATTATTATATTGTACACAGTACATATTAAAGCATAGCGTTCGTGGATGCCGCCATATTTATTAAAACATCCTCCCCTCTTGATGATGGTATCCGTCATGGCGACCGAAAGAAACGTTTTCCAGAGATATATGACATAATAATTGGACAGAGCGTCCCACAAACCCTAACACAGGGGCACTGGTTCCAAACAAACAAAGCCTTAGGTTAGAATAACTAGGGGGAGAAAAGCTCATTTAGGAGAAGTTAAAAATTCCACAGTTCGATTAACTTAAAACCTTTTGTCAATCCACACATTTACCGATAGGAAACCGAGAGTTGTTTTTTTAATGCTGACGCAATTCATTTATATTCAAGCATTATAAACGTCGTGAATAATGCCAATGTTTCCCAATAAATAATTTCAAAACCACACAAAATCTCATTTCGATACTGGCGCCAATACTAGAAAACAGCAGCACCTTTGGAAATGCCTGACCAGCGACCCCCTTTCAATGAAATAAACTTTTACCGAGAAATTGTGCATGCGTACCTCGATAGCGCAGACACCGTGAATGCTTAAACTCATTTCGGTCAAGTATAATAAGCATTTACACCACTTTTCAATAATATGGTAAGTCAATGGAAAGTAGAAACTGCTACGAGGCCGTTCTTTCTCCCGAATGGAGCGCCTCTACCAATCTTCATAAATGGCGCCTCATAAGAAAGCAAGCACTCACTATATCCAGTATTTCGAATATAAAAAACAATGTAGGAAAACAGACATGCCTCGAAAATGTTTGCACAATGGTAAATTGTTGTAGGTTTACACGTTACACGGGGATTTGAAGGAAGCCTAATCCGTGTGAACGTCTAAGAGGGCGCAAGGTTAAAGGAAAACTCAAGGGACGAGAGAAGTCTCGTCAATGACACCACAACGAAGTAAAACGACGGCCAACAAAGATAAATTAGGTATTTAGTGTTACTCGCCTTCGGGGGGTCGCTCATGATGGTGCTGGTCCGGTAAAACGGGGTACGATATGATGTCGTCCAACAATGGAGTCTCCTGCGCCTTTTGCGTCCGACCACCGTCCAAACTATCCGACGTCTGGAATATTCTGGAACAATCTAGGAGAGCGGGATGAGGCACGAGGTGGTGTCGCGCAGTACGCTGAGGGGGTAGGGGACGGTGCGGAGGACGCTTGGGAAAGAAGGTATGGCTCAGGCACTAACTAAGAAGTTCCTTCGAATGCCGCGGGGTTAAGAGGAGCGTCGTTGGTTTCCGTCAGATTTCTTTGTTGAAGGCAAAACCTTGGGAACTTTGAAGAGTAATCCAAATAGGAAGTTATTATTAGAATAACCAGTGCAAACGGATATTCTTTGAAATGTGTTCGTGATTAACAGTCTCTCTTAGAGGTGAAACAAGAAAGTCTGCCTACACGAAATATTTAAGATTACAATATATTACCAGGGGGTTTTAAGGCTCCCGGACGATTAATGAATTGCCGCAAGTTTTTCTGATCGTAAATCCAACATAACAATTGCAGCATCGAAATCTCAGTTAAAAAACCTACATGAAATTTGGGAATTTGAAAGAATTTTGAATACTAGATTTTGAACAGCTAAATGACATCGCCATGATGAGCGTATCTAAATCCTATCAGCAAATTAGAATCAATTTTCCAATGTTATTAGAACATTTCTCTAAATGACACAAAACGTTATATTGTAAGAAAAAAATGAGATCAGCTACAACTTTATTTAAGAGTACAAAAGTTTTTAACTTTCAATTTCCAGGCAGAAAAATATACTTCTCTAAAAAGTATATTACCAGTACGTGATTATCAAGGACCATTCTGTCCTTGTCCAATAAGGAAATCTATGTTATGAAATCCTTTTTCCGCTTCTTCCCTAAGGAATGTTCTTTTCAAAACGTCTTCAATTTATACTTACTTCTAACTTTTAATAACTGCTCCACAAACTGGTTTGAGTTAGGGAAAGAAGAATGATGGACACATAAAAATCTATTTGCACAAATCTACGTCTTCGGTGAAACACACCAATGCAATTTTCTCTCTTCTAATGTCCACTGTGTTCCCGTGATCATAATTTTGGTAATTGTTAAAAGGGTTGCCTGTACCAAAGGGGTTGTAGAAATACTTGACGCTAATTTTAAATTGGTGATTTTTAGGGTGTTCTTATTTAATTTTCTGGATTTTATAGGATACAAATATTTTTATTACGCTAGGGTATTTTTATAAGCTTTACGGTATCAAATATCTTTATTTGAAATAAAGAATTGAAGGAACAATGCTCTGATTGTCACCATAGTTGGCTGTTAAAGTTTTTTTCACAAATTTGGGAGAGATGCGGGAGATTATTGCTCCAAGGACATGTATTAATTGAAGTTTAAAATTGCATAATCTCCGAAATGTCAATCAAATATTGGAAAGGCCTCGGTATCTAAAGGAACCAGTGCATTTTTCAGTGGGGTACAATAAAAATTAGGATAAGCAATACTGAAATGAAAACAATCACCAAATGCTGCATAAATTAATTCTTCAAATTGGTCGTTTATGGTTTACACATATGTAAAAATCTTATTTCTACTCATTTTTAGTTGAACGACCGCTGCCCACTTCAAAATATTTAATAACACCAGAAATCAATTGTCACTTGGAATCCAATATCTCTTGGAAAAATGAACTGAAATGGAGTTAGATGCCTCACCATAGTGATTTCAAATTTGATAGTTATTCCCAGCATTTGTGTATGTTTTAACTCACTTTATTCAAATGTAGCCTTACATGTACGTCATTTGAAATTTTGATTTCTATTTATGCATTTAAACCGTTTCAATCAAAAACACAAAACGAATTCTTTACTCCCCTCTCGGTTTTGAATAGACTCACTTCTATTTTTTTTAACTTTCACAGGTTTATGTAAAATTATTAGACCTCAATGGGGATACTAATCTAAATTAAACATTTTACAGAATAATATCAAAAACAGCACCATAAAATATTTCTTACCCTAATTTCTCTTGGTTATAGCTGAGCTCCAAATGTTATTTTCCACATGAACCTACTGGCTATTTCTGTGGTTTCTAAAATTTAGATCCATTTGAACTCCACATTTGGAAAGTATTTTCAGCAGGCCTTCATTAATGGCTCAAGTAATCAAACAAAAACTTAACATAATCAATGGCAATGCCTAAAGTATGAACATTGATAGGATACAATAAGAACAATCACTACCTTGAATGAAATATAGATGTTTTTGACAACTGATATGATAATTCTGAAAATATATTACATGATATTAAAATTGGGTTGATTTTGCTCCGCTCATAGAATTAAGGAGATCTCACTGCATCAATTATGGATCCTTAGTGGAATACAGTGTTTCCACATTGAGCCTAAGAATTAAAAAAGTATAGTCAAATTAAAATTATGTAAATCTATTAATACAAATTTCTTTGAAAAAAATAATATTGATAGAAATGAAAAAGCTGATGAACATAAATACTTACCTCAATGCCATGTACCTTTACTCACCAGGATCTTGTTTAGTTTTCCTTTTGTCCTCAGATTTAATGGATCAATCCTCTAAACTCAACTTGTGTAACAACCATGATTGAGATTAAACTAAATGGTGCTGTTGGGTTGAGAGACTTCTACTAAAACAAACTTGGCCATCATATCATACTGGTGTATGGAATCATATGAACATGTAATTAGACCATACGATCATATGATATGGATGTATAAGGTAAGGTATTGCCACAAATAGTTTATTATTAGACAATCATTTTATATGAATGTTTTATTTCCATTACAATGAATTACACACAAAGAATTGATCACACTATCCGATATTTGACTGTCATATATTTTAACAGATAGTGATTTAGAATAAGTATAACTTTCAGAAATTAAGACAATGTTAAACTGCATGAAAGCAGCCATCAATAATCAATCACATGGTAATTAATTATCATTGCGATGTCAAGAAAGATACCAAATGAAAGGCAAAGCATTATTAGATTACAAACATAACCTAAATTAATCATTAGAAACTGATTCATTTAAAAGTAATTAGTTCTCTAAAAAGTAGAAAATGTCAATAGTTATACATGAAGCTTAAGTAGCAAGTAAATAATTTTATAACATCAGGCCTCATTCATGCTCTTCAAAATCTTTTGAAGACATAAAATAACAGCCTCATCGAATCCCTTATATTCAAATGTTGAAGAATTAAAACATAACCACCAAATCATTAAATAACTAATAGGAGATTTAAAGATTGTGAAAAAACTCCCTCCTTAATATTCCTAATAATGTGATTAAAAGGTATAATAATTAATAAGCCAATAATACAATTTTGGAGATATTTATAAAAAGACCTTTACTGCAATACCTATTGAAGTGAAAATACATATAATGGATCATACTATCTTAAACCAATCACTAACTAAAACTAAAAAAAGTAATCAATAAAAAGGTATGTAACATTTCTCTATTAATTCCCTAATTCTTTGTAATACATTTTTCATTTTATTTATTTTAATACCTAATCAATGAAATTAGTATCACTTCTATATCCTGAAATTTTGGTAGAAATATCACTTACTATAATAAAATTAAATCTATAATTATGACTTAAATTAAAAAAGTGCTATTGCAGTAAATTTTTGTTGAATATGAATTGAGTACACTTTTTTGAAAGATCTATCTGCCTAGTAATTTAAAAGGCTTGGTATGTATCATACAATCATTTGAATGCACTATTCATTTGTGTAATTACATTCATGTGGTGTGCTAAAAGACCAGAATAAATTCAGTATGGCACTGTCAACATACCTCGCAACCTCTACAAATGACTTATTCTATGCCCAAAGAATAGTGGATAAAATTCATTACAAAATTATTATTTTTGTCAAAAGTTCAGTACCTTTAAAAATGTTCAGATATACAATAACAAAGTGATTATAGTTGTAACTTCCTCATATCTCCATTATACTTCAGGTTATAATGCCAACTTTTTAACTGTAGTAAATTATTAATTTATAAATTTCTATAGTAATACTTAATTTTTACAGGTACAAACGTTTTCAAAAAATCATCACTTTATACATCTATATTTCTTTATGCACGAGATCAAACTTAAGAAAATTATCCGAAAACAAAGAACAGTTACATTTATTGTAAACTTTACAAAGATGAGCATTTATACTTTCAATGCATTTTATATTTGGCATCTTTAGATCCCATCTACAAACCACATTAAATAATTTTTCTACCTTCATCAGAATTCATTACATATCAAATACCTTCCATCTATGAGTTTGAAATACTTGTAAAGTGACACCTTGGCATTATGTTCTGGTTATTAGAGGCAGCATTCTATTCATACATGATACTTAATTTTTGATTTCCACCAACATCATCTATATCATCCTTCCTTTTGGATACACAAGGATACTGCACATTCAGTATCTTCACTATGCTTCTCTGTCAAACTGTATTATCCTGCACATGTTCATATTGTTCACCAGTCAGTAGAATCTTCTACATTAATCCATCGGCGATAATGTTTGGTTGAAAATGCCCCTCAGCATCCCCTTGGTCACCTGGAAGGGAAAAGATGAACCAAAAGAGTCATCACATTTGCATCTAAACTAAATCACTATGACTTAGCATCCTTATCTTTACACAGCTTATGTTTATGTTCTGTTCAACCCATACGACCTTTGGAGGTTAATAAAATAATTATCAATGCAAGAAAACATGAAATATTATTTTAAGGAGCCACATGATGTCCTCTATATCCAGCCATCATAGTAAATTATAAGAGCTTCAGTGTCTTCCATACCTAAAAATAAGTAATTTTTCAGTGACTACCAGTCAAGTTCTAATTTATATAAAATTCAAAGCTAGAAATAATGAGGAACAACTTTTAATCCCATTGTGATATCAATTGCTCAACAAATATAATTATATGGGATGGAAATGTATATGAATATGTGGAGAATATTAAGAAAGTACAGTATCCAGTATATAAAAAATCTTGCAATTATGATTTATTGTCAGTAGACCCTCTTGAATTATAATGCACTGTTTCACTAAAATGGCTTACTTCAGAAAGACTTCCAACAATGGCAAGGGCATTAGGGCATTTTAATATTTATCATTCTTATTGGTCAAATTGAGGTCTAAAAACTTTGTACAAAAAAGTAATTGCGAAAAGAGAGATTCTATGAAATATGCGCAGGAGGCTGACAAGAGTATCAGAAATCAATTTCGACAGTCCCCGAATTGCAAATTACAAACAATATATTTACTCTTCATAAGTTATTAAACATTGACACTGAATTGGAATTACCTACATATTCTTTTCACCAAACATAATTATGTTATTATAAAAATGTGGCTTCTCTACTATTTTTGGCTCAAGAGCTATTGATCTCGACAATTAGACTATAATCTTTATCAATGGTAAAACTTCTACTTCAAATCTAAGCCTACCAACTTTGGAGAAACGTTAAAATCTTTTGGCTAAGATATGCCTCTCAACCTAAATACTTTCTGCCCATGACCAACAATTACATGTGATTTCCTGTTGTTCAATTACAGAAAATCTACATCTTAATGCTCTATAATAAACTCAATGAACCATGGTTCAAACAGCTAGTACATGTGGAAAGGGGAAGTTTGCTCATAAACCCTCTACCACTTCCTCCAAATTCTCATATATGTAGGCTATAGCATTAATGAAGTTGATAAAAAAAGAAGAACATAGGCTATACTCTAGCAATTGAATGTTCACAATTAGATGGGTGCTGACAGCTGGGATGTTGAGTCAGGATCTTAAGAAAAGAAGAGTGGAAACTAAGTTATGAAGCATGGTTTTGGATTGCTTATAAACTTAGCATTAAAGAAAGATGATTCAAATAGTTTTAGGCATTGGAAACTCTTTGAGGAGAAGGAAAGAAAAGAAAACAAGCAAAGAAATACTATTAATGGTAATGGATGTGAGATATTTGTTGGTAGAAATCAAAAGAGGCAGAAATGGTAAATGTGGACATTTTGATTGAAAATATAATTCTGGAGAATGTGATTGATGGGAGGACATTGGACGAGCTAGGTAGGTGGAGGAAAAGGGTATGCATGTAAAATGGATTGAAAGGATGAGGAATGCATGGTGAATTGAGACTTAAGGCATTGTTACCTAAATTGTTGATTGCTCTGTTAGGCAAGGCTATGAAATCCATTTAATCCATGGCTGCCATACGGACAAACACAATCTCAGCTGTTATTACACTCTGAACTTAATAAATATCTCAATGCACACATTTGTCATAATATATTCTGCTAATTCTTAAAAAACCATCAACCTGATCACAGTTTTCTGTGTTTGGACACATCCATTCCCCCTTATTAAACATGAGTAGTTTAATTATGATCTAGTTTATCCTCATTTTTATTGTACCACACTGAAAAACTGCACTGCTTCTTTGCAGTCTCTCCAAAATATTTATTGACATATAGGGGAATGAGTAATATTAACCTTCAACTAATACACTATTTTAACTATTGTTGAAAGTACTAAGGTCATTCCCTGCCTCATCTCTCCTAAATTTGTGAATAATAACATTAAAAAGCCATGGTGACAATTGGAGCATTGTTTCTTCAGTGATTTATTTCAAATCAATACTCAAGGTGAAACCAGAAATGCAGCAGTGTACTATATTGGCGACGAGATGACATAACAGAGAAAACACAAGGAATTGGCACCTTTTTAATTAAAGACTGTTAAATTTGAAGTGACTCAATAGTTTGAAATGCCTTTGAGAAGTCAAGATTCCCTACTTGATAAAAAAATCAGAAGTATGTCTATAGGCATCTAATGATCCTTAAAACTAATTAATCATAAGATAAAGTGGTGCTTTTTATTGAGTAGCATAAAAAAAAATGACTGAAAGTAGCTGCACCACCTCAGGCTAAAGCCAATAAACAGAATGACATTTACCTTTCCCTTGCTGCATCATATGAATAGAAACTGCACCTGGTGACGGCACTCCATTGGGAGTTTCACAATTCTCATGATGATAGTCTAATTGAACAGTGAATGGCTGGACCAAATCAGAGTTATTACGATCATTTGAGGAGGGATGCAATGACTGATCATTAACTCCATCGGCGTGATAAGGTGGATTTCCAATGGCCACAGGAAACTGAGAATTTTGCTGTGGTTGAGAAGCAGAATAACCAGACAAAGATACATCAGGGGTTGTGTTCTTTTCAGCAGCTGATCCCATAGAAATACTGTTTGGTTGGCAAAGATGAGAGTTGTCAACTGGGCCTGCCCATGATTTAGGACTAAGGTGAAAAATGATTTCATCATGGAAACGGTAAGGAGGATCACAACTCACGGTATAATCAGAGTATGTATAGTCAATTTTCACACAACTTATATGGACAGGCCTTGATGATCGGTAACTGAATTGCAAGGTGTTTTTAGTTATACCAATTTGAAGGTGCAAACCCATTTGAGGGGTGTAAGAGGAGGACTGTTCAGGTGCAACCTTGACAGGAGGAAAATGAGGGTGAGTACATAAATTCCGATCATAGCTCGTACCGGCGGGCTCATTTCTTCTCATTGGAATCCAGTTCTTTAATTTCATGGCTGGATAACCTGGAGTGCACTCTGACATGCTTGTGGATGGTAAACTCAGAGGAACTTGAGTTGATGAGGAATCGGGAAGACCCTTACTCAATGAGTCTTTAGAAGAACACTTAATCATGGGAACCATGGAAGATTCTGGAGACAATTGGAATTGGTCATGTTGAGAGTCCTGAGTGAATGTGCTATTGAGAGGGCCAGTGGTAGATGGGATGTTGGGAGGGTCCTCTGTCAATGAGATATTGGAAGATTTCTTGATAGTTAATTCTACAAAAACTCTGAGTTGGTTAGGAGGGTCGTTTGTGGGCTCAGGATGACCCTGGATATTCCCAGTTGGGAGCTGGGGATTTTGATTGGTAGTGTCAGGGTGCGCATCAACAATATTGTTTTCTGGAGCCACAGATTCTGGGTCGTGTATCCATATTCCTTCCCCTTTCTGCAAAAGAAGGAAAAATTTGGTATCAACAAAACCAATTTCTCTTGATTCCAATAAATATCCAGTGAAAATTCATAGACGGAACTGTTTAGAAACAGGCTGATGTAAAAGGACAGACATTTTCTCACAACTACGATAGCACTTACTTTGGGGTGTGTATTTTCATTTGCTGATGAAAAGTCACCTTCTCCTGTGTTGCCTTTTGTAGCTACTGGTCTTGGAATTTGATTTGAGGCACCTTCCACATTCTGAAAAAAGAAAATACTTTTCATAAACCACAAATTTCTTAGCTGTGCACAAAAATAAGTAAGGACATGAACTCCACCAAATAAATACATAAATTCTTACTAATGATTTTTTTGGGTACAGATGGAATATTATTTACAGCACAAAATTTGCAAAAACTAATCCAATTCACACAAAAATACTTTTTGTGCACAAATTCACCTGTACCATTTACACAGGAGAATAATTGAATATGAATGCCTTAGGAAGACTTTCAGAGGATCTTCAGGGTAAAAAGCGAAAAGAACTCATCTAGACTTAAAATAACTGTTCATTAAAACATAATCTACTTTATTTTCTATGGTCCTTAGACTGAGACTGCAGAAATATCAGAAAGAATTTTGGTAAAACTTAATTTGACACAAAGGATGAAAGGTGAAGTTACTAAATTAAATGCATAGACGTGAACAAATGCAAAAGTACTTTGAAGAAAAGGTGTGGAGAGAAGGGCAGAGGAAGAAGAGGAAAACAATTAATAGACTTCCATGGAAATGAAAATCATACGCTAAGCAGCCATAGATGAGATTTCTAAAGGAAGACCAAGAATGAAGTACGAGTATGAGTTGTTTAAAGTCGCCACCTAAGAATTTCTCGAAGGAATGGATAGGGTGAAATGAGGCAGCATAACATCTACACCTGTTGCAACAATTAAAAAGAATCCCGATAATGCTGACCAACTTATTATTCCCATTCATTTTTAAAGACAAATGGTAATAATTAAGTTAAATTAATAACCTAATCTCATGTATTATGTATTAACGCATCTCCGAAGAAATTTATTTAATAGGAAATCACAACTAATTAAGGATAACTAAATCACGCCAAATCGCAAATTTTCGGCCGAGAGGTAAATATAAAAATAGATAATAGGGAATTCCTAGTGAGTAAGATGACGATCCGATTGTGCTTCAGCTTATTTCTCATTATAAGCATGTAATGTGGAACGCAATGGCTAATTATTAATCAAGGATTGGTAAAAGAAAGAGGAAGACCAAGTTGTGATAAGGATCTTGCAATCGGTCACAAACCCATGATTCTCCGGCCGCCAACTGAGTGGTGCACCATTTTGCTTGACTGCCCCATGGGAGATTGATGTTTGTGAATTCCTCAGCGTATGCGACTATCGACTTCGGATAGCCATATTTAATAACTAGCTTTCCAATCCATTTCCAAAATTATCCTATTCCCGTCATTCTCTTCTGGGGCTCTTTATGGGGAAATATTGTAGCGTTCGGGCTGATCACAATTCAGGCGGCCACTAAAATCGACCTTAGATGCAATCACCTTTGTTTCCCATTCTGACACTAGTACTAGATGTCACTATATTTATGGGAAACAGAAACTTAGAACAATCGTTAAAGTAGATATCCGTTCTATCATCAAGTCAGTATCCCTCAATAGAGCCTAAATACATCAACATTCTAATATCTTTTTTAATCAACGATCAAATTCACGTGAGTTTGAACCGTATTAAGCGATGTGAATATAATCTACACTTACTACTCGTATTATACGAAGAAAAATAATTCTAAAATCAGGGATGCGACACCAAAAAACGACGTCGTCTTCAACATGGTGGCTTGGTGAAAGAAGGTAGGACCTGGAGATAAAATTCTGCTCCGGGAGATGGACTGAGTAACTTTGAAATTTCAATTCGTAATGGAATGGCGATTTATAAAATAGCTCCAAACGGAATCTGGAGAGTATAGATACTTGGCGTTAACTCTGTTCTGTAAATCCTTGGAACTCTATTCTGACTGCCAAATTTTATTCGTAGGAGACGCGCGTGAATTTCTGCAGTACTCCTCTTATTGTGGAATTAATACGAATGCACTTAACGGCTGCCGGAGTGCTGGATGTTAATCTGGCCATAATTTGGCTGTTGAAGTCTGCAATTATATGAAGAATATTGTGATTTTAAGATTAAATTCCCAAATGAAGCGTCAGTTGCGATGCCTTTTATGAAATTGGAGTGCTGTATTCGTAAGCGAAAGCGTATCTGGATTACGTCGCCCATCATGGCGGCGAGAACAACGGCCCTTTGAAATCCCCCTTGAGCCGAGCCTCCCTCCACCCTCTCGGATCTCGTTTGAGTTGAGACGGGCATGATCATCCCGAAGGTTAAAAAGAGCATTAGGGCGACATGGAATAAACATATAAACCCCACAGTTTAGGACCACGGTGACCTAAATAACAACTAAAACCAACTGGGTGGTAGCGAAATTAGTAAATATCACGAAGCTTAGGAGGAGATGAAGATATCGCCACTCACCGGAATTCTCACGACATCACCATGGCGGAAGCAATTAACCACTTTTAAAAATGAAAGAGAGATAAACAATATTTACCACGAAATTGGATTTACGTACTCAATGATTACTCGAAAAAAATAAAGGTCTGCCGCACGGTACAAACAAATTAATATTTTATTAAACTTTCGACTCTAAAATAATCCTCATTCTCTGCATTTCGAAAAGCATGCGAAAGGAAATAATTCTATTTAATTGCATGAACAAATTCACTGCCGTTTGAATAATAAAATAATTCTTGCGGCATCGCAATGATAATTATGATAGTATTCACAGTACATATTAAAACATAGCATTCGTGGATGCCGCCATATTTATTAAGACATCCTACCCTCTTGATGATGGTATCCATCATGGTGACCGAAAGAAACGTTTTCCAAAGATATATGACAAAATAATTGGACAGGGCGTCCCACAAACCCTAACACAGGGGCACTGGTTCCGAACAAAAAAAGCCTTAGGTTAGAATAACTAGGGGAGAAAAGCTCATTTAGGAGAAGTTAAAAATTCCACAGTTCGATTAACTTAAAACGTCTTTAGATCATCGAGATTGTAGTTAAGAAGACGACAGTTTTTTAAATGCTGCAGCATTAAGATACGATGCATTTATGCTCAAAACAAAACATAAACGTCGTGAAAAATGCCAATGTTACGCAATAAACAGTGTCAGACAACCCAAAATCGGCCATGAATATCATTTCGATATCGGCGCCAATAGTAATACGAAAACAGCATCTTGTTTGGAAGTGTGACCTGGGCCATCTTTTCAATTAAATAAACGCGAATGTCATTTTTCCAGCGAATTTTTCCATGCGTACCTTGATAGCGCAGACACCTTGAATGCTAAAACACATTTCGGTCAAGTATAATAAGCATTTACACCACTTTTCAATTTTATGGTAAGTCAATGGAAAGTAGAATCTGCTACGTGGGCGTTCTTTCTCCCGAATGGCGCGCCTCTACCAATCTTCATAAGTGGCGGCTCATAAGAAAGCAAGCACTCACGATATCCAGTATTTCGAATGTAAAAAACAATGTAGGAAAACAGATATGTCTCGAAAATATTTGCACAATGGTAAATTGTTGAAGGTTTACACGTTAAATGGGGATTCTGAAGGAAGCCTAATCCGTGTGAACGTCTAAGAGGGCGCAAGGTTAAAGGAAAACTCAAGGGACGAGAGAAGTCTCGTCAATGACACCACAACGAAGTAAAACGACGGCCAACAAAGATAAATTAGGTATTTAGTGTTACTCGCCTTCGGGGGGTCGCTCATGATGGTGCTGGTCCGGTAAAACGGGGTACGATATGCTGTCGTCCAACAATGGAGTCTCCTGCGCCTTTTGCGTCCGACCACCGTCCAAACTATCCGACGTCTGGAATATTCTGGAACAATCTAGGAGAGCGGGATGAGGCACGAGGTGGTGTCGCGCAGTACGCTGAGGGGGTAGGGGACGGTGCGGAGGACGCTTGGGAAAGAAGGTATGGCTCAGGCACTAACTAAGAAGTTCCTTCGAATGCCGCGGGGTTAAGAGGAGCGTCGTTGGTTTCCGTCAGATTACTTTGTTGAAGGCAAAACCTTGGGAACTTTGAAGAGTAATCCAAATAGGAAGTTATTATTAGAATAACCAATGCAAACGGATATTCTTTGAAATGTGTTCGTGATTAACAGTCTCTCTTAGAGGTGAAACAAGAAAGTCTGCCTACACGAAATATTTAAGATTGCAATATCTTACCAGGGGGTTTTAAGGCTCCCGGACGATTAATGAATTGCCGCAAGTTTTTCTGATTGTAAATCCAACAGAACAATTGCACCATTGAAATCTCAGTTAAAAAACATACATGAAATTTGGGAATTTGAAAGAATTTTGAATACTAGATTTTGAACAGCTAAATGACATCGCCATGATGAGCGTATCTAAATCCTATCAACAAATTAGAATCAATTTTCCAATGTTATTAGAACATTTCTCTAAATGACACAAAACGTTATATTGTAAGAAAAAAATGAGATCAGCTACAACTTTATTTAAGAGTACAAAAGTTTTTAACTTTCAATTTCCAGGCAGAAAAATATACTTCTCTAAAAAGTATATTACCAGTACGTGATTATCAAGGACCATTCTGTCCTTGTCCAATAAGGAAATCTATGTTATGAAATCCTTTTTCCGCTTCTTTCCTAAGGAATGTTCTTTTCAAAACGTCTTCAATTTATACTTACTTCTAACTTTTAATAACTGCTCCACAAACTGGTTTGAGTTAGGGAAAGAAGAATGATGGACACATAAAAATCTATTTGCACAAATCTACGTCTTCGGTGAAACACACCAATGCAATTTTCTCTCTTCTAATGTCCACTGTGTTCCCGTGATCATAATTTTGGTAATTGTTAAAAGGGTTGCCTGTACCAAAGGGGTTGTAGAAATACTTGACGCTAATTTTAAATTGGTGATTTTTAGGGTGTTCTTATTTAATTTTCTGGATTTTATAGGATACAAATATTTTTATTACGCTAGGGTATTTTTATACGCTTTACGGTATCAAATATCTTTATTTGAAATAAAGAATTGAAGGAACAATGCTCTGATTGTCACCATAGTTGGCTGTTAAAAGTTTTTATTCACAAATTTGGGAGAGATGCTGGGAGATGATACGGTCAGTTGGACCGTATGCACCCAGAAATGATACCAGTTTCAGGCAAAATCCATTTGGCTGGGATATGATTTCAAGGAATAAGGAGAATTGAGAAGTGAAAAAAGTAGAGTATTTGCAATTTTCTCAGAAGAAAATTGCTCACCCTTGTATACTTTCACCTTGACATGTACATAATAATTCATCACAAAACATGCGAGCGTTATTTCATATTTTTTTGTACACCTGGATATTGGCAAATAAAAAATTATCTCTACATAAATTCCCTATTTATCTAAATTTTTATTCTTAAACTCTCTATTGTTACTTTTTCATATGACTATGAATTCATTCTTTTACACCATTCTGAACAGTGTAAAACGATTTTCATACCTAATGGTTGGTTTAAAATAAAATATAAAAAAATGAATCACACAGCGTATATAATAATCAATTCATTATCATAATTGATATTTTATTCATTTTTAAATCAAATTAATTAATAATTCATAAACACAGATGACTTGTAGCTGTGCTGTAGTCCATCTGTTACTCACTTTTTTAAGACAATTCATTACCTCTCAATGATGAGTGATGAAGCCTCAGAATATATATAGTAATTCACAAAAAAATACAAATTTGTACACATTACAAGAAACTGTGGGAGATGCTGCAGCAGAAACTTTTTGGCGGAGTTATCCACTAATATGCATTACAACACAACAATTGAAGAGGTTAAAAGGCATTCGCCTTTACCAGGATTCGAACCCTGATCCCTCAATGTGCGGTTAACTGGTTGAACCACTCGGCTGGTATCGAGGGATCTGATTTCAAATTCCAGTCAAGGTAAACGATTTTTATACTCTGCAATTATTGCATTGTAATACAAATTTTTACCTTGACCATGAAGAAAACTTGATCCCCAAGAGACTACTTGATTCCTACCCTAGAAATTACACTATATAATTCTTGATGAATTTTCAATTGTGGAATACAAAAAGTCCTGAGTAATCCAATATCCTTTATTTGTTTATTTATCTTGCATGTTATTTACTGTTTAAGGACTATTTGGAATATAGTACTGGAGTTACTTTTTAATATGGATAATTTTACTTTGAAAAAAACAAAAAGAGGTCATAAGACCGATTGCCAATGAGTGAATGGGTACACCAAATTGCCCTCAATTAACACATATTAATATATGTGCTACCTGATATTGCATACGTTTTTTATGTTTTTCTTGTTAGAAACAATTTGAGATCATCTAATGTAAAAAAATCAGGTGCGTAATCCTATCAGGTCAGATCCCAGAATGACTTCCACAGCAATATTAAAGATATTTTAGACATTTCTTATTCAGGAATATCTGGAGTGTTATTTTTTAAATTCCCATTCCTTGGCAATGTTGCAATTCCTTGTTGCTCCAAAATTCCTTGGCAATGTTGCAATTTTAATCTGATAATCGCTATTTACAATCTTTATAATTTTGATGTATCTTTTATTATTTATGTATTACATGCTTTAATCTCTGGATAAATAATCTAGTGTAATAGACATCAAAATACTTATCATTAAATTTATGTACAATTTATCATTAAAATTTTGTACAATGCAATTAATTAATTGGATGATGAAGCCCAAAGAAATCTAATATAGTAAAAACAAAATAGTTCAATAAATGGCTTAATACCATAAAATGTTATTCCTCGTCAACCCAATTAATTGAAATTTTGAAGACTTACAAAATATGTAACTTTCAGAGTAAACCATATTTTATGAAATACATATTTACTTCCTTCAATTTTATAATTCTAAAAACTAAAAATGACAAAAGAGTAAAATTAAGTTGCTAGTACAATTTACAATACAATATATAGCTATAAATATCCCCAATCTTAGTAATACCTTATTATTTATTAAAGTGAATATAATATTAGGGGTGCTAATAAAATAGAAAAGTAAACTCAGTGTAGCATTAATGATATGTCTTTTCTTACACATTAAACTAAATGAAGTTTCCAATGCATTGTTGATGGAAAACATTGTAAGACGATTGAAGTTACATTTGTGATTTCAGCAAAAGTGGGCATTTTTGTGCACATGAGGTAAACCAGTAACAATAATCACAAATTAGTACATAGCAACATTCATGAGGGAACCAATATAGGCATTTGAATTTTCAACCCATTTCACCTCTGTAGACTCTGACAACCAATTGACTGAACAATTTTCCAGCATCCACTTTTCTCATTAGAGTTCATTACATTTCTACCACCATCCATCTATTAAGTGCTAAGTACTTCTTGGTAACCCGTAGTCAAAACCATGTTCAGGTTCTCAACAGCAATATTCCATTCCATCAACGATTGTGATTTAGGATTTTCACTGCATCATCTTCACCATCCTTCCTTTTGAGTGCACAATGTTCTTGTACTTCTAATGCCATTACCATGCCACTATTTGAATCATCATTCTCCTTTTCTCCCATCTGCTCTTTGGCTGGTGAAATATGCACACTAAATTCATTTTCAGCAAGCTTGGGATGAATAGACACCTTAATGCACCTGTCACCTGCACGAAGAATGTTGTGCTATAAGTAAAGATGGTTATACAGCTATGTCTTACCCTCGCATGCCACCCCAAGAGAGGGTAAAACTCACCAGCTATCTAGGTAATCAGTGACTGATACTGCTAGGAAGATGTAATTACCTTTGGATAGTTCAAATTGTCACACACTATGTCATGTTAGTGATAATCAAATGAATTTTTCTAAGCTGTTTCATATATACAAATAAGCCAATAAGGGAAGTAGGCCACAATGCTTTAACAGCTATGTTCAAACCTCAGACGGACTCTGATTTCAGGATTTCAAAAAAATTAATTTGTCATGATTTTGCACTACTATTCTTACTGCATATCTCCACAATGATGATACAAAGGATCATTTTTCCACTGAGCAGAGATATTAATTAATTAAAGCAATTTTTAAAATTTGATTGCTCAATTAAATAAAAATCCCACTTGTGGTAGAGAGATAACCTTACTTGCAGAAATGTAGTCCTGCATATTTTTTAAACTTATTTAAGAACTTACTCATGAATGTCAACCATGTCAGGATTCCTTTTTGCATTATTTCACAAGACATCATGTCCTGTAGATAATTAGCATTCCTTCATCATATCTGACATCACGTGAATGATTATTGCTGGGATAATCATTACAGCACTGAATTGGAAGTTACCGTGGGTCTGCCAAGAATTTGCATTTTCTGAAGGATTGTATACAGGTATAAAAAGTATGGTGAAGGAATTCTTATTCTTAATATGAATTTTATAGCTGCTTAATAATAGAGTAGAAAAGCTGTAGACAACTCGCAATGCTTAAAAAGTATTGCTAATATGAAGCATTTAATGACTGTGGTATTCTACATGTAACTCCAAGAAGTAAGTACCGAGTGATTACTACTCAGTATAATGCAGTGGTAGATAGGAATTTGTTTTATAGAATGACACACTATTAGCATATATCATAGTATAAATTCCTCTTAAAACTACACAGAGGTGAAACAATTCTCGAACTTATTGGAAAAAACATAACACATTAAATTGCATTAATTAAAAAGATATTATGTACAAGGTTGATCATTAATATGAGATTGAAATGAAGGAAATAAATTAGTTTGGAACTAAATAAAATCTACCACTTTGGAAAATTAGTTTTTTTACAAACTAATATTAATTCTCTCAAATTCTACTGCTGAAAGCTGAATTCCAGGTGATATCCAGAATTTTTTCAGTTTTTTTCGTATTCCTCTGTTTCTCCCAGTTTTCAAGGGTTGAAGCTGGTCCACCAGTAGATTCTAGTCATTATCAAAGGTTATAATGAACATTAAATATATTAAAATCTACAGTAACCCCAGCTACAAATTATGACATCAATACTACATGCAGTGAGACCAAATGTTGTGAACAAGTAGACACACACATGGGCACCTCTGTGAAGTTTCATCCTATAGCATTTACAAATAAATGTATTAGACTGATAGAAATGGAAATCACCAAAAAGTAGACTTTGAAGACCATGTGTTAAAAAAATTTAATTTTAGTGACTAGCCTTAAAAAAAAGACTGAAAGTTACAAAACTACCTTAGTTCAAATTCAGTTCATACAGCATATGCTTATAGAATATGTTTATGTACCTTTTTCTTCCTGCACCATGTTACTGGAACCCATGCCTGTTGACGTGCAACCCCTGGTAGTTCCATAGGGCTCATGATGTGGGTGAACATAAACATTGGCTAGACAGTTTAAATCAGAATTATTACCATTACTTTCTGCACATAAGGAGAGATCCAATGGCTGATCATTGACTCCATCCATTTGAGAAGTTGGATTTTCACCGGCCAAGTGGTACTGAGAATTTTGCTGTGGCCACAAATGTGAGTGATTTGACAATGGCTCACCGACTTCTTTGAAGGTTATGTCCACAATAAAACGCTCTCGTTGGGGAGGATGGGAGTTGTCAACCATATGTTCATGCCTTGCCTGATGAGTTCCTTCTGATGGAAAACTTTGATATGTGCCCACAGATTGTTGTATGTTTGTAGGACGATTTGAAAGGTTTGGTACCAATGTATTATTGCTATTTTCAAATATGTTGTTGCCATGATTAATGGCAAATGTTTGCGAGCGATTTGGAACCAAATTGTTATTTGCTGCTACAGGGTTATCTGAGCGATGAATGTTCTGGGGTGTGAGCCCTGGAAGTACAGGGTGGCCAGAATTAACAATGTTTTCGCGATGGAAATGATGACGTTGTGAACTTTGCCCTTGCATTACCCTTGGCAAGTGACTGCTTTCTACAAAGGTATTATTTCTCAGATTGTTTTTCAAGTGCCCATGGGTTTGAGGTGTGTACAAGGAGTGCTGTGCAAGTTGGGCAATGCACAGATGATGAGGGGTAGCATGTGAATACTGACTCTGGCTCATATGGGCTGTTACATTTCCCTGAGATGGAATCATGTTCTGGGATCTCATGAGTGGATGACCTGGTCTGTTCCCTTGTAGGGATATTGGAGGAGTGTTCGAAGATTCTTGAGTCGATGAAGAGTTTGGAGAAGCTTGATTAAATGGAAATTGGATATTAAGGGGGGCATTAGCTGATGTGGAGTTGAGAGGGTTGGTAGTTGGTGGGACTATAATATTGGGATGGTTTGGTATCAGAAGAAAATTGATTGGTGTAATATATGAAAAGACTTTGGGAGTTCCCTGAAACGATACATATTTGGTAGAACATTCAGCTGATGGGAATGTGATATTGGAAGGGACCTTAATCAGGAGACCATTGGCTGTTCCCACGGATGAAGGAACTTTGGGAACTACATAAGTCAATGGAAAGTTGGCAGTAGCTTCTGTGGATGAGAATTCAATATTGGAAGGGCCCTGAGTTAATATGCAATTGGGAGGATTAATGATTGATGGAAATTGGATATTGGGAGGTGCCTGAGTTGGGGAGAAATTGGTTGGTCCCATAGTCGATTGGACTTGGGAAGGTCCCTGAGGATTAGGATTCAGTGAAGTTGACCTATCTCTAACAGGCATGTTGGCCTTTTGGACTGGATGATGGCAGGTCCTAACTCTATTTTTCTTTACTAGATTTGTTAATGGTGTTGAGTATCTGCATTGTTTGACACATTTTCCTACAACACGAGCAGGGGAGGGTCTTTCATTCCTGGCATGGTGAGCACAACCAATGTGGGGTTCAGGATTTCCCTGGCTCGTTTCTGCTGGGGGATGTGGATTTTGCTTTCCAGTGGGGTAGAGAGCATTTGAGTTGTTGTCTTGTGGAATTTGGGGTATAGTACTTTGAGCTGGAACATATGTCCCCATTCTATCTCCAGTCTGCAAAAGAAAGGAGAAAGCAGCATTCATACACACTTATAGGCAGACTAAGGCTCCTCCATAAAATTAAAGACATAAAAGAGACCACATTTATGAACATGCCCAAATAATAGGGAAGACTTACTATGCAACAGGCACTTTTTTGTGACTGTGGATTTTTATCTAGAAAAGTATCTTGACTTTCCATGGCATCTGCTTGCAAAGTCATGGGTCTTTTTCTTTGGGATCTAGTATTACTCTCAATTCCCTCTTCTATCTGCAAATAAGGGTAACATTGTCTTCACAAAGGACATAATTTTTTTTCATTTTACCAATAGCACTGCTCCAAATGAAGTAAAAAAAATACATACTCAAATAACTTCATAGAATGAAAAACTTACCATGTAACTGGTCCCTGCTTTGGGCTGTGCATTTTCATCTCTGGGTGTTAAGCCAGCTTCTCCAGTATTGCCTTGTTTAGCTAGAGGTCTTCGGTTTTCAGTCATGGTATTAGTCTCCATTTTGTCCCCTTTCTGCAAAAGAAGAAATAAGTGTATTATCTTCAAAAATCATTGAATACTTATGGACTCACTTAGAAACCTAGACAAAATTAAATGTAGACATAAACGAATTAAAACTCAAGTTATCTTATAGCTTGCACATATTTTTGTCATGGAATCTTCAAAGGCAGCAAGTTTTAAATAGCACACATAATAGTTCACAATTTATGAGAAGTATATTATGGAAAACATTACTAAAAAGTAGTGTACATTTTTCAAGGATTGGCTTAAAGTGACAAGTAGCTTTACTTTCCAACAGTATTTCCTTGTTTAAAAGCATTTAGTTTAATGTTTAATTCCTATTCCAAATATTTTGATTTCTTCGGTGGAGAGTAATTTTTGACAAAGGATTATCATCATGTGAATACTAAAGCAAAAGCTTGTTGAAACAATCACTTCCGATCATAGATGTAAGTTTGAAAATATGTTTTCATATATCTATATATCATTGTGAATATCTTTATATAAATTATCAACACCCACCCACGAAGTTCCGGACTTAAAATAGGAGTGACGTACCAGGTCTGTAAATTAAATAATGAGACGGATTTAAAAAATTTTTTTCATTAAAATAGAATTACAATTTTATATTGTCACCCTCAAAATAACTTCCTTCTGAAGCCACATAGTGCTGGAGATGGTTCTTCCACTCCTCATAGCAGTGCTGGAACTCCGATACTGGGATAGCCTTCAGCTGGTCAGTTAAAGCCATTTGAATATTTTCGACTGTCCCAAAATGAGTTCCCTTGAGGTGATTTTTCTACTTTGGGAAGAGAAAAAAGTCACAAAGACTCAAATCAGGTGAATAAGAAGATAGAGGAGCCACAGAAATGTTTTTACTGGCCAAAAACTCGTCTATTGAAATTGCTGTGTGACAAGGAGCATTATCCTTGTTGACATAAAATACCCTATTAGAGGGTCCTATTTTTTCTCTGTAGTACCCAGCTCCTTGTCCTCAATGATGATTTTCTCTACAACTTGCTGATACTCCTTCTTTGACGATCCGGTTAATGCTTCTATGTAGGATTTCTTGAACCATTTTCCCTGTTTCATCTTTTTGATTCAAACGCTACACTTCATAACTACTTAATGGTGATCTGAGTATCAATCCACTCCCGGGAAACTGCAAAATGATGAGGTTGTTCCTAAACCTGTTCTTAGCCATTATAGTCCAACGGATACCTTCCTGAGTCCTCTGGTATTTTCCATGTCTACCCTTTACCTACACCTTTTGTGGTGTCTAAACCAAATTTTTGCGATAATTAATCCCTGTCCCCAGCAGAATTCTATTGCTTTTTCCCTGCAGTCATTCCTTGCTCCCAAACCATAGGCCCATACCATCTCTTCCTTCACCTACCGTCGCATTTCAATCCTCCATCCTTATCAAATTATTTCCTCCCGAAATACCTGTGCATGTGTCCTCTAACTGACCATATAATCAATCCACTTCTTCCTTCCTATGATTGATAGATGACATGTATGCCTGAATAATGACGACATTCATTGGTGATGCTCTTATTTCTACTTATAATATTCTCTCAGTTGCTTGGTCTATATTTCTGCACTTCTTCGTACCATTTGATTCAACATTATAGCCCCCCTTCTTGACTCTCTTCCCCTCCATTGTATATTACGGTATAACTATCACTCCAGTAATCCCAGCTATCCTTTCATCTCACCTTTCATAGGCCTAAAATATTTATTTATATTTTCTCTTTCAATCTCTCGATTAATATTGTCTAATTTTACTGCCCTCAACATTGTCCTAACATTCCAAGCCCTATTCTAATCAATTCGGCCTTCCTCTTCTGCGCCATCTGTGCTGCTGCTGCAATCGGTTTTACTAAGCAAGGTTTTCATGAGATGAAAATCGCGGAAGTCTTGCCTCTCGCGCTGCCGGGCACGACACAGGGCCGATTGGACAGAGTCCCGAAGTTGCATGGACTGATTTTCTCCATACTGTCCATCATAAAAGGCTTGGGAATAACAATTGCGGTGGTTTCCCGTTGCCTTCCTCAATGGTGTTTTTAACGTGAAACCATCACTCAATCACTCAAACCACTTTACTTTACTTAGTAGGAGTAGTGCTGGCGTAATAGGTAGAGCGTCCACCTGGCCATCCGAAAGTCTTGCATTCAAATCACGTTGAAGGAAATATTTTTACTTTTTAAAAAAGTTTATGTGGAAAAGTAAAGTGGTTTGATTATTAAAAGTCAGTATGAGGTACCACAGTTAAATAACATATTTAGACGGGCCAAAAATTAAACAATAGAAGCATGGTGGAAGATACAGTGCGAAGATATGAAAAGTTTGCAGAAGAAGGGTGAAAAAGGGGCAGTATACAGCAAGGTTACATTATTATCGGGAAGCAAGAAGGGAAGATCTGTGCTAACAGTTAGAGATAAGTAGGCGTAAGATAAATAGTTGACACAGAAAAGATCCAAGAGAGATGGAAGGAATATATAGAAGTATGGTAAAGAAATTAGGCCAACAAAGTTAGACATGGAAAAGGAACATGCATGGACTGATTTTCTCCATACTGTCCATCATAAAAGGCTTGGGAATAACAATTGCGGTGGTTTCCCGTTGCCTTCCTCAATGGTGTTTTTAACGTGAAACCATCACTCAATGGCCGCCCCACTAGGGTCAGGCGCCTTAGTTGCCACCTTACTGAGGGACAGACGCGCGGACTACCTTTCGTCTGGGTCCTACCCTTCAGTCTAGTATCTGGCATGGGTGACCCTACCAGGAGCAAATATCATTGCTCCCGCCAGCACAGCCCTTGGGGTCATCAAAACCAACTAGTCCTTCCACCACGTTAACTTTTTAACCCATGGAGAGATTGTGTATAAAAACACGTTCAGGAAACACTGCCGAGTAGCGACACAATACAAACAGAGAATCAACCTTAAAAAGTAGAAGACATAAAATGTTCACTCATACGAGAATCCGCTTGATGATTCGGCTGTCGTGTCACCGTCATTAGACGGTGAGATGTGATGCCCATGGGGGACTTTCTCAGGATGGGTTTAAGGAGCGCGAGAGAGGAATATCGTAGGTGCGAAGAGGAAGGGGTTGAAGGGAGGGAGGGACAGGGTGAGAGCGAGAGTGTGCGGCGTTGAGATACGAGGTGAAGGACAAAGGGAATGTGAGGGAAGTATGTAGGTCGGAAGGTGGGGAGGTCGTGCATCAGGATGGGTAAGTGAAGGGAACTGGCGTGATCGGAATGTGCAGAGGTAGGGAAGGAGTCATCAATGGATTACATTTATACCCTGAGCGAGGGAGAGTTTCTTAAGCCTCATGTGAACCATCTATCTAATTCTCACCCGAATGGTGGCTGCAGTCTGAAACTGATCACTGAAACACTAAGCGAAACCGTATCCTCTTTATGCGTATTGTAAATTACGATTTAATCCCTTATGTTCTTATATATTGTGCGTATGTATGTACGAGTATGTGTGTTAATACATACAAACAGTATATATTGTAATCTACCGGTTAAGGTGGGTTTATGGATGGACACAACTATCAAATAAATATTTTGGGACTCCTAACAAAACACAATCCAGCGACCTACTCTACAGGGTTCGTCCGGAAAATAAGTTTATGATGCTCATTGTCTTTTTTGACAAAAGGGGAGTCGTCCACTACGAATTTGTACCTGAACGACAAACTGTAAATGCTGCATTTTACGTCCAAGTGCTCGACAGGCTTCGAAAACGAGTCGCCTGCGTCCGGCCAGCGATCAACCGTATGACTAACAACCTGAGCGACAATGCGCCGTCTCACACCGCGCTTGTCGTGTCGGACTTCTTGGCCAAGCACGGCGTGGCAACGCTGCCGCACCCGCCCTACAGCCCGGACTTGGCACCACCGGGCTTCTTTCTGTTCCCGAAGATAAAGAGGAGTTTGAAAGGAACGCGATACGGGACTTTGGACGCCGTCAAAGAGGCCGTGACGACGTGTCTTCGAGAGGTTCCCGATGACCGTTCCAGACGGGAGCGTTCCAGGAATGGGAACGCCGCTGGAACAAGTGTATCGACTCACAAGGGTCTTATTTTGAGGAATATTAGCTTAAGATATGTAAAAGTGTAAAAAATTGTTTTTCCTGAGCTCAGTACACTTATTTTCCGGACGAACCCTGTACATCAGGTCCCTTTTCATCTCTGTGTACTTCCTTCCTCCATTCATCCCGTCCAACATCCCTATCCTGTTCCTGTCCTTTCCTCGTTTGCCTAACATTCTCCCCTCTATTACCGTCTTCAGCATCCCACTGCCGCTCATTACGCCTTTCATCCATATTTCCTGCTTCCATAGGATATCTCTCAACCAACCCCTCTCCTCACCCACCATCACCAGTACTTCCTCATTTGTTTTCCTTTCGGTCCATTTCACCTTCTCCATTCTTCTTCACACCCACATTTCAAAACCCTCCAATCTTCGTCTATCCTCCTGCTTCAGTGACCACGTTTCCGCGCCGTACATAGCTACGCTCCATATCAGAGATTTTACGAGTCTTGTCTTAACATCCCTACTCAACGTCCCCGTCATCAACTCCCTCCTTCTTGAGAAAGCCTCCTTGCCTAGCGCAATTCTTCTCCTTACGTCCCTATCACTTCGACCGTATTGGTCCAAAATACTTGAGAGATATATAATCTGTTCTACCTGCTCTATTTTTTCCCCGCCTATTTTAATATTTAGCTTAGCCTTTTTCTTTCTGGAAAATCGCATAACTTTTGTTTTATTAATATTGATTCTCATCCCATATCTATCGCACTGAACCTCCAATTCACTCAGTAATGCTTGCAACCCCTTGGCTGACTGAGCAACTAATGCTTGGTCATCAGCAAACCTAACCGATTTTACGAATTCCCCTCCGACTTTCATTCCTACCTCCAGTTCTTCCCATGCCTCTTTAATCATTTCCTCCACTTATACGTTGAACAGTACTGGTGATAATGAGCAACCCTGCCTTACCCCTCTTCTTAACACTGCTCATCCGGACTCTCCGCTCCCCATTCGCACCTGAGCAGTCTGAGACATATATAGGTTACGGATCAGTCTCTTGTCCCTCCAATCCATTTCTATTTTTTTAAATACACGCATTAACTTTTCCCAATTCACTCTATCAAACGCTTTTTCGGATTCTACAAAACAAGTAAATATGTCCTGATTGTATTCTATATTCCTCTCGATTAGTGAACTCATTACTTCAATGGCATCACGCGTACCTCTCCCCTTCCTAAACCCTAACTGATCATCCCCTAAGTAATCATTTGCCCTACTCTCCATCCTTTTGCTGATGATCCTGAGAACAACTTTAACTGCGTGGGATATTAAACTTATTTTTCTGTAGTCCTCATATGGAGAAGTTGAACATTGAAAAAACTGGGGTTCGACAACACTCGTATAGGGCAGTTCAAGCGGCTGGAGAGGTTAAGCACTCAATAAAATATGTCTCAAAAAAAGACATTCAGCATTCGCTGGAAGGGAGACAGGTTGAACAAAATATTGATTCAAATAATGTTCCAAAACAGGGACAATTGACATGGCTATCTGCGGTGACTTCCAAGAAAGAAGAGTGTATTAATATTCGCAGAATCGGAGAATTCTAGTCTCTGGATGACGTCATGCATCATGGCGGCGAGAACAACGCCCCGTCAAAGCGCCCATTGAGCCGAGCTTCCCTGCCCCCATCCCCCCTTCGTTCGGGGTTTAGACGTACGTGCTCGTTTCGAAGTTTAAAAAGGAGATAAAAGCCAAGTAAAATAAACATATAAACCCAACATTTTAGGACCGGGGTGACCTAGAAAACAATAAATGCAGCTGAGTGGTAGCATAATTAGTAAATCTCACGAAGCTTAAGAGGAGATAAAGATGTCTTCACTCATCGGACCACCCACGACATCATAATGGCGAAAGCAACGTCCCATATGACAACTTGAAATATTTTTTCTGCAGGAAGCCCTCCTAAACCCCACTAACCCACCATTCGTACCGTGGAGATTAAAAATTAGTACTGCAAAATAGAATTTACACACTCAAGTTCAGATGTTGCTCGGAAAAAATAAAAATCAGAAGACGGGAGTAGAAAAAGTAAATATTGTATGAAGTTTTCGAGTCGAATATAATCCTTAATCTACGGGTACCGATACGAAAGGTGGCTTAAAACCCTTGATCGCCTTCTCTTCGTTTCTAAAAAATAATAAATGTCGTGGAGAGTGTCGCCTCTTGTTGAATGGTATAGTTGTTCGTAACCTTCAGGCATAAAATTCGAAAATCATTGCGACGGGGACAAACGCTCGTCTGGGCAAGATGAAACATTACTTCAGCTGAGCGGTCTACCGCTCAGCATACTTGCTCACTGGTTCCAAAAATACTATTTCCAACAGATCGTCCGAGAGATCTCATTGAATAGAAGTTTTAAAAAATCCTCGCCACCATTCGCATTGCACCTGAGAGAAAAACTAAAACTTACTAGGCACCAAAATTAAATTCATTAACAATATAAAACTTTGCTAAAACAATTTGGATTCTCAGATATACTACACCAGGGCATACACGGGAATTGTTTTTTAAAACATAAAAACGGAATTTATTCCAGTTTCAAAAAATGAATGATTAATGTCGTGGATAATGCCAACGCCTCGGAATTAAATAATGTAAATTTTCCCAACCTTCAGCCATGCTCCGCCTCCTCTCGTCCCCGACTTGAAGACGGAACAACACTACGCTTGGTAACGTGAAATATTTCTTCAGTAGAGTGCCGCCATACTACCTCCCAGTAGCACACACACGCGGATAGATTTTTCATTCGGAACCACGAGCACGCGGGTCACATATGACACTCAAAGTAATTTCGGCGAAGCTAAATAACTATGTCATTTACTTCACTGTCTTAGTGTGTCACGGAAAACGGTTGACATGGTCGACGCTGCAACATTCCCGTGATTACGATCGCCAGAGAAGAAGACAGAAATTGACATGCTAGGATACATCAAATTCAACTTGGCTTACGACTGTTCCGTCCTACCGTCAACTGTTGGACCCACTTCGGACCACTGAAATATCCACGAAATGACGAATCCTGAATCCGCCCTGAGTTCACACAATGATTTATCACACTCGATAAAAGGAAAAAGAATGTAAACCAATGCAATCATACTTACGTCTCCTAGAAAAGTGCTCTGAAATTCGGTCGTTTTTGTCCGAACCCATCGCATCCAACAAATGCATTCACAAAGACTTCTTGCGTTATGATAAAAGTTCCGTAAAAACGTAAATTTCAAAGGGTTCACACGTAAGACGTCAGAACCCTGTATTCACGTAAGACGGAGAAAAGTAAGTGATGACCCTCGGGATGAAATTTTATTTCGGCGACAGAACGAACAACTCAGGGGCGAGAGGAAACCATCATAATACCACAATACATAAAGTACTGCCTATAAAAATGAATATTACTCACCTTCGGGGTGAATCGTATGATCCACAAGATGGTACTGGACCACAGATCTAGGAGCTTTTGGATGTCGTCCACCAGCTCTGTCTTCTCCGCCTTTCAAGTCCTAGGACTATGTGAACCACCTGACGTCGGAGAAGCGAATAACGTACGGCGTCCGGACAGTGTTCTCGATGGGGAAGGGGGGTGGTGCGGAGGACGCAAGGGATGGAAGATATGGCTCAGACACTGACTAAGAAGTTGCTCGTACTGCCGTGGGGGGAAACGAAGCGCGACGTTTGTTTTTACCGTTGCCGGGACACGACGACTTTCAAGAAATGTTGTAAAAATCCCTTTCAAAACTCTTCGACCTCAATGTGCTGTTTTTCTATTGAATATGATTTTTTCCTAACGCCTCATTAGATAAACAACGCATGGACGTCTATTCTTTAAACGGTTTCGAGTTAAAATTTCATCCGTCGAAGAAAACCACTGGGCGGTTTAGTCAGGCAAGAATTACTTTAAGAGGAACAAAGACATACATATTCCATGCACTTGACTCCTAATCAAAATTCTCACTCAGAATGTAAACAAGAAAATTATTATTATTATACAAAAATAATCTGTTGCCACTGACTTCACATTATTGAATCATAGTTTGCCTATTTATTATAATATTTATATTTTCACAAATAGTGTGTTTGTGCTATCTGATGCGCATACATACTATATATCAAGCTATATGTATATGTTACGCATTCTTTGTGAAATTATAATTATTGGTATTATTAATTGATATATATATATAATTATTGAGATTGTAAACATACATAAAAGACGAACACAGGGATGGTGGGGAAGACGAAATTGAGCAGATTCACAAGCGGAAAAAAGTTGCCATGAGCGAGAGTTGAACCACGGATCCTCAACTAGTGGGGCCGATGTTCCTATCCGCCTAAGGCATCGAGGACATAAGACATCACAAATCTGCGGGGGATTAATGCAACCAAGTATGCCGATTATTTGGCAAGGAGATGGCGTTCGGGAGCTGTTTCACCCCCCAAAGGAGAAACGGATTGGGATAAAGAAATGGCCCGGAAAGTCGAAGATCCGTGGGTCCCTGGTCAATGAAACTTTTGTGATCTGCTCGACTCCGCCTTTCCCACCATTCCTGTATTCGTCTTTTTATGTATGCCAATCCCTTTCCCTTATATCTTTTTCCATGTGAATGAATAAGTGATCGCAATTTGGCGAGTTTTCGTGTTTGCATGTGTGTGTGTATATATATATATATATATATATACACACACACAGGTATGTTTGCGTGTGTACCCACACATACATACAGATGCATATATATACTGCACACACACACATATGTATATATATATATATATATATATGTGTGTGTGTGTGTGTATAAAGCATTAATGAAAACCATAAAGGTGTCATCTATGCAAGAAAAATTAGGGTGGTCTGAAAAGTTTCCGACCTAACAAAAATACAAGACATTTTTTCAGAAATTTTCTGACTTGGAAACTTTTCAGACCACCCATGTACTTGCACATACAACTTCCCTCTCAAATACACACACATATGGCTGTTAGAAGCCTTGAGGGAATGGTAGCTCATTAGTAGAGTGTGACTACTGGCCCAGTTCTATTCCTGGACAACTCTCTCTGGACACTCTCAGCTTCACCCATTTGGCTTAGTATTGGGTGAACTAACTCTACCTACCAAACCAACCTGCAGGCTGGTGATGGTAGTTCACCCATTACTAAGCCTGGCGGCATGTGAAATTCACACATCAGGGCAGGGGGGCCAGTTTCTTTCCCTGTGCCAGTTTTGGTTTCCCAGAAAGATCTGGCCCGCAAAAAATTACATAGCTTGGGTGGACCTGCAGATGCCCAGAGTGCCTTGCCCAGGAATTGAACCCAAGCCATCCAGTCAGTAGTCCAACGCTCTACCCCCTGGACAACTGCAACCCACACACATATATATATATATATATATATATATATATAATATAAATATATATATTCATCCAAACATAAAAATAGGTATAAGGAAAGGGGATAGGAAAACACATAAAAGGCGAACACAGGACATGTGGGAAAGGCGGTTTTTGAGCAGATCACGAAAGTAAAAATATTTCCTTATCCGGGATTTGATTCCGGTCCGTGGTTCAAATCCCGGATAAGGAAATATTTTTACTTTCGTGATCTGCTCAAAAACCGCCTTCCCCACATGTCCTGTGTTCGCCTTTTATCTGTTTTCCTATCCCCTTTCCTTATACCCATTTCTATGTTTGGATGAATATTTGTGTGCCGTATGGCGGGATTTTCAAGTTTGAATATATATATATATATCCAACCTTCAACCCGAAGGTCGGTTTAGTAGGTGAAGGTAGAGCTCACCCATGTACCAAGCCCGACGGCGTGTGAATATTCACACATCAGGGTAGGGGGGCCAGTTCCTTTCCCTGGGCCGGTTATGGTTTCCCAGGAAGATCTGGTACCCGAAAAATCAACTATTAACTATATATATATACATACATACACACACACACACACACACACACATATATATATATATATATATATATATATATATATATATATATATATATATATATATATATATATATATATATATATATACACTTTTTTGGAAAACCCACAAACGTGTAATGTAAATTCACTGATAGTCATAACAAACACAGAAACCAAAACACAAAAGAGGAAAAACTCACTGGTTCTCGAATTTTCGGTGGTCCAACCACCTTTCTCAAGAGGAATTAGGAACAGAACTGTTCTGTTCCTAATTCCTCTTGAGAAAGGTGGTTGGACCACCGAAAATTTGAGAACCAGTGAGTTTTTCCTCTTTTGTGTTTTGGTTTCTGTGTTTGTTATGACTATCAGTGAATTTATATATATATATATAGCACACATAAAAAGAACACTCACAATAATATCTTGATAATTTCGACAGACTCGAACTCCGTCTTCTTTGGAAGATAAGACATGACTGAAGAAGATGGAGTTCAATTCCGTCGAAATTATCAAGATATTATTGTGAGTGTTCTTTTTATGTGTTCTCGTGCTGTGTGTTACTGTCTAAGTTTTTTATTCAACACTTCCGTGTTACTTCAAAGAAATCATCTAGAAATAAAAAAATATATTTATATATATAAAATATACACATATGTATATTGCAAAAGTCAGACACATTACTACAATTTGAAGTGACAAGATAAATTGCATGCATTGTTTAACATAGGATATTATTGAGAACTTGAGTCTGAACTTTTAATAAAACATTATTTCTACCATTGGTGATATAATGGAGTATAAACTAATTTAGAAGCTGAAACTGTGAGGATATCAATGATGAATATAGAAGAATAAATTCATTTGCGTTAACCTTTTCTCTTACCCACCAGTTTTGCTAAACTTTAGCTTTGGAGGGAAAAGGGAAAGAGGAGAGTTGGTCACAAAGATGGGGAAAAGGATGAAGTGGTGGTGGAGGAAAGTGTGAGGATTGCATGCCAGGAGGGACTGGGGAGGAATGGGCCACTTTCTGAGGCATGGATGGAGTTAGCTCCTGGGGCTCCAGGTAGGGGAACAAGTATTCATTGGTTAGGTGTTATTCTTTTTGCTGAGCACAGGCTAAGGTGAAAGTGTTGTAGAACGCCCGCCCAATCTTCTCCGGGTGTAGAGCCTCCTGTCAGGAGTGCAAGTGGTGACAATTGGCTAGTAGATGAGCTGCAAGTGTGATTCACCTTTTGAAGGCATGCTTGTATTTAGCTTTCATGAGTTAAATGCTCCTTTCCAACTGTCCCACATATATTGAACCAGAGTCAAAGAGCCATGGGGCCAATACATAATTATACCCTGTTTCTGCTTAGTTTTGTTGTTGGGGTCTTTTGCCTCAGGGAGCATGACTTTAATATTTAGAGTATTAGAGGTAGCAGAGTTTAGGTTTCTATCATTAAGCAGTTTAGATCTTTTCATGAGGTTGAGCCAATAAATGTAACTGATCACCAAAGCTGTTCCTCTGGGATGCATCAACTCTAAATGGTCATTTTTTATTAGCTAGTAGATGTTCAATTAATTGTGAAGCACAGCTATTGCCTGGTGCAATAATAAAGACTAAACAGTAATGTACTTGAACAAAAGCAGTGAACTAGTGGTGTGGAGTCATATATAAGTTCCCTGCAATCTAATATTATGAAGGCAACAGGTATGGTGTTCATTGCAAAAGCTATTATAATTGATGAATCATTTTATATGCTTCTTTTATTTCCTTAACAAAGACACAAAGTGTATATAATCAAACAAACTATTAGTTATAATAATAATATTGTGGATAAATACTTGTAATTTGTAATGTTTAATTTGAACAATTGTTTATTTTGATTGAGGCCAATTTTAATAGGAAACAAAAAAATGTTAGGTTATAGAAATGAAGCTTTTTTAAACACCATGAATCAAACAAATTGAAATATTTAAATGTGTACCACTCTGATATTTTTAGAGGGATTCAAATTTGTAACCTGGATAAAATTACAAAATGTTGTGCACAATATGTACAATGAAAGTATATAATCATGAATTAACAACAATTCCATTCATGAATGAACACTCTCCAAAGATAAGCATTTAAATTTTCAGCACATTTTGTATTCCACATCTTTAGATTCTGTCCACCAAACACATTAAACCTTTTTTCTACCTCCACCAGAATTCATCACATTTCAAATGCCTCCTATATATGAGTGTAAAATACTTCATAAGTAATACCTGACCAAAATTATGCTCTGGTTCTTAGAGAAAATATCCTATCCATTCATGGTCCATAATTTTTGATTTCTACCAACATCATATTCCTCATCATTCCTTTTAAGTACACAATGATACTGAGTATTCAGTATTTTCACCATGCTTCTATTTCAATCTTCATCATTCTCTTCATCTTCTGTTTGCTCTTCAATTGGTGACAAATCTTTTTTGAATCTGTCCTCAGCAATCTTTGGATGAATAGGGATCTTTATATCCAATTGTTTACCTGGATGAAAAATTGAATGCCAAAAGAATCAGACAGTTTTCATCTACATAAGAGTCATCAGGTATACGGCTATTTATTAACCTTGAATGCAACAACAAGGGTGTCTTAGCACATCAGCCCTTTGGGTAATTATTGGCTCTTTATGCTGGGCAGATTTAATAACTTTTCAGTATTTTAAATTGATGAACATTATCTTGCAACCTTGAGATAATGAATTGTATTGGAAAAGAATTCCTTACACCTGTATGATTGAAAGTTAATTAAAAACTGGCAATCGTCATGCAGAAATAATTCCTCTGTGAAGGCATTACAATAATTTGTTTGTATATGGGTACTAGTCCCTTTCATGGACTACAAACTTGATGTGGTGGGAGGGTTTGTGAGTTTCAATGACCCCTAGAGCTGTGCTGGTGGGAGCAATAATAATTTCCCCTGGTAGGATCAGTCAAGCCAGAAAGGCCAAAGGTTAGGGGCTAGATGAAAGATAATCCACTCAGCATCTGTTCCTCAGTGAGGTGGTTGCAAAGGGGTCTGACCCCAGTGAGGGTATCATGCTAAAAACATTATTGAGGAAGGCAGAGGGTAACCACCTCAATTATCATTTCCAAGATTGCTATGATGTACACAATAGAGAATATGAGTCAGTCCTGGCGACCCTGGGACTCAGCCCAATCAGCCATGTGTCATGCCCAGCAGTGGGGGAGGCAAGGTTTCCATGGTCGTCATCCCACGAACCCCTAGCAAGGAAAAACCAACAGCAGCAGGACAGAAGACACAAAAGAAGAAGACGAAATTAGTTAGAATAGGAACTTGGAATATTAGGACAATGTTGAGCACAGGAAAATTAGAGAATATTAAGCGAGAGACGGACAGAGGCAATACAGATATTTTAGGTCTATGCGAGGCAAAGGAGACAGGGGTTAGTCATCACCAACACATGGTTTAGACACCACAAAAGGTGTAGGTATTCATGGAAAATGCTGGGTGACTCAGAAAAGTATCAGTCAATTATATTCTGGTTAGGCACAGGTTTAGAAACAGTGTGATAAATTCGTACAGCTTCCCGGGAGCGGATGCAGACTCTGACCACAATTTAGTTGTTATGAAATGTGGCTTCTGTTTCAAAAAGATAAGGTAAGGGCAGCAGGTTAGGAAATGGAATGTAGAAGCATTAAATGGATTGACAAGGAAGGAGTACCAACAGGTTGTAGAGAAAATGCTGGATGGTGGTAAAGATCTGAGTAATATCAAAGAAAAATGTGAATTTATAAAGAAAGGGATATCGAAAGCCAGAGAAGAAACTATAGGGACCATTAATGGGGAGAGGACAAGGAAACCATGGATCACAGATGAGATGATTACAAAGATGGATGAGAGAAAAAAATGGAAGAATGTAAACACACAGTTAGGCAAAATGAGGTACCACATAAATAAAACAGTTTCTGGTATAACTTGGTGGAAAATCTTCATACTGACTTTTAATAATCAAACCACTTTACTTTACTTAGTAGGAGTAGTGCTGGCGTAATAGGTAGAGCGTCCGCCTGGCCATCCGAAAGTCTTGCATTCAAATCACGTTGAAGGAAATATTTTTACTTTTTAAAAAAGTTTATGTGGAAAAGTAAAGTGGTTTGATTATTAAAAGTCAGTATGAGGTACCACAGTTAAATAACATATTTAGACGGGCCAAAAATTAAACAATAGAAGCATGGTGGAAGATACAGTGCGAGGATATGAAAAGTTTGCAGAAGAAGGGTGAAAAAGGGGCAGTATACAGCAAGGTTAAATTATTATCGGGAAGCAAGAAGGGAAGATCTGTGCTAACAGTTAGAGATAAGTAGGCGTAAGATAAATAGTTGACACAGAAAAGATCCAAGAGAGATGGAAGGAATATATAGAAGAACTGTATGGTAAAGAAATTAGGCCAACAAAGTTAGACATGGAAAAGGAACATCACGCAGGGGAAGATAGCTTGGGTCCTGGCATACTCGAAAATGAGATAGAAAGGCCATTAAGGGAGATGAAACCAAGTAAGGCTGTTTCTCGCAGTTTCCAGTGCCGGGCAGTGGGGGAAGCACGGCTTCCTCGGTCGTCATCCCACGAAATCCTTGCGGGGGAGAAATAACAGCGCAGCAGAACAGAAGAAGATGAAAGTAGCTAGAATAGGAACATGGAACGTCAGGACAATGTTGCGGTAAGGCAAATTAGAGAATATTAAGCGAGAGATGGAAAGAGGTAATATAGATGTTTTAGGTCTATGCGAGGTAAGATGGAAGGATAGCAGGGATTACTGGAGTGATAATTATAGAATAATATACAGCGGTGGGGACGAGAGCCAACGAGGGTTTGGGTTGCCGTAATATTAAATAAAGGAGTAGGAAGAAGCGTAGTCAACATAGAGCAAGTAACTGATACAATCTTACTCGTAGAGATCAAAGCAGAGCCGACAAACTTGGTCATTGTTCAAGTATACATGCCACCGAGCAACCACAAGGAGGAAGAAGTCGATAGGATATACGAAGAGTTAGAGGATATAATCCCATGTGCTCCTGCAGGGACACATTTGATAGTGATGGGGGATTGGAATGCGATGGTAGGTGGAGGAAGAGATGGTGATGCGGTGGGGGACTATGGATATGGAAAGTTTACAGAGAAAGGCTGAAATTGGTGCTCTATACAGCAAGGTTAAGTGATTATCGGGAAATAAGAAGGCAAGATTTGTGCTAACAGTTAAAGATAAATGGGGTAAGATAATAGTTGAACCAGGAAAAATCCAAGAGAGGTGGAAGGAATATATAGAAACACTGTATGACAGAGAACTTAGGCCGATAAGGTTAGACATAGAAAAGGAACATGACGTAGAAAAAGATAGCTTAGGTCCAGGCATACTTGACGATGAAATAGAAAGGGCATTAAGGGAGATGAAACCAAATAAGGCCGTGGGGGTAGACAACATTCCTGTGGAACTATTGAAATGTTTAGGAAAATGTGGGAAGAAGACTATATGGACTGATTCGTAGTATCTATGAGGAAGGAATCTTGCCGGAAGATTTTGTGAAATCAGTATTAGTTCCTATTCCAAAAAAGGTAAAGGCTACATTATATGAGGATTACAGAACAATAAGTTCGATATCCCACACAGCTAAAGTTATTCTCAGGATCATCAACAAAAGGATAGAGAGTAAGGCAAATGATTACTTAGGGGATGATCTGTTTGGCTTTAGGAAAGGAAGAGGTACACGTGATGCCATTGCAGTAATGAGATCACTAATCAAGAGGAATATAGAATACAATCAGGACGTTTTTGCCTGTTTTGTAGATTTCAAAAAAGCATTTGATAGAGTGAATTGGGGAAAATTAATGCGTGTATTGCAGAAAATAGGAATGGATTGGAGGGACGGGAGACTTATCCGCAACCTGCACATGTCTCAGACTGCTCAGGTGCGAGTGGGGAATGGTGAGTCCGGATGGGCAGTGTTAGGAAGAGGGGTAAGGCTGGATTGCCCATTGTCACCGGTGTTGTTCAACGTATATGTGGAGGAAATGATTAAAGGGGCATGTGAAGAACTGGAGGTAGGAATGAAAGTCGGAGGGGAATTCGTAATATCGGTTAGGTATGCTTATGACCAAGCTTTAGTTAGTCAGTCAGCCAAAGAGTTGTAAGCATTGCTGAGTGAATTAGAAATTCAGTGCAACAGATATGGGATGTGAATCAATATTAATAAAACTAAGGTTACATGATTTTCAAGAAAGAAAAAGGCTAAGCTTGACATTAAAATAGGAGGGCAAAAACTAGAGCATGTAGAACAGTTTACTATCTAGGAAGTGTTTTGGACCAACATGGTCAAAGTAGTTGGGAGTTGATGACAGGAACATTGAGTAAGGATGTTAAGAAACGACTCGTAAAAACTTTGATATAAAGCGTAGCTATGTATGACACGGAAACATGGTCACTGATGCAGGAGGATAGACGTGGAGTGGAGGCTTTTGAAATGTAGGTGTGAAGAAGAATGGAGAGCTGCTGAGTGAATTGGAGGTTCAATGCAATAGATATGGGATGAGAATCAATATTAATAAAACAAAAGTTATTCGATTTTCCAGAAAGAAAAAGGCTCAGCGAAACATTAAAATAGGACAGGAAAAAATAGAGCAGGTAGAACAGTTTATACGAGGGTCATCCGGAAAGTAGTACCCGTTCGTGAAATAAAGACACAAAAGTAAATATTAACAAACATAAAAAATTTTATTTGAAAGAGGATACTTTAAACTACTTCTCAACATAATCTCCAAGCAAATTAAGGCATTTGTCATAACGTGTGACAAGTTTCTGTATTCCTGCTGCATAGTCCTTCGCCGCCAGCTCATTGAGATACAGGGTCACTCCTTCTTTAAGTTCTTCATCGCTGTCAAATCTTTTTCCTGCCAAAAAGTCTTTAAGCTTTGTAAAGAGATGAAAATCTGAAGGGGCCAAGTCCGGGCTATACGGTGGATGGTCGAAAGTTTCCCATTTGAATTGCTGCAAAAGTTTTAACGCTTAAAAAAGTTAACGCTTGGTTTTGTGCTCATCTGTAAGCATGCGAGGGACCCATCTTGCACAAATTTTTGCATAATGCAGATGGTGTTTAACAATTTCATGAACAATTGTTCGAGAAACATTGGGAAAATGCTCACAGATGTCATCAATTGTGACGCGCCGATCGTTCCTCACGAATTCGTCAACTGAGCTCACCAGTTGGTCTGTAATGACAGACGGTCTCCCCGAACGCTCATCGTCGTGTGTGTTCCCCCTCCCCATGTTGAAGTTGTGACACCACCGCCGAACAGACGACTCGTCCATTACATTGTCTCCATACACCTCCTTTAATTGGCGATGAATATCACATGGGCGAACGTTTCTTGCATTGAGGAATTTAATCACTGCCCTCACTTCACAACTGGCGGCGTTCTCAATTTTTTTAAACATTGTAAACAATCACAGAAACAACACAGGCAATGCTAGCGTCACGCAGCTTGGCTCAGAGAAGGCAGACAAGCCACTGAAGCTATCTGACCTCGTCCAGCGGCTACTCGCGTCGTCAGCACTTCATGCGGCACGAACGGGTACTACTTTCCGGATGACCCTCGTATATCTTGGAAGTATTTTGGACCAATACGGTCAAAGTGGTAGGGATGTAAGGAGAAGAATTGCGCTAGGCAAGGAGGCTTTCCTAAGAAGGAGAGAGTTGATGACGGGGACGTTGAGTAGGGAGGTTAAGACAAGACTCGTAAAAACTCTGATATGGAGCGTAGCTATGTACGGCGCGGAAACGAGGTCAATGAAGCAGGAGGATAGACGTAGATTGGAGGCTTTTGAAATGTGGGTGTGGAGAAGAATGGAGGTGAAATGGACCGAAAGGAAAACAAATGAGGAAGTACTGGAGATGGTGGGTGAGGAGAGGGGTTTGTTGAGAGAAATCGTATGGAGGCAGGAAAAATGGATGAAAGGCGTATTGAGCGGTAGTGGAATGTTGAAGAAGGTAATAGAGGGGAGAATGTTGGGCAAGCGAGGAAAGGGCAGGAACAGGATAGGGATGCTGGACGGGATGAAGGGAGGAAAGAAGTACACAGAGATGAAGAGGGACCTGATGTAGATTAGGTTGCTGGATTGGGTTTAGTTTGGAGTTACAAAATGTGTATTTGATAGCTGTGTCCATCCAAAAACCTACCTTAAGCGGTAGATTACCTAAAAAAACATTAATTCTCTGAAATTCCATCTTTGACAGTTCAATTCCAGGTGTTTTCAGGGATTTTTTCAAGATCTTTTGTATTACTGTTTTTTCCCAAGTTTTCAAGGATAGAACGATCGCTGGCACATCAGCGGATGCTAGTTACTTTTAAGGTTATAGTATTGCAAAAGCAAATATAATAATCATCAACTGCAACCTTCTCCACTGCAAAATTAAGACATCATTAATTCATGCAGTGACACCAAATGTTGCTAGCATAGAGATGTACATATTGGCACTTTCATGTTTCATCCTGAAACATTTATGAACATAGGTAGGCTGGCAAACAAAGATAACCATAAAAAAGGGGTATTTGAGGTCCTAGTTATGAGAAAGGGAAGTTTAGTGACTAGCCTTAAAAGGAGATTGAAAGTTGGAAAAATACCTCCATCCAAGTTTTGTGAATAGCATTATACTTACCTCTTCCTTTTTTAATCAAGCAATTGTCACCCATGCTGGTTAATGTGCATCCCCTAGTGGTTTCACGATGCTCATGATGTGGGTGCATATGAACATCAACTGGAAGGCCCAAATTAGAATTTTCACAATCACTTTCTGCACATGAGGAGAGATCCAATGACTGATCATCAAATCCATCAACACAAGAGGTTGAATTTCCACCGACCAAGTGATGCTGAAAATTTTGCTGTGGCCACCAAACTGAGTCATTAGACAATGGTTCACCAAAGGTATTGACTTCTTTGAGGGTGGTGCCCACAGAAATAATGTCTGGTTGGGGAGGATGGGCATGATCAAATCTATGAAAGTGCACTGCCTCATGAGTTTCTCCTGATGGTAAAATATGACTTGCACGCTCACACTGGGTTTCTGTTGGATGATTTGAAAGGCTTGGTAGAAAACATAGTGTTTTCAAAATACTGAAGTTCAAGAATTTTGTCACCACATTGAATGATATTGGCTTGGGAGTAATTTTGTGACAAATAGTGATTCTCCACAATAGGGTATTCCAAATGATATGGGGATGGCATTACTAAAGCACTCTGGTATATGGCCCCTGGAATTACAGGGTGGCCCGGGTTAACAATGTTTTCATAATGGACATGGTGACATTGATTGAAACCCATGTTGTATATAATATATGGAAAGAAAACAAGTGGACTTTGTCCTCGCACCGTCCCAGGCATGTGACTGCTTTCTAGAAATGTGCTATTTCTGTGATTACCTTGCCTATACCAATGGGTTTCAGATGTGTACAAGGAGGGCTGTGTTGGTTGGGCCATTTCAAGATAATGAAGGGGTGCATTTGGATGCTGACCATGACTCATATGGCCTGGTACATTGCCCGTTGATGGGATGCAGTTCTGAAATCCCACAGCTGGACCACCTGGCCTGTGTCCTTGCATAAATGTCAAAGGGAAATTCCAAGATTCATGAGTCAATGGAAAGTTTGGATGATCTTGAGTCAGTGGGAATTGGATAGGGTCATTAGTTGGTAGGACATTGGGGCAACCCATAGTAGATGGGAAATTATAAGGATACTGAGTCATTGGGAATTGAATAGTGTGAGTGCCTTGAATTGGTGTGAAATCATAATGATCTTGAGTCATTGGGAATTGGTTGGTGTAGTGTAGTGTAGTATTGTGAGGGCCATTGGTTGGTGAGAAAATTGGACGTCCCATAGTTGATTGAGATTGAATATTATGAGGGCCTTGAGTGAAAGAGAAATTTTCATGGACTGAAGTCGAGAGAAATTTGATACTCTGATGAGTGTTAGTTGATGAGAATAGGGTAACAGGGGGGCCTTGAGCCAATGGGAAGTAGTCAGTACCCTGAGTCAATGTGAATTTGGTACTTAGAGTGGCAGTAACAGATGAGAAATTGGGAGAACCCATAGTTGAAGGAAAATTGATCGCAGTAAGGCCCAAAGTCAATGGAAAATTGTCATGATCTTGAGTCATTGGGAATTGAATATTGTGAGTATTTAGAATTGGTGGGAAATTGAGTGGATCTTGAGTCATACAGAATTGAACATTGTTTGGATCATTATATGATGAGAAATTGAGACGATCCATAGTTGATTGGAAATTGATATTTGTAGGATCATGAGTCAAAGCACAATTGTAAGAACTGGCAATTGATGATACTATTGGAGGTGCCTGTGCCACTGGGATAACAGGAGAACCCAGGGGATAAGGACTCTTTGAAGGTGGCCTTTTAATGACCACTGGATTGCCAGCCTGTTGGAGTTGACTATGGTGGATCCTATCTATACATTCCTGAGTACTTTTACTCAATGGCATAGGGGATGTTCTGAAAAATCTTTCATCCTGAGCAGGGGAGTCACCAACATTCCTGAGATGGCGATGAGAATCAAATTGGGGCTCGGGATTATCCAATGCCAAGGGTATTGGATTTGTATCTCGAGTGGCAGATTGAGCTACTACAATATTGACTGGTGTGGCTGGAGGTATGGGGTTTTCAGTTGAAGCATTGCTCCCCATTTCCTCCCCAAGCTGCAAAAAAAAAGAAGAAGATAGGATTAACAAATTTAGAAATCATTTTAAAATGACTGAAATTCCAGCACAGAATTAATTGAAGATAAAAATATACTGCAATTACAAACAACCTCTGATAGGAGGAAAAAACTGACCGTGCAACTAGCACCTTCTTGTTGCTGTGGATTTTTATCTACAAAAGTAGAGTGAGATTCAATGGCTTTTGGAGTCACGGGTCTCCAGTTTAGGGATCTGGCATATCTCCCTATTCCCTCTTCCATCTGCAGATAAGATTTAACATTTTCTTCACTAAAGATATTATTTTTAAATTCCACTAATAGTATTTCTCCAAATGAAGTTGAAATGTGAGAGAGGTGAATTTACAAATAACCTCATAAAAAGGAAAAAAAATACCATAAAACTAGCCCCTGCTGTGGGCTGTGCATGTTCATCTCTGGATTTAAAGCCAGCTTCTCCAGGATTGCCTTGTGTAATCACAGGACTTTGGTTTTTAGCATGAGACCCCATTCTGACCTCTTTCTGCAAAAGAAGGAAGAAAAACATGATCTTCACAAATACTGTATTTCCTGGCCCATAAGATGCTCTTTTTTTACTTCAAAATGTGCTTTAAATTCAGTCTACATCTTATGGGCCAGGAGTATATGGGTATAGCTTTAACACAGAAGGACATGACAATTCACCAGAAAAATATTAAGTATTTTTTGTCACATCAGGCATAGAGAACGGTTTTCTTGATCAAAAATGTTGACAGCATAACTTTTTTGAGTAGGTAGTAACCAACAGAATTTTAATATTTTGTTGTAAGTCCTCCCTAAAAAAATTCCCAAATAAATCACAAATTTAGACAATGTAGGATGTTTAGTTTTATCTCACATTTGATGCTGCTGTGAAACTTAATATGATTTGGGATAATGGGGATGTCGCCCCTCTGCAAATACATACATATATTGTATCTCTTCTGATAAACTCAAGAGTCTACAGGCATTCAACCTTAAGCAGTATGAGAGTGTCTTTAAAGGCATAGAAAATTATTACTTTTAATATAAATTTGATAATATCAAAATAATAACAGAAAATAAGGGTAGCATAAAACATTAAAATTATAGTAACTTTATGGATTCTTAAAAGAGAGGGCTGCCATACAGTAATACATCAAAACTTGAATTCATCAATTCTGCTCCATAAAACCGAAACAAGGCAGCTAAAAGATGTTTTTACCCAGTGATGATGAATTTCTGGGATTACAAAAAATCAGGGTTACAAATACTGGTCAGTGGGAAGGGAGGAGAAGGTTTCCCCTTCATTTTATGTGCCATATGACCTAATGGAATGAATTTTCTGAGCCAGAAAATAATTTTCTTTGGCTAATACCCAAAGGAAACCTGCAAGATTCATTCATTCCAAGAAAAGGCATCTCAGTGAATGTTGGCTGACTCATGAAAACTTCAATGGCTCCCATCAAGGTAAGAGAAGTGAATGACCTAATATGGTGTTCCCAGCAAGATCCAGAAGCTTCATAGAGAGGATCCTTGTGAAAAATCCTACTTTTCCAGTAATCAAACCATCTGCCACAAGGTCCACCCTCTAAATCCATATATTACACAACACTAGCGTAGGTATGAAAACATTTTGAGAATTTCACACAAAATGTCTTACAGCTTATGACACATATACATGTATTATTATCAGTGATCTATGGTTTAAGGTAAGCTTTGGGTAGATGGGCAGAGACTGATCATTACTACAAATATAAACTTCGTTTAACAAGACACAACCAGGCATCAACATTAAACTCTTCTTCAATGCCAAGTACCTTCTATCTTGCTTCATTCAGTACAACATCCCTATCTTTACCTTCCATACCTCACTTGTCTAATGTCCTCCCCTCAAATACAGTCTTCAGCATTCCATCTCCAAACAAAATATTTTGTATCCTGCCTTCTATGGATATCTCTCAAGAATCCTCTCTCCACCCTACCATGCCTAGTACTTCTTCAATGGTTCCTCCCATTTTAACTTTTCCATCTTTCTCCAGACTCATATCTCAAAAGCCTCCAATTTACACCTATTGTTTCGACCTAACAACTATGTTTCCAAACTGTACAAAACTCAAACTTCATATAAAAATTTAAAGAACACTTTCATTGACATTCTTACTCAATACCCTTTTCATTAGTTGCCCTTGTCCTTTTGAAAACTTCTTTGCCTAACGCATTCTTCTTCTTATACCCCTACTTAAATAATAAATATACCATTTGAAAAAAATCAATCTCAGCAGGAATAGTAAACGACAAGGACAAGACCAAGATGACTCACAAAAAAATACATGCACCTGAGTTTAAGCAAAATTTAAAAATGTCACAAAAGCTTTATTGGGGCTGATAGCAAAAATGTTTGAACTCAGTAGAACACGGAAGCAATGAGTTGCAATTAAGACTTCACCAATCCTGAAATCGCAAATATTTCCTAATAAAAACCATGATAAACAACGCGGACAGCTTCAATGCTTGACACTAATCCGGCATCCGTCATTCTTAATCATCATGACGGTGGAAGCAACTCTCCAATCACAAACAAGTATTTCTTTGGCAGGAAGGCCCCTCTTAAACACCTTTATTCCACTAATTTTGGTGCGTGGAGGACATTTCGGAGACTAAAGATCAGTACCGAGAAGTGGGAAATGGATCACTCAGGTTTATTTGTGACTCTGAAAAAATAAACTTCCGCTGACGGTGACAGTAAATAATAAATATTTTAAGTTTTGGGTTCGAAGATAATCCTCATTCTCATGGATATCGATACGAAAGTTGGCGCAAGAGAAGTCAATATATTTACATCGCAAAGAGAATTCATTCCCGTTTCGAAAACAAAAAATTGTACATACTGCCATCACATCATTTATTGAATAGAAGTTTATGGTATTCGAGGATGTCGCCCCAATGACGATATTCTCGCCTCCGACCAACGTCACCATTTTTTTAGACGGAAAACGCCCCACAGGGAAAGATGAAACATTACTTTAAGAGAGCGACCTACCGCCCATGATACCAACCAACCAAAAGAGTCTTAGATTAAATCACCTGGGAGGATTATGCTACATTTAAGAGAAGTTATAAATACCCTCGTTATCTTTGGATTAAATAGGACAAAAAAAGTTACACGTAAAACTTAGTAGTCAAGAAAATTACAATCACCCACAAAAATTTCTTTTCGCGGCAACAATTTTTAGACTCCCAGAGATTCCGATGCGAAACCATGAGCGATGATTTAAATAAAGGTAAGCAAAATTTATTTCCGATAAAAAACATGACAATTGTCATCGATTATGCAAAAACCTCGAATTATTAAGGCGAATGATCCCAATATTCAGCCACACACCACCTCTGGATGTCGTCATTATATCCAACATTTTGCGGAAACAACACCGCACTTGCAAACGTGAAATAATTGTTCACTAAGGCTAGGATGATGCAATATAATTAGTTCGTTTATATTCTTACTTAGGCGCCAAGAGCAAATTACTTGGAAGTGCCGAACTCGCGTTCGTGGGAGTTCATTTGTTCCCCGTTTTCCCCATTCACTTAAGAGCTGTCTAACGCCGAATTCCTTCCGCCCTGACGAAACACCTCTCTAATCGTCGTTAACAGTGTGAGGTATATCTATACAATTTTTGCGCGAGCGTTTACACCGTCATGTAAGAAAAAAGAAGGAATAGCGACGACAACTATACTTTCCTGGAAAAGTCACTTGAAATTCGAACGTACTCATCCCACCCATTACCACCCAGGAAGATATACGCCCAACGGTCAAAACTGAAATACCAGTTGGTTTGCATGGGAGGCGAAGAGTAGGGAGGGGCAGCCTACAGGGAGAACTATCACAGTTGGAAAAAAAGTTCTGAGAAACTTAAGGAACTATGAGAATCAATGTTCCTTGACTATCATGACACAAAAAATAACTACTTACATAAATAACAATTTTACTATGAATGACTCACCTTAGGGCAATCAATGGTGTTCTTCCCGATGGTTTTGGAGCGGTAGATTAAGGAGCAATTAAGTTTTGTCCCCCAAATGAGACTTCTTTGCTTATCGGAAATGACTACTGTTGAAACCACCTGATGACTGGGATATTAGACGTATAAATGGCCGCTTGGATGGTGTTCTGGAAGGGGTAGGGGGTGATGTAGAGGTGCGGAGGATGGAAGGTGTGGTTCAGACACTGAGTATCTAAGTTGCTCGTGTTTGCCGCGGGGGGAAATAGCGCGACGTTCGTTTCCATCGTCGTCGCAACATACCGAATTACAAAATTTGATGGAAAAATCCATGCATAACTCAGTGCTCATAATATGATGTTTATCGAGTGATCTATATGAATTATTTCCTAACGCCAATTTAGATTAGAAACGTACTGAATCATTAACGTCCATTCTTGAAAGAGTTCCAAGGCTGGATTTCATTGGTTGACGTAGGGAGTACGCCAAGCGTCATTTTATAAGAGGAACTTAGGCAGATAAAATACTGTGCAATTGGTTTCCTATCAAAATTCACTCGAAAGATAACATATTATTATCATCTACTCAAAAACAAAGGGATCGGGATGGTGCGGAGGCTAACTTACGGACTTCCCATCGCGAAGGCCTGGGTTCAAATTCACAACAAATATTTTTCAATACAAAGTGGTATCCTGATCCCTACCTGGGGTGCTTTGTGGAGAGCACTTTGAGTGAGTACGCCGTCCGTCGGATGGGACGTTAAACTGCGGACCCCTTGGCGCCTTTCGACAAGAGTAGGCTAATGACGCCGGGTTTCTCTCCACCCTTCCCTTCCCTAATGGCGCAAATGACCTTAGGTGTCGGTTGCCTCCCCAACAAAACTAACTAACTAACTCAAAAACAACAGTGGACCATTCACTTCAATTATTAATAGGTCTAGCACTTGGGTAGCCCTTACAGGTAATTCATAAAGGCTTAATTTAATGCACTTACCCAATAGATTGAAAATGAAAGTCCGAAATATACAGTAGTATCATTTCAGTAGACAACTAAAGCTTACATGGGAACATCACACTTTAATGAAAATGTTGGGTTAGGAGCCACTGGAAGCAGAAAAATAACTTATACAGGCTTAAAAAAAACGTAGGTATCTACAAATAGTTTATCAAGTTTAACCCCTGTCATTTGGAATGTTCCATGCCTCATAGGTATGAGGACATGGTAGCCCAGTGGGTAGTGCTGGTTTACGGACTGGAGGGCCAAGGTTCAAGTATGTGTGATACCTCTGGGCACCCTCAGCTTCTCCCAAGCTGTATGGTTTTCTGGTTAAGAGGCCTTCCTGGAAAGCCATAAGCAGCATAAGGAAAGGATCTGGCTACCCTACCCTGATGTATTAATTTTACACACTGTTCAGCTCAGCACAAGGTGAGCTTTACTCGATGGTGGATATCACATTGACAAATTCATAATTTAAGAGATTATTTTACAGCCAAGTAAAATTTTACATTGCAATATACTAGGTTATATAAAAGCTCAATGGTGATGGGAGTAAGAATTTATAACACATTACCATACTTATTGAAAACAAATCATACATTAAGTAGTTTCAACCTGAAGCTCAATAACTTTCTCCTAATGAAGTGTTATCATTCATAGAATGAACTTTTAAATTATAAGCAGTTGTAATGTATTGTTCTTATTATGTACTTTGATGTATATGCTCTTTTTTACTAAGCATGTTCAGACTAGAAATGTACTTATATTGTATTTTTGTTTGTGTTTGATGCATCTTATACCTACATGATGTGTATGGTCAGTGGACAATAAAAATATTATTACTAATGCAGAGCACCATAATTTCAACCATTCTGTAATGGGGCTGAGGAGAGCTTTAAAAGTGGTTCAAGGCATAACTTGAGAAATACCAAATAGATATTTTCCTATTCAATGGCAAGATTGCAGCTGGACTGCCATTTACAAGAAATGGAAACGCATCTGGGTTATAAGTGCACCAGGGGTTAACGTATTGCCAAATGTTTGGAATAAGTTTAATGAATGCAGTTGCAAATTTTGTTTATATAACACTATTTTATATCCTAGGAAATAGTTATTTTAAACAAAAACTATAAAAACTTGAAGGGTCTAAATGTCATCATCATAGGAGTAACCACAGTCTTACAATCAAGTAGTAACCATTTTTAAACACCAAAAAAAGTTTTAACATTATTATTGTTGGCATTGTGTCATTTTAGTTAAGTTATGGATGGACGCAGACTATAAAATTTAACAATGATTAATTTCTATGCTTCTTCTAATAATGCAAAAACTTACATCCGACAGAATAGTAAACCATTCTAATATTCCAACTACTTCCTCCATTCCATTCAACATCCCATCCTACAGGATGTACTTCTCTTTGAAATTATTTTAATATCTAATGTAGTACAAAAGCATTTTCAAATGTCCATTGGATACATGAGAAGTTAAATTCCAAATATGAATTATCGGCATAAAATCCCCTGACACTTTCAGTACCTAGTTCAAAGTTCACGTGCACTTCAAAAAGTATTATTAGCATTAAATTATGCATAAAAAACAATTGCATTACTTTCGGAACGCACCCTATATTCTTACCCCTTCATCATCTGCTTCACATTCTCCTCCCTATCACAGTCTTCAACATCACCCACCATAACTAGCACCACCTTATTTGTTTTCCTTTCGGTCCTCTTCGCCTTCTCCACAACAACACTTCAAAAGCTTACAATCTATGTGTGTCATCCTGCTTCAATAACCATGTTTCTGTGACTTGCGAAACTACTTTCCATAGTCAAATTTTAATGATCTTTTCTTAATATCCTTTCCCAGCATCATTGTCATCAATTCTTTCCCTCTTGTAAAAGTTTCTTCGTCTAACACAATGTATTAATCTTACCCAATTCACTAAATAAAATACCTTTTCAAAATTTACAAAACAGGCAAATTGATCCTGGTAGTATTCTATGTTCCTCTTTATTAGAGACCTCAGTACTGCTATGGCATCATGCATACTATACTCTCCCCTTCCTGAACCCAAACTGATTATTCCCTACTAAAATTATTTTCCCTACTCTCCATCCTTTTATTGACGATCCTGAGAACCACTTTAGTTATGTGTGAATCCATAGTTATTGTTCTGCAGTCCTTCATGGCTGCCTTTCCCTTTTTTGGAATAGGAACTAACACTGATCTTATGAAATCTTCCGAACAAGTTCCCCTTACAAAGATGCTACAATTAAGTCCATAAAAACTCTTCCTCCCAGTTTTTCCTGAATGGCCTCATTTGATTTCACTTCCCTTAATGCCCATTCTATATTACCATAAAGTAAGCCTAAACCTAAGCTTTCCTCATCTACATTAATATTCTCCTTCTATCTCTAAGCTTCCTGGTCCAATGTCTTTACCCTATAGTTCCTCTATGCATTCTTTTGCTTGAATATTCTCTAGTTCAAATATTTTTCCTGGCTTATCTTTGATTATTTCCACAGATTTACACTTCTTACTTCCTAGCAGTGCTCTCAATTTTTTGTACAGAGCACCAATTTTACCTTTCATTCGCCACCTTCTTCAGCTTAACTCTGTGTTTATATTTTTTCTGTCCCTTCTCCTTTCTCTTCCTGTTACTTTCTATTAAATCCATCTCCCTTACACCTCTCTACAACCTGCTGACACTTTTCCTGTCACCCCAGTCAATGCTTTTATACCTCATTGCCTCAATAAAAGTTACTTTATCAAAAAACATTTGATAATCTATTGCAAGAAAAATTGAGATCATTTTTCATAAGAAAAGTCTAGCATTGAAATAAATTGAATCTTACCTGGGATCCCTTGGAAGAAACATTGATGGGCTTAATGCCAAATGTTATCACTAGTCACTGATTCTTGGGGGCCATCCATTCTATCACAAACCTCTTGCTTACTCCTATAATCCAAACCAAATGATTGAAATGTTGAAATTCTTCTTGGAATTTTCTCTGATACTCTCAGGCCATGTTTGAAGTAAAGGAGAGAAGCCCATGGATAAAAAATTAAATTGCAGAAGCTTTAACTTTAGGTGAATAACACCAATGCAGATTTTCTTTTTGCAAACATCGACTGTATTCCCCAAACAATTAATTTGTGTCTATGATAGAAAGGTTGCATTTACCAAAGGGGTGAAAATCGATGTGAGACTTCTTCTTTTACATTCTGGAATGAAATAAAATCCAAATATTTGTATTAGGCTATTCTGAAGGAGAAATAAAGCTACCAAACCAAATGATTACCTTATTAACCTAAAATTCTACAGAAAAAGACCATATAAAAATAATTATGGAAGTAAAATTTCATCTTATCAATCAAGACATGGAGACTCCTTGGAGTCTGTCAAATGCTATAATTTCAGGTCATTCAATATCTATATGTTTTCTACACTATTACCCCCAGCTTCATGTCTTTCATTTCCACATTTTAAATTAACCGGCAAAAATACTTCAAATCTTTTGTTTTCAACTGCATTCCATATCAGTATTATAGTTACTCCTTTTTTGAAAAAATCTCAATATTTTTATATTTATGAAGAAGTTATTCCCTAATAAGATGCAATAGAATTGAATTTCCTACAAGTTTCCAAAATATATCTAAATATAATTTCAATAGTGGAATGGTATGAGACAACTAACTACCACATTTATTTGATATCTCTATTTAAAGGATACCCAGCACCTATTTTTTGTGTCTTTTGAATGAACTAGTCTGAATATTAATATAGGAACATGTCATAAGAATAAAAGATCAGCAACCAAATTAAAAAGTTGTGATTTTCATCACATTTACTAATCAGGAACACTTCTACTAATTATTATTATTTGGTAGCCCACTGTTTAAAGTAGGTTTTCACACTAAACAGTGCAAATATTTCTATTGTTTAGCTAGACAAAACCTGAAATGTCAAACAACAGTTATCTCTTTTTCAAGTTCTTATTCTTTCTACCTTTCTGAAATTCATTCAGCATGCCTATCCTCAACTGTTTCCAACCAGCCAAATGGTCAGTTACTAAGGATCACACTATAAAAATAGGACATTCACACATTGTAGCACAGCTAGAAAATTCATTTAACTTTTTCATATCACACCATCTATTAGCTCTTCAGCAGGGTTAGAGAAATGCATTGCTCAAAATGAAGTGCATGGTACACTTTATAATAGACTGGGATTAGGCATACGATGAGGTAAACAGAGAAAAGTTGTTAAATATTTTCAAAGAATGCGGTATGAGCTAATGCCATGTTTTTTAATTCTATAAAAATGATGTATGAAAATGATAATATTGCATTAATTTACATTAAGTGAATTGCTGGACTTGAGTGACTGGTTCTAAATAAACCATAGGGTGAAACAATTCTGTGTACATCACCATTGCTGTTCAATGTTTTTATGGATAGGCTTTGGCAAAATGTTTGGGAAATATGACATGATGGATCTATCTAAAATAAAAAGATCAAATTATAGCAGAGAAGCTATTGGCAGAATGTGGGTTACATACATTGAAATGAATGTTTGCTTAAGGGAGAAAAATTACCAGTAGAGAAAAGTGTAATCCTTATCATACTATTGGCTTATACAATAGTGAAATTTATCTCTAACAGAATAGATGTAAATGCTAACTAAAGGCAGTGAGTCTGGGTTAGTAAAGGAGTATTTGCAGTAAAAATATGATAGATGGGGTGTACGAGTTGTTTATGGAAGAATCTGGATTGGATGTCACGGTAATAGACATGCATGAAAAACATGCTAAGTTTGTTTGGTCATGAGAGAATGCATTCAAATTAATATCACTCAAAACATATATGAACCTCAAGTGTACGATTTAAGAGCAATGAGTAAATGGTGAGAGTCATGGGTGTCTGTATTTGAAAAGACACTCTTGATAGAAAATATTAGGGATTTCAGGGAGAGAGGATCATGAATGAAAGTAAAGAATCAAGCAAGGGCAGGGAAATCATAAGAGGAAATTATTGGACGGGATTGAGACCGAGATACCATTAATCCTTTTAGTGCGCCGTGCCAATATTTCTACTCTACAGACTAAAACAATTAAAATTATTTTGTAAGACGGTGTACATTTCACTCATATTACCTAATTCAGTTTTTTTATAATAAAAAAATGAACATGGATATCTTTAAAAATTAATTCAAAATATTAATTGCCCTCAGATGATACATTTGATTAATTACCCACCACTCTTTTCTTTAAACACAACCAAGATGCACCTGCTGGTATGAGTGAATCAAGGTCTTTTATCTCCCTGTTTTCTGGAGATTTAGGGCATCACCATTTCGAGGGACCTAATTTGCACCCAAGGAAAACGTCTCCTATAGTGCCATTTCCCTCAGTTCCAGAGTTGAGGAACCACTAATCAATCTACACCACATATCATAATCTACACCGCATACCAATCAAAAGCCATTACAAATAAACTTACCAATGAACACTATAATCCCTTTCTAATCGTATATACTTTTGTTTTGGCACTTGCCTTGTTTGTTTCCAGCTGTGGTCCTCATGATTCCTTGTTCAGTATGATGGCCAAATTGATGATAAGGTACATGCATTACTTTCAGCACATCTGATTAAATTATTGTACTGTAATCCCTAAATCTTGAGTGTCATGCAAAGGAAATAACTCAAGTAAAATTTCTAATCAAAAACGTTCATATTAGAAACCATTCAAGATGGAAAAAATTTTATCAAAAATTGGTTGTTTGATTATGTAACAAATAATCACATCTATTCATGTATTTCTTGCAGTTAAAACAGTTGACCATGAATGTACAAGGTAATGCAAAATGTAGTTTAGTTGTGCACTTACAGCCTGAATCCCAAAATTATGCCAAAGTTCAAAATTACAGTTAATACTTATTATTCTGAGCTCAAACAGCATCTTTCTTCTATTTGTAAACATATATATGTACACCTAAATATTTTTCACACAGAAAAATATCACATCAATGACGATTGTACTGGTTCCATGAAAAGAAGTAGACAGGCCTCTGTGATTAGGAGGATCTTATAGGCAAGTATCGTATGAGCTAGGCTTAGTACATTAGGCTTAACTACTTTTTTTCATGGAACCAGGACAATGTGAGTCTATAAGACATAATATTTAATGTATATCACTTTTCTTCATAACCCTACTGAGTTTCATATTACAATTAATTTAATTTTCTTTATTAAAGTTGCACTAGAATTTAAAATACAACCTTTTTACTCACATTGCCTTGACATTCAAGAAAACATATATGTAATATTTTCGTCTTTGGATGAGCTTCTATACACAATATCCATCCATTTCAATTGGCCAAATTATCCACTTTGTTTCATGAGTAAGCTATCTTACTTCTTCTACTTTTCTGCTGCATCTTTGAAGTATATATATATACACATACAGCAGCCTCATGGTCATGCAATAAGATCTTCAAGTTTGCTTTGCCAAATCTATCTGCAGCAAGGGAGGATTGACATTAAGACATTTCGAAAATCCAATGATTCCATCATTTGAAGAATATCCCAATGATTATATGCTTAAGAATATCCCATATATAATATATTAATAAAGAGTCCGGCAATTTTTCATAAAATATTCTTTCCCTTGGAAAGTGCATAGATATGCATGACCTTTACCGATGCCTTGTTCCATTTTACAACTATGCATTCACACCTCCAAAATTGTTATATACTTAATATTATTTTACAGTAAATTCCAACTAAACATAAGCCAAGAGGAATGCTAATCTTGCTTATACCTGTTTTGGTATGAGGACTGATCAGAAAGTAATTTATGCTTCAGCCTACCAAGGTGGTGAAAAGCTTGTGCATCGCTATGACGCCTCAATTTGAATGGTGACTATGTAGAAAAATAGTTTAAGAATGTTCATTTTAAATGAGATTTTCTAATGCAGAGCACATTTTAACAGTGAGCAAAGTAGAAGAACCACAGTCTACACACTATCACACCAGGATGCATACCGAGTGTAGGGACATATTGACAACAAGATGGTGGCTCTAGCCTGACCCACGACCCCGCTATGCCAAAACGTAAGTTACTTTCTCGATAGCATTTGTATAACCAGGTGTTAGAGGTGACTGTCTTTCAAGGAAATAATATTCCTTACTGCATGACTGTTGATATTTCCTTTGTTCCCAAATTAGACCTTGAATTATGCTTATCTTTGATAATATTACTTTTTTCCTCAAAAAAAATTAAGGATTAGCTTCAAAGAAATAAAGAGAATTTTGGAAAACTCTTGGGATGATAAAGACGATGGTGCATTGGAAATAAAAAATTAATCAGAGGCAACTGAATCCCAAGAAGGGCTTGATATTGAAGAGCTCCCTGTCAGCCAATAATACATGAGTACAGATGGCACAGTTTAATCATCCATTCACCATACTCGACTTATCCATGCAAATAATATCATCAAAGAACCTATGAATCAAGTATTTCCCCTGGGAAGATGAAATAGGAGCCCAGCAGATTCATGTCTTCTCTTCATAAATGAATCCTAAGTCAATTCCATGGTAAATCTTACTATTATTGAGATGGTACAAGTTAGCAGGATTTCTGATCAGAAAAATATGAATCAATGGAAGCCATGCTGAAGACAGGGAATGCATGCCTTCTTTGGACCATTGGTATACAATGAACGCAGCAGAAAAGCTGTATTTTGTCTACATCTAAATGCAACTGAAAATTTCATATTTTATTCATTTAACTTTGCATGCTGTTGCACATTGATTTTCAATAAAAATATATAAATATTTATATTTTAATTATGCATAGAAACAATAAATGAGAAGAATTCGTTTTAAAACACAATGTTGTAATTATAAACTCTAGTAAATCAATTAAGAGACCAAATTGAGTCACATAGACTCACCTCGCATAGATAAGGGGTTAAAACCTGAACTAACTGGAGAGTATTAGATTTCAGTTGATTTACAAGTTGCATGCCAACACCCTAGCGACAAAAGTGAAATGGTTTGTTTGCATTCCACACTTGTATAATTATATATTAGCATACATACATTTTGGAGTGTGATGGAATATTTACAGCAGGGATATGTAAAGTGACTTCAGTTTGAAGGAGTCGAGAGTATCAGGTGGCAAGGGAGAGTAAGGCATGGGTTGCTATATAGGTAGTGACTGAAAGCTGTGGAAAGGAATATGAGAGAGGTCAGAGAAGACTGGTGACAAAGACATTAGACCTTGTGAGTTGGGAAGAAAAGTCGGTTGGGAGTTTCTGATTCCTAAATTGTCTCACCTTTGCCTTCTGCATAAAATGGCAACATCAATAAGAAATTGTACTCATTCTCAACACTGATAATACCAAGATATCTAACCCTTAACCTCAGAAATCAATGTCACAATTTGGTGCTTCTCCACAATATATACATGGGATTGAACTTTGGAGGTTGCTAGGGGTTGAGAGCATCTGCATCCCCTTTCCACCTATTTCTACACCACTGGTAAATGTAAAAATACAATTGTAGCAGTCTCCTACAACATATGATAGTTGGTTTCCCACACAATGTGGATAATAACTTAAAACTTCAAGAGGTCACTTTCATGATAAAATTAAATATTCATTTTAGTTTCCTTCTATTACTAAAGACACTAATAAAAATTCAACTTATTCTATCATACACAGTTTTCAAGGAAATTCAAACACTGGTATTAGGAGCAAGATAGTATCTTTGGGTGATTTAACTCTCAAAGGTTATAAGATGAACAGAGCATCACCTCATCTTGATTCCCATTTCATAGGGACAAAAAATATTGGACCAAAACTTTCAACTCTCTCCAGAATAATTCCTCAATATGGCTAGTGAGAAAATAACTGTAAACTCCAGCCAACAGTCCACATGCTTATAACTTCCCTTGATGCAATAAACTTCTGCTGACTTTCCCAAATGACACACATTAATGACATTCATTAATCATTTCCATTTATATTTAGAAGTTTTACAAAAGCTTGTGCCTCCTTAGCTGGAATGATACATTTGATGGTGAGCTCAAAGTCATTACTCCGCTCATATTTAAACAGTTTCTCACATACCCAATGGGGCTTCAAGGGGTCCACCATAATGTGCATAAACTCCTACCACAAAGCAAGTGCACTGGATTGTCGTAAATAGTACATCTCAGCCAGAGTAACAATTTTCATGCTTGTTTTTGCAGCATATACAAAAACTTTGTCTGGGTGCTCCATCTTTATGCAACAGCAAATAAGGTTGCCACATGTCAAGGAGTAAAACTCAGGTTCATGGGAGATGACTCATTCATAGATGACGATGCCTCTTCTCCTGCCAGTCTAGATTTGACTCGGAAAGGTACAACTCCCCACTTGTGCAACTCGGTTCCTCCACCTTAAAGGAGAAACATAGAAGACATTTGTGGTCAGAATGGTGATCCAGCACAAAGATTAAGAGAGTGGAAAGTTTCTGGAATGATTTCTACATGCTTGGTTGTCAACAATGTGGGAATTGTTATTCAAAACACATAACAAAACATAGTTACATTAGCTGATCCACATTTTCTCAACCATTTATACATAAAGAGGGATTCTTTATTCTTAAGAGCTTACCCAAAGAAATACTTTCACCTAGTATAGAAGGACGAAGTAAAATATATCATGGTGACTGCCAAATTGATTTTTTTTAATTTCATGATTTTCAGTAATAAAATAAAGAAAATAAGGCAAAGTAAATATTTATAAAGGTAAATATTACATGCTTGGGTGATTGACAGGGTGGCTGGGTTCATATGGTAGCAGTAATAAATTGAATGCATTAGACATTAATGCATTGCCTACATGATTAAATTTGAAAGAAAAAATTTATTACACAAAAATATGGAAAATATTTAAAACAGAGGAGGAGAACTAAGTTCTGTACCTGCAAACTGCAAATACAACGGCCAGTCACAAATCAGTGTCCAATTTTTTAAGTCCATGAGGAAGTTTAGTAACTAACTGTACAAGAAAGTACTATCACAAACACCACACATTTTACTTAGAAATTAGACAAGTAAATGCACTTTAAATTCAAGACTTCTTTTTTATCTGTTGTGTTGTTTTAAATACTGATGAACCATTGGTGGCAATACAGTTTACGATTATTTTGTGGTCTATTTCCAGTGTAAAATTTTATCTGGGCATCCTACAATTCTGAGTTATTTTGTCGTTTGCTTTTTTTGCATTATGCGATACTTTATTCCCGCTGCATTTGCACTCTATGTAGTAATTTTGATATCAAGGCCAGTATTAAAGGTTTGTATAAAAAGAATCAATAACAATTTTTTCTGAAATACACCTCAAGTTCTGTATTTAAACCATTGGTTAATTGTGCACAAGATCGCAGATTGTATTGACATTGATAAGATGATAGTACCATTAACACTAAAAATTTGGTATTGTGAAAGATCTGAAACTCAATATATCCCGAAGGTCTTGATAGATGACCAAGAGTAGAGTTGAGTGTCTGCTTACAAAGACCCGCAACTGCATCAATTTTTAAACACCTTACATGCCGGACTTGGCACAAGCAGACTATTTCTATTTCCCAAAAGGGAAATCCTCCCACAAAGAACACCACCATGGGACCCCTTTGGATGTCACTAAAGGAGTTTGTACGCATACCCTTAAGGACCCTCTGGAATGTGCCAACAGGGACCTTGAGTCGTGGAAAATCCACTGACGAAAGTGTGTCAACACTCAAGGGATGTACTTTGAAGAATTTTTCAAACATCTACATCGAGTCACATTTTCAGTCAAGGGGAAGTCATGGTATCTTTCGATGTTTCAAACCTATTCCCAAGTGTACCATTAGACATAGCAATCAACTCGCTAAAAGTATGGTTAACGTCAATACAACTAGATCCTAAGTTAATTGACGAATATATCAGACTAACTAACCTGGTCATGAACCAAAACTTTTTTCAATTCCAAGATAAGTTTTATCAACAAAAATATGGTACGGTGATGGGAAACCCCCTTTCCCCATTCATAGCAAACGTATTTATGACCCACTTTGAGACGGAGTTCAAAAATAAATTCAGTTATTTCCCTTCCGTTTTTGTGAGATACGTCGACGATATTTTTGCAATTTTCGACACCACGAAATACAACATAGAGCAGTTCATCGATGACTTAAATAGCCTTTTCCCATCGATTAAATTTACATACGAACTAGAAAAAAATAACCAACTCCCATTCCTTGATCTGCTATTAACCAGAAATATTAAAATAACATACGACGTGTATCGCAAACCAACACATACCAACAACTACATACACCATGATTCGTTCACACACCACAGTCACAAACTTGGCGCCTTCCATGCTCTTGTACACAGATTAGTAAATATTCCCTTGAATAGAAACAACTATTTCAAAGAATTGAAGAACATCAAACTGATCGCTATTAAGAATGGTTTTAAAGAGTCGATTATCGATAACCTAGTAAAAAAGCACAAACATAAAAAACTAGTTCAAAACACAACCACCCTCACACAGCATGAAACCCCTCGGTACATCAAACTTCCATTCCACCCACAATTAACAAAAGGGTTAGGAAAGATTTTCAAAACCGTCAATACGAATGTATCATTTAGCAGCAATAACAAATTAAAACATTTATTAGGTAATACTAAAGACAAAATCGACGCCTCAAACAAGTCCGGTATTTACAAAATCAATTGCTCCTCTTGCGATTCATCTTACATCGGCCAGACTCGGAGGAACATTAAAACTAGATTCAAAGAGCACATAGCCCATTACAGATATAACAGACCAGACAAATCAAGCATTGCCCAACATTTACTCAAGGAAGACCATCAAACATCAGAAAACGAAATGAAACTTATCAAACAGACTCCCAACCACCTTTTGGACGCCTACGAAAGCATTTTTATTCACAAATTCAAGAAGGTCGTAGTTAACAGCGATAAAGGGCCGATCCCATTCTCTCCTCTTTATTCCCTTTTGAAATGATTTCTAACTCCTGTTTTAAGCGGATAAAGTGATACTTTGTAATTCCGCAGATTTTCAGAGTCTGTGGAATTACAAAGTATCATTTCAAATTTCCGTTGGACTTAGTACTTAACCCCCCCCCTTATTACTTCTTCCCGTTCCACCCATCCCATTGGTTTCTGTTCGCCCCACCTTCCTCACTTCCCCTCCCCCCTCCCCCCCCCTTCCTCTTTGCCAATAAGTTTAAAGTATTCCATCTTCCCACTAATCCTATTGGTCCCCTATCTCCTACATCCTTTCCACAGTCACTATATATATTTGACGTCTGTCTTCGGTAGTTTACTTTCAACCTTGTGTTGGAGGTGTTTTTTCCCTTCAGTTCGCTGAAGAGGGCCACTTTGTGGCCGAAACACGCGTGTTCGACGCTATCCTCGTCTGCGCTCTATCGTTTCAGATTCTCCCAGAAGTTGGGCCCTTTGAGTGCGTGTGTGTGCTTTTTGAGTGCTAGTGTGTGTGATTGGTCTGTGGTCGTCCTTCGTGGATAGTCACAGAGTGTGTGCTTGTAATACATCCTGGTATCCTTAACGGGGTCTTCCTTACAGCCTCGTGAAGGATTACATTTCCACCTGGAATCTTTAACGAAGTCTCACAGCTTCGTGAAGGATTCCAGACAGGATAGTGTGTGTGTGGCTGTGTGTGGTCCCTGACGTGGATTAATTTCCCGTAAACCACCACAGAGGGTATTCTTGGTCGAGAGGTTGGGGTTGGTTCCCGCGAATACCAACACAACAATTTGGTCTGACGAGAGTTGCGACTGTTTTTTACGGCCAGTGGAGTTTTTCCCCCCCTTATTATTATCTACATCGACATAAATACCCTGCGAGCCACCAAAAAAGGTGTGTGGCAGGGGGTGTAGCACCCTGGGGGAAGGGTAAGGGATGAGGGGGTTGGGGTTATCAAATAGGTGAGGAAAGGTGGGGGGAACCTGTAAGAAAAAAAATTTAAAAATACATACATGCATGCATATGCACATATATTTATACACATACATACATATATGTACATACACAAACATATATATACATACATATCCTCGCGCAGTCCCTAACCTGTACGTTAATACTTATTGTAATGAAATAACTCTGGGGAATTTCAACTACAAACATTCTGGTCCCTTATCGTTCTTGGAAAAAATGACATTTTAAGCCTGTCAGTCTTGCAGTCTATCTCTCTAATCTTATATTCGTGATCCCTTCGACCGTAATACGTTCAGGTTCGTATTATATCCTCGATGTCATCGGAAAAGGTTTGTTGTAAATGGTAAATTTGTTTTGTTTTCTTCTCTTTAATACAATACCTATATCAACATTCGAGGTCTGTTCAAAAAGTATTGCCAATTTTTTAATTTTTCCGGGTTACGTATATTTGATTTTCAACATTTTTGTGGCATTTTGTTGGTACTTATGTCTCTCATTTATGCCAAAAAGTTCGGTCATTTTGAATGGCCTTCCCTGAGACCCCTCCCTCGAACCCAGGCGGTGAAACTATGCTGCCTGAAACTATACTACTGCCTGTCCGTCTATCTGGGAAACTATATTTGTGTGTGGTGTTTAAACAACTTTGGTATATACATCACTCATAGTTTTCTGTTACTACATACAATAAATCAGAAGTGGGCACTATCATATGCCTTTTTTAGACTTTTAAAAACCAGATTAGTTCCAAAGAACAAAATATTCCCTCAGACTGATACCATCAACCTTAATTCAAGACTTGTCGATTCAATATGTCTGACAGAGAAAAGGCTTTGGAACATTTGAATAGTGCACAGAATAAATTTTACCATGTTTTATTTTGTTGATGCCCTATCTTCAACTTACCCTAATAGACATTCATTAAGACCCATAGCATCAACACATGTTTTACAGACCCATTGAATCTCAATTACTGTCTCCTCATTCAAAAAACCATAAACACAGTAATCAACCCTAAGGTCGGTTTATTAGATGATGGTAGAGTTTACTGAGTAATAAGGCCAAAGGCATGCAACATTCACACATCAGGGTAGGGGGGGGCAGTTCCTTTTTCCTGTGCAGTCTATGGTTTCCCTAACACCTGCAAAATTACACAACTTGGTGGAGCTAAGGGTGCCCAGAGAGGTGTGTTCAGGAATCGAACCCACACCCTCCAGTAGTCCAAACAGTAGACCTAGTAGACAGTAGTCCAAAAATTACCATGACCCAAATCTCCACATAATTGGCTATCAAAACATAACATGAAATACATTTTGACTATTTTGGAGCATCAAATACATGAGGTGAATAGGAAAAATTAGATGGACAATATATATTAGACAGAATAGAAAATCAGACACCATTATTAAATATGTGCTTGGATGTGACCAACTGTCTACACTACGCCTATGGTACTTTCCGACCTTGAGATGCAGGGTGTTGCAGAATGAGAAAAGGGAAGGCTATCGATAGAATAAAATATTAAAAGTACTTTTGAAAGTTAGGCCGGGTAATTAAGACACACAAGTACACGGCTGCCACTTAATTCTCATTTCAACATTTTCTGACTTTTTGGGTTATGCAAATCAAAAACCATGTTTTTTTAAGTCATTCCTTAAAATTTAGAAGGAAAACACTGTTTCAGAGAATTAATGCATTAAATAAATTACATGTCTATGGAATGGATATACCTTTCCAGCATACCATGAAAAAATTAAAAGGTGAATTTGAGTTGGTTGACAATGTTGGCAACAAAGAATTAATAATCAATAAATAAGTACATTTTCTTATTTCCCGCTTTTAGAGAATGTTTACTAACTATTTGTATTTTTGCATAAAAATAGCTTAATTAATTTTATATTGCTATTCACCCTATTCACAGATGTCCTCAGATATTGATAAACCCTATCCTAGAGGTGAGAACTCAACTGAAGATCTTTTAGCATGCATTACACCATACCCTACAAGTATTTTCATGTTTTTTAACAGAAGGGCGATGAGTTCATCTACTCAAATTTAATAGAAGACTTCACATGAAGATACCTCACTAAGTATTTTAAAAAACAGACTAAAATAAAGGCCAAATAAAATGGTAAATTCAAAAGTAATCACAGAATATTTGAAGCTCAAAACTGTAACTGTAGCTGTGGTAATCACAATGGTATGATAACACTATGGATACCACCATCATTTGCCATCCCTGGGTTACACATAGATTAGTGCAGCAAGTTTATTTCATTAGTTTTAATTCGGCAAGATGAACTTGAATATGACAAAAAAATAGATTCAGCCTTCCTTTGTAAAATGCCATACATATTTTGTACTGTATTCTGTTGAAGAGAATTAAGGCAAAGAATAATGTTTTCCAGCAATTTTTTAGAAAACCTCTGGGTTTTACTGCAATTCCATGACAACATAAAAACCCCCTGAATTTTTTCCATGTTTTTTCAGTTTTCTAAACAGGTGGCAGCTCTTACATAACAGGAATTTCTCAGTGCGCTTTTGACAAATAATACTGTTGCAGTAGCAGAGAACTTCATTGGCGACTTAAAGATGCTTGCATGTTGATTCTGAGGATCACATGCCATAAAAGGTTTTTAATTGTGACAAGACACGCCTCTTCTGGAAAAAGATGAAGCCAACCTATATAACAGCAGAGGAGAAGGTATTACCCAGCCACAAGCCAATGGAAGACTATCCCATGCTGCTATTTTGGGCAAATGCAAGTGGCAATTTGAAATGTAAACTGCACCTTGTTTACCATTCAGAAACTCTTATCAGCCGTCAATAAGTGACCAGGAGAGCAATTTAAACGTGTTGTGGAGGTCCTGCAAAAAGGCTTGGGTGACATGTCAACTTTTTACTGAATGGATAGATTAAGCTTTTGGTAATTCCATGAAAAACTATTTGCTTGAGATGATCGTGCAATTCCATGTCTTTCTTGTCATGGAAAATACTCCTACCCATTCCCCAGGCCTACAAGATGATTACCTTAAAGAACTTAATGCTTCAAGATCCAGTTTCTGCCTTCCAAAACCACTCAGATACTCCAAACTATGGACCAGCAGGTTATTTCCAACTTTATGAAGCTCTAAACTAAAGCACTCTGCAAGCATTGTTTAAAGGTGACTGAAGGATCCACTCTCACTATCAGAGAGTTTTGGAAATATCATTTCCACATCATTGCCTGCCTGAAGATGATTGAAAAGGTGTGGGAAGGAGTTTCCAAGAGAACGCTCACTTTTGCATGGCAGAAGCTTTGGCTGAAGAGAGTTGTTGAATGTGACTTAAGGGGTTTGAGACAGTACCTATGGAGCCTACAGCCAAAGAGATTGTCTTTGGCCAAGATCATGAGACTGGAGGTGGATAACAATAATATCAATGAGCACAGCAAGATGTCATGGAGGAGTGTCAGAGGAGGAGCTAACGGCAAAGAAACAATCTTCTTGCACAATTAGAGAAATGCTGACAGCATGGAAACTGTTGCATTGTACATTGAGAAGCATCACCCTAATAAAACAGTACCTATGCATTTTACGAAGCTATGAAATGATAATGCTGTGTCACATTTTCACCAAAATTTGAAGAGTTAGTACAAGCAAATACCTCTAGACAGCTTTATTGTAAAAAAGAATTAGGTATGAACCATAAATAATGAAGTAATTATTTCAAATTTTTTGCAAAAATTGAATCCACATTCCAGGTTGGTTCAATCTGCAGCTGAAGAAATGATGAAGATGATTCATACTACTTAACAATGTACTACCTTGAACAAAAAGTTCCCGGAATAACCACCGTGTGGCGCTCCCATCGTTCCGATTTGAGTTCTGTTTTTTTTGTTAAATTGGTACATCTGTTGTTGATATTCCCTTTAAATCTTAGTGTCATAACTTGACATTTGCAAAAGTTACGTAGCCAAGAGTACATCTATCTCTGTGTGTGTTGGCAATTTTTTACAATTGCAGAAATGGATTTAAATTTGCAACAACGAACTTGTATTAAATTTTGCGTAAAAAACGGATTTAGTGGCGCACGGACGTTGGAAATGTTGGAAAAGTGTTTCGGCAACGATTATCTAAAAAAAACGGTCGTTTACCAGTGGCACGAGCGGTTCAGAAGTGGTCGTGAGTCAATCGAAGATGATGAACGCAGTGGCAGACCATCGACATCGAAAGTCGGTGAAAAAATTGATAAAGTAAAAGAAATGTTGGTCAATAACCGCAAATTAACCATCAGAGAAATAGCGGAGGACTTGAACATTGCCTATGGATCCGCCCAAGACATTGTGGTTAATGATTTGGGTTTCCGTTGTGTAGCAGCAAAGTTGGTGCCAAAAGACCTCAATTTTATGCAAAAAAGAGACCGTGTTGACGTCGCAAAAGACATGATTTGCGAGGCTGAATCCGATCCCACATTCATCAAAAGGATCATTACTGGAGACGAGACGTGGGTTTATGAGTACGACATGCAATCCAGACATCAGGCAAGTGAATGGCGTTCACCAAATGAGCCGAGACCAAAAAAACCACGTCGTTTTCAGTCAAAAAAGAAGGCAATGCTGACGGTTTTCATGGATTACAACGGTGTAGTGCATCATGAATTTTTGCCAGAAGGCCAGACAGTAAACAAAGAGTATTATTTGGGCGTTATGAGACCTTTGCGTGAAGCAATTTGCCGAAAGAGACCAGAAATCGTCGCACAGTGCGTCGAGACCGTCGCACAGTGCTATCATTATTCGTAATTTTTTGACGAAAAATGCAACAAATACCATCCAACAGCCACCGAATTCACCTGATTTGGCTCCCTGTGACTTCTTTCTGTTCAATCGAGTTAAAAAACCATTACGGGGAACGCATTTTAGCAGCCGAGAGGAAGTAATGGAAAAATCGCAGGAAGCACTGATGGACATACCGAAAACCGAATATAAAAAATGTTTCGAGGATTGGATCAAGCGCTGGCATAAGTGTGTTGCAGTCGATGGGGATTACTTTGAAGGGGACAATATAGATTTAGATGAATAAACTTGTATTTTTAATTTTCTGAATAAATTCCGGGAACTTTATGATCAAGGTAGTATACATAATTTTCTTTTAATAAATATTAAACAATAAGAATTTGAATATTTTGGGCATGGCATGCATTATTGTATTTTACATTAATAGTTAAGGGAAAAGTGGGATGTTGAAGGCTGCAATAGAGGGGAGGATGTTAGGTAAACAAGGAAGGGGCAGGAGTAGGATATGGGTGTTAGTAGGAATGAAGGGAGGAAGGAAGTATACCTAGATGAAGAGGTGCTTGTTGTAGAGTAGAATGTAGGGTTCTGTTTCGTTAGGAGAGACCAGCTAATTATTTGGTAGTTCATGTCCATCCAAAAAATCTAACTTAACCCGTAAAAAAACCTTAAAAAAGTTGAGGTAAAAATTGTTTTGTTTAGAGTGTTCCACATTATGAGTATGATTTTGGAAGAAATTATGCTCATTACTCAAAGTTCCATGGTGTATATGGTATTCACATCAGTCCCAATCTTTCACTATGTGAACGTTGATCTAAATACACAATAATCAATTTAATGCATGAGCATAATATAATTTTAACATAATAAATAATAGTAAAATACATCAAAAGGTAAAATTAACAATGCATATACCTTAAACAGAGACATTAAAATAGTTGAAACACAGTCATGTGAATAATTGATATTGTAAAAAATTACTATAATAACTAAAAAAATAAAATTAAAATAATTCCACATTACTTTTTACCTGCATCGATCCTTCTTCTTGCAAACTTCTTTTTTGAGCTATTGTGCGGAGTAGAGCCTTGCCTTCCTCTTTCGTCTTGAGTTTGCCAAAAGGAAAAACAAAAAAATAAGTAAATCATTTAAATCGGTACAAATTCCAGTCCCAATTGCTTCACATGACAATGAACACTGTTTTTGGCCAACAGCCATTACTTCCATGATCAGCAACCATGAAGATAATTTAATCAATATATTCATCACAAAGTTCCTGCTAGAAGCAGCTTTAGGTTGCCTTTATATTGTTGAAATTTTCTTGGCAAATTATTATCACTTCTGTTTCATACATGAGAAATTACCAGTCAGACAAATTATGATTGAAGAAAGAGCTTGTCATAAAGCAAGATACTTGAATAAGGAATGAATCATAGCTATGATTCGATAATGTTTGACTTCCACAATACATGTATCATACCTGAATTTAAAAAACTGATTGAATAAGGAGATTCTGCACTACTTATTACACCAAAAAAACTGCACAAAACTGACAATTTCCACAATGGATCAGGATACTGAGAGGCAAGATTACACTAATAAGATAACCTATTGAACCACTCATTTATTTTGTAACCCATCGTCAATTAAAACAAGGGAAAATGAAATATTAAGCCAACAGTTGAATATTAAGAAGTATTTTCTATAATTTTCACGGTTCCCAACGTAAAATTTATAAAATTATTGCTAAATTCAAGATGTAAGTGTTAAAATAAATTAATTTTTAAAATCAACAAGTATGCATATACTAAAAATGTTCAAATTTAAAGCAAATACCTATGCGAGATTATTTTTGTTGGAGAAAAGTAGTCTTCATTTTAATCTCTCAGGAGGATGACCAATGAGAACATATAAATTGCATTGTGTTCATTCGAGACCATTTAAATGAAATGGCTATGGTTCAACACAATATAATTTATATAAAGAGGTATGCACAAAGAGTATATTTCAAATATTTCATTCAAGCATAACCAAAGACCAATCATTGCAACTGTCCATTTTACAGACCCATTCTACTCCTTGATCTAACTTCAATTCCATTCTGACATTATCTCTATAAGCAGCCATTATTAACCATGCCATGGCCACTTAAGACAGTTGCCAATGAACATAGTACATGTAAACATAACAGTTCCAGGTTGAACTTTGTGGAATTCCTTCGTGATGAGGGTAGAGAAAGAAACTTTGCACTTCCATATAAAGATTTTATATTTCACAACCCAGGTTTCAATGCTGTGCATCATTGTCAGGTGACATACATAAAAAATTTTTCAACTTATATAGCCTTGCCCTAAGAGGAGAGGAAGGTAGGGGAAGTAAGGGAGAGGGGGTAAGTTGAGTGCAACTTACCCCCTCTGGTGTAACAACCTATTAGTGGGCTACAGCAGACATTCTTCACATTGAAATGAAATACAGGTTGAATGCTTTGGAAGACACAGGTTGAATGCTTGAATGAATGAATTGAAACACAGGACACAGGTTGAATGCTTTGGAAGAGTTGGAAATTTGGCAATCCCTTCAGTCTGTCATTTAATGAACATAAACTTCCACAAATTTGAGCCAGAAACCTTCCATTACATACCCTCCCCCTTCCCTAGCCCACCAATAGGTTGCTACACCTGCACTCAACTTAATCCCCTCTCCCTTACTCCCTCTACCCTCCTCCATTCTTGGAGCCAGGCTATATAAGTTGAAATTTTTTTTATGTATATCACCTGATATGCGCAGCATCGAGACCATGGCCAAGAAATATTAAATCTTTATGTGGAAGTGCAAAGTTTCTTTTCTTACCCTCATCATAGTACATGTATTATGAAAAATGTTTTGCACAATATGGTGAATCTGCCTCTTCACGATGGAGTGCAAATTAACATTATACACAATTCTTGGGCCAAAAAGTCTTGTCAAAACTTTCAAAAGTATGGGTTTCCTCTTACCTCATCGTATTCAAGACATCGCTGTGAGTAAAGGTAAGCCTCATCAATGTTGTCTCGTCTAATGTAGTAATTTGCTAAGAACTTGTATGCTTGTGCCATTTCAACACGATCTCCACCACAACCTCCTATTCGTGGGCTGGCAGAAGATACAATGGGTGTGGCTGCAATGATGCTTCCACTGCCAATGACAACTGAATTACCCTCAGCTCTAGGCTCATTCTCTTGAACATATTCCTTGTAGGATTCAGCAGCATGATCCAAATCTTTCAATTTTTCATAAATCCTGTGGAGGGGGAAAAAAACATTCATAAGATAATTTCAAGTTTTACATCTAAGAATAATATTGAAAATTAGCCATTCCCTGGTAAAAATTTCCAATATTCCAGGTACATTTATGGGCCTTGATGTATTGAGGTTTTTTATGATAATTTCTACAATGGTATGATATTATTAACAGGTAATAACAGGCAATTGATGATGTCATATCATGAATAGTATTCATATAATTGTTTTTATTTCACCCATAAATGGTCCATATCAGTATCCATGGGGATTACAACAAGCGATCCAAAAGTTCCATGACTGCTGCAATGAAAAAACTACTATGGTCTGTTCGCAAAGTAGTAGGAGTTATTTTTTCCTGGATATACAGATAGACGGGCGGCGGTTTCTCTGGCTGGATTCAAGGGAGGGGAGTCTCAGGAAAGGCTGGAGACCAGTGGCAGTTGGTTCCAAGTCTTTGCAAAGTGTAGATGATTCATCAGGCAATCATCAACCCTGAGGACGATGCACGAGTCGGGCATCGAAACGTCGGCCAACATGGAACCCCTGACCCGGTGGAAGACCCGAGAAAACTTCATCCTGTAGATGATTCATTTACGAAACCTCTATAACATGACCTCGTTATGTTCCAACATGAACCATTTATTGGTACAGTGCTATGCCATCAAATTTTGCGTGAAAATGGGCAAAACTTGGGAAAGAGACTCATGATATTCTTAAGGCAGCTTATGGTGATAATGCCATGGTAGATCAGGTGATTTTGAGTGGCAAAATTTTTTTCAGGAGAGTAGATGTTAAAGGTGCTGAACATTCAGGACACCCTTCGACCTCAAACAGTGATGAAAATCTTGCAAGAGTGTAGGCTTTGTTGGACAGGGATTGCAGATTAAGTGTTCGCATAGTTTATGATGAACTCGGCATCCCTAAAAGTTATGTGCATCAACTTGTGATCGAAAACATGGGCATGATTAAAGGTGTGTGTGAAGTGGGTGCCACGAGTGCTTTCGGATGAACAAAAGGAAATTTGCACATGGATCTGCCAAGAGCTTCTCGACTATGCCAGCGAGGATCCAAATTTTTTATACAATGCCCCAATAGACTTCTTCCTCTTCCTCAAATCGATGCTGAAAGGATGTCACCACGGCTCGATGGAAGCGTTTCAACAGGCCATGAGGAGGGAGATTAGCAGCGTTCCGGGCACTACCTTCCAGATGGCGTATGAGGCGTGGAAAACTCACTTGCAGCAGTGTGTGGATGCACAAGGGTGCTACTTCAAAGACTTTTGAGTGAAAGCATCAATTATGACATATACATTTTTTTTAATCGACTTAGTCCTACTACTTTTGGGTCAGACCTTGTATATGTCTTTTATCCCGAGGTTTTAGTCATCAAGTTCACTTTTGAAAAAGCTCCCCTGTGAATTGACACACAATCCCCCCAGCACTGTAAGCACCTTGCACTAATAGCAAAATTAATGGAAATCCATTTTCATACACCTGTTCAGTGTTTTCTGTCAACCCACCAGAATGTTTTGATTGGTCTCTCACACTCAATGAATTCTTGCATCCCCACAATTTTAGGGAACACAAGGGTAATAAAAATAAGACTGAAATGAATTGTAAAGGGGGCTAAAGGATCACTGTCATGTGATACTCAGCCACTGCTGCACGTGCCAGCATGCTGTCCAAATGCAGTACTATATGCCAGATTCCATGGGTGGCCCTGCCTAACACTTTTTACACTTTCAGCCATTCTGATAGTCTAAGATTAACCAGAAGATTCGGAATCCTCAAATGATATTTGTCCATTATTTATGAATGCATCCATGTTCTAGCTAAATAATTTCTTTAATCACCAACAGTATTTTCGTAAGCTTGGAGCTAAATTTTACAGAGATGTTGCTCTTTTGAATCTGCCATTTCATTTCTGTCTGAAATCACAGAGCATTGCTTACACCACAGTAAAGAATGCTGTGGAAATAATCACCAGCATAAAACAACTTTCAAGTTACAATGTAACAATTTCAGAGGGTAAAAATCATTCGCCTTGACCGGGATTCGAACACGGATCCCTCGATGTCTGGCCGAGTGCTTTAGCCAAGGCGAATGATTTTTACACTCTAAAATTGTTGTGTTGTAATGCTACACATCGCGGATGACTCTGCCAAAAGTTACTGTTGCGGCATCTCCCGCAGTTTCTTGAAATTTGTCTAAGGTATAAACAGCCCAAGTGTTTCAAATTGGCTTTAATCTGGTGGACTTTGGCACGTCGCACATGACTACGAATGTCTGCAACATTGTATGTACGGTATTTCGTCACAACATCTTGTTCCTTTAAAAGCCCTTTAAAATTTAAGAGGATGCCTCGGTAGCTTAACTGGCTAAAGCACTCGGCTGGATATCAAGGGATCTGGGTTCGAATCCCGGTCAAGGCGAATGATTTTTATGCTCTGAAATTGTTGCATTATTATGTAGAATATTAGAGCAACATATTAAGACTAAAATATCGTGTATCCAAATGTGTAAATGATTGCAATTGCATCACAGTGAGGCATGTCTCCATGGTGAATCGATATGAATAAAATGCTAAGTCCCGCTTTTCTTGGTGACCCGATATCCCATTTGAACCATCGCAATATCAGGGAGACCTAACAATTTGATCTCATCAATATGAAACTTTTTTTAGAAGCTACCTATTTATTGTCATATAACACAACCTTACTCATGAATAACAATTACATATGCATTCGATTCAGATGTATTAGTAAAAGAAATGAAAGATCTAAACTTAAATTACAAATGAAAACTGCATTTTGTAAGGCTTAACTTAAAAAAAAAAATCCGAACATACTTGGCCATTTTCAACAGAGCTCCTCCTTCAATGTCACCGACACCACGTGCTTTCTTGTAACACCCAAGTGCCTGTCTCATTCGCTCCAATTTCTCATAAGTCTCTCCAAGAGCTACAAGCATTCGACTATCCATGGGTTTCAAAGCTTGAGCTCTGTGATAGTAATAAAGGCAATAAGCAGGCATCTTCAAGATCTCGTATGTCTGCCCAAGTCCATACCATGCACGGTAATCCCTCCTGTTCACTTCTACAGTGATAATGAATAAAAACAAATTATCATTGAACAGTTACAATTCCATTCTAACAATTAGTTAAATATAAATTCTTTAAGGCTACTGCATATTTCATGACCAAAGATAGCACAAATAATTAGAAATGCAAGAATAACATCATTTAATTAACGTAACTCAAGACATCAATTCAAAAAGCATATAAGACCTTCATTCTCATTTTAGAATGTTTATTTCAAACCTTTGAACTGACAAGGGGTGTGCATATTTTATTAGAATTGAGAAAGAAAACCTTCATGTCTAGAATAATTTGGAAAGCCTTTCAAAAAACCTTGCTCTTATTTGGTGAGAAGAAATTCAATTTGGCAAGAATATGCCTTAAAAACTACCAGGACTCAATAGCTCTAGAACTGTCTTCATTGGTTGTGTTGGTCCCACGGTTAAATGAGCTTTTGTACTTTGTTCAACCATTTTTCCCAGTAATATAAAACTCCTTGAGTGCCCTCTAAATATATCTCCATTGTTTATCACCATTTTAGATATCCACTTAGTAATCCCATACACAAAACTATTGAACACATAAAATTCTTTTACTTTGTCTTATTGATGAACCCTAGTCCAATGATATGATTCTCTGCTTTTCTATTAATAACCCTGCTCACATTACCCCCAACAATGTTCTACTAACCCCTAACATTATTAAATTCACTCACCATCACCCACCCATAATCGTCCCCTTCACCTGTCACACTTTTGCTGGTCATCTAAGAAAAACCTTGTCCTCCAAGTGCTGTATTCATTCATCTAATTGTTTAATATTTTTTACAATTAAAACTTTGCATCACCCTTTGTGACTAAAGTAGTTTTTTAGTAATATTGTTACGTTTAATTCTTCTGTTATCTCTTATATTCTTTTGTACTTGCTAAATTATTTATTTGTTATGAATTCACATCGAAAAAGGCCAATGTTAGGATGTTTTGGGAAATTATGAAAAACAAAGAAGACAGCAATATAGTGAGATTAAAATGCCAATTGAAGTTTATTCTTACCTATAGCCTGACGATAACTTCTGATGGCTGCATTAGTGTTTTTCATTTCCATGAACTCATGGCCCATTAGTGTCCAGGCTGAGAGGAAATATGGATTCAATTTCAAGGCACGTGTGAAATAAAGCACTGCTTTTTGATGTTCAGCCCTTAAGCTGTAGAGATTACCTACAAATGCAAGATAATTAACATTTCTGATCAATCATGAAATGCCCACACAAAATTAGAATTTTTATTGCTACAAATGAACAATCATGATCCTCCTTTTCTTGGGGAATCAAACTTCATGACAATAAATGACCATATTATCATTACTGGCAAAAATGAAATACAAGTGAGTGATGCCAGTGCAAGTACAAACATATAATATCAAACATACTATATATGTAGTATATATCTTTCATTCCCATGATGTCTAAATGTCCTTTGAAAATTTCATGGATGTACACTGATATACCTGTAGGTCGATCGTGTCTCATTAAAACTCTAACAGCCACGCTTACTTCACCATATTTTTAGTAATAGTACCTTCTGAGAGTTGCTCATTAACATATTGGCAGATTACTCTGGATTTAGAGCATATTTCAAATGAAAATTTCACAATACTCCACAAGCCACTGCAAGGGTATTGATGAGGGAAAAGAGGTAATTGTCCACGCGCCAACCTTTTATACATAAATATCTACATCTACTCAATATCCCGCAAGCCACCGCAAGGGCGTGTGGCAGGGGGAGTTAGGGCACCACCCATAATTTAGAAAGAAAAAAAACCCACATGCAGGAGCCACAAATTTATAGTCCACAAACCAAACATGGTAAGAACATGGCAAGAACCCAAACACCCCAAACACATGCAAACAAATGAACTACCAACAAACATAATATGCACCTACATTTAAACCTAATATCTTTGCGATTTTTAATTTTGTTCTGACTTGCAACTTAAATGTTTTCAATAATTTCTACAGGGACTTCAGTTTCTTACTATTATAATTTTGGATTGTTCTGGGAAAGAATGAGTATTTGAATCTATCTGTATTGGAATCCATCTCCATTATTTTATCTTTGTGGTCATATCTACCTAAGTAGTGTGGGGCCATTATAATTCATTTAGTGTCATCGTTAAACTTGCTGGTTCTGAATCTTTCTAAAAGTCTAAGTCTTGATTGTTCTCTTGGTATCTCAGATGGCTCCCAGCCTAGATCCCCTAATAGACCTGTTACACTTGTGTTCTTATTATAAACATTTTTAACGAACCTGGTGGATTTTCTCTGGACTTTTCTAATTCTTTTTGCCAGATTTTCTCCTAAGGATCCCAAATACTTGTGGCATATTCCAAATGAGGTCTAACTAGAGCAAAATTATCACCTCTCTTTAACTTTCTCATTACATTTCCCCACCCCCTGTTTGATGAAGAAATATGAGCTTTAAATGTAGTTTTTCAAATAAAAATGCAGGTTTGGTCACTTGAATTTGTTATAGTAATATACCATGCCAGGAAAGAACAAACTTGGTCAGTGGAGAGGTCTATGCCTTGTATTACACTCTGGTGATCAAATCTGCAAATGTAACCCAAGACCAGAGCATAGAAATTTAATTTACACAGTATTTCACTCTATATTTATTTTTCAAAACCAGCAAGGTTTATTTAGATTTTGAAAATGCCTTGTCGCATGTGCATCAATTTGTATCAAATTCCTCATTACAAGGGTTGCACAAGTTTTTATTTAAAGTACCTGGACTGCACTGATTATTCTGAACCATGAAGAGGTAGGTCTAATGAGTCAGTACGAAAAGTAAGACTGAGCTGATTTCGTCTGAACCAGTTTTGTTTATGATTTTCTGCCCCCATGTTGGGGCTCTTTTGTGGAGGCTATAAAAAATCAGTAATATATGTGCATCAAGTTTTCCATAAACTCAGGAACTCAACACCCGAGACAAACGGAATAATTCACTGGGCTTTATGTATTGGAACTAGAGGCCATACAGTTTCTTAAATACCACTTTTGTTTCAAAGGTGGTCAAAAGTCAGTTGAATATAACAAGCAACTTGGATAACCACTTATTAGTGCAACCACAGAAAATGTCAAAAAAATTTGACAAATCATTCATGAGAGGACAATTCCTCTTAACTTTCAAGAAATTGAAGACATGAGCAGGACCAGTTATGGACCCTACCAGACAATCCTTGAAAACAGTTTGAACATACATTGAATCACTGTCAGGTTAATCCCCATGCTCTGATACACAAACAGAAACTGCAACCCTTAAGCATGTGCCATGAACATTGAGAAACTGCAAATAACAATTCAACTTTCATCTCTAGAATTCCACTTGTGACAGAAGTCATGAGTGACTATGCCTCGTTCCCGATAATGAAGTGAGGGGCAATGTTGAGATACCTTGGGAGGAATTAAGAATGAATCACAGAAAGTTCTTGCCTACCTAGAATTAAAGTGCTATTTGGAAATGTTCAAGAAAGGGCTGGGAATGTTGGATAATGTCACATAGGGATTCCTTTGAGAGTGATGAAGACCAAATGTAAAGATGGTAAGTGTACAATTTTTTGTAAGTAGGAAATGTTAATGGCACCTCATATGTCTGATATTCTACTGTTTATACATAACAGAACATTCCAATAATTAAAAATAACTTTGATCAACTAAAAAAGAAACAAAAACATTGTTCTACAGTTCATTACCTCTTATTCTCTTTTCTGCAAATTTCAGAGCTTAGAATGTAAAGTTTACACCATGCATAATTATCAAAATTTATGTTAAACCTTAAAATAGTTAACAGTTATCAATATGAATTATGAACAACATAAATCTCCTGAACATAATATATTGCCCTAAATCAAATTGCAAGTCACTCTCTCATGTGTAATTATGTGGATTAGATACATATGAATTATTACAAAACATTTGGTTATTTATTGCTGCCATTGGCTGGAATTTGATTATGTCATTTAATAATGTGATTACATAAAACTCATGCGGAATAATCAAGTGTTTGTTTGGCAATTCCTCACTACTCATTGGACACCACATTAAGCATATGATAAAATATTTGTGATGCTATGGGATTGCTTATGATACAACACTACAAAGATATTACACCATACTTCAATTAGTTAGGCCATTAGAAAATTGACAAACTATATTAATTAAACTTGGCACTTACCTATGATGCAGCATGTTTCTGCTCTGTACTCATCAATTTGTGTGGCATGGTGTGCCAGGTTTGCTAGTTCCACCTTTAATTCCTTCACATAGAGGAGGTTTGAGTAAGAGTCCAAATTATCCAATCGGTATGGGTCCGACTTTTGAAGTTTTTGGAACAGAGCAATAGCTTGGTCCACATCTACTCAAAAATTAAATATTTAGTTAATGCACCACATAGAAAAATGTCTATATGTTACACCATTTCCCTTCGTTATATATTTTTTTAAGTGAAATATGTGGCAGGCACATCAGAAATAATTTTTACAGTAAACATAAATACTTAATGAATTGAGCAACTTATATTTAGGTATTCATTTGCAATGCATGACTGCAACAGGGTGGTTACATGATTCTATTTCTCAAAAGTATTGTTTCCCATGTTTTCCAAAGGCTAAAATCATGTTCCTCCAGGTTGCTATACTATGGATTTCGATTATTCATCTCATCTGAATTATTTTCTTCATTATTTAATAGCCACCAAGAAAACTCACAGATACATATTCACTATTTCACTTCCATTAAACCTGGAGATAATTTTATCTTTTGGAATAAAGTATTTGTGTAAAACTTCAGTTCAGGAAAGTGAGTACATATTTTTAAAAATATTCTCAATTTTGGCATTATATCAACTGCTGTGACATGCACAGCTATCTCTGGAAAGAAAACTTTAGTCCACAAATTTCAACTCATTGGCTACCGAGATACTTTCATGTGCCCATTAATGATAATGACTAGGTGAGGGACAAAATTGGAGAGAGAAATAGGGTCAATGTATAAAAGAGGTCTTATATAGGAAAACCATTGTGTTCTTAATAAAATAAATAATGAACATGAACTTCCACAAAGTTGAGCCTGAAACAATAGAAAAGATGATTGTTCCGGATGGAATTTCCTCTATGAAAATAAGGTTCGGATCCATGTCAATTGTTTTTAACCACTAAATACTCACCCATACTGCATTGCCCTGAATTTGGAAAGCTAAATACAAATTATGAACAAATAAACCATAGAGGACAGTTTTTAAAATAACCACTGATCCACTATGCAATAAAGTGCTTTTATTCTTCTACAGTAATGCCATTAATGTTCCGTATGTTATAGTACATATTCTAGCCTTAAAATGCCAAAGAATGTTTTATTTTTCAAATTTAGCTAGTGCACAACACCAATCTCATCCAAAATCTAAGAAAATTCAGAATTAAAAAAATCCAATAATGAATGCAGCATTCTTGAAAACATTTACTAAGGTAAAATTACAAAAATTTTTCAAATGTGGCCCCTGAATAAAAAAAAAACAAAAATTTCCTTGCTTTCCATGCCAGTCATATTAGATTTGGATTGTACAAGAGTTAGCTCCCTAGTTGTGCTTGACTATAAAACAAAATATTTTATGGTGTAAGAAAATTTCCATGCAAACTTAATACAAATTTAATACATTTTCCAACTTTACCCTGAATGAGTGAGTGCGTGCGTTTCACAAAGGTCCGATACACCCGAGTGATTGAGCGATTGCGTTTTTACTAAAGCCCCTTATTTTCCATTTTGTTATTTCTGTGTGATTGGCGGGTCCCTGGCCTAGGAGGAATCCTGGTGAACCCTGAACGTGTGAGTATTTGTGAATTACAAAGGTCCTTGTTTTCGAGCACACCTGAGTGATTAAGTGACTGTGTATTCACATAAGTTGTTTTCGTTTCTTTACATCCTTTTATAATTTTCATTTATTTGTGTGATTGACGAGTCACTGACATAGGAGGGATCCTTGCAAACCCTGAGTGTGCATGTGAATGTGATTCACAAGAGTGAAAGTTATTTCGTAACACACCCTAGTGATCGAGTGGTTGTAAGTTTGTTTTATTATTCATTATTTTTATTATTTATTTTGGCTTTTGTGTGTGTGCGTGTGTTTTTTTTCCTTTCCTTTTCTTTCTTATCACTTAGTGCCAATCAAGTTTACGGTCCCGGTATTTTTTGTTCCCATTGTACTTCAAGAGACAAGACAAACCACACTTTCATGCCTGTTCTCAATTTGAACTTACCACTGCTAACAAATACATGAAATTTGTAAAGTCAGCCCCATCTACTTTTCATACAGCTTGCACCCCATTATGTGCATGTAGCAGAGGTTAAGGATGGATATTTAGAAGTATGCCCAACAAAGAAGGAAAATTTCTTCCTTAGTACAACTTTTATGGGAGTGACAGTTTGTTGCAATGACTGCTTTTCCCACAATGGGTACTCAAATCTAATTCTAGGGAACAAAGGGGAGAATTCAGACACACAAAAGTCTGATAAAGGACTTGACGCTACTGTTCACAGGACATGGTTGATAGCTGGGAAAGAGACATTCAATGTCAATGCAACATGCCCTGCAATAAAGATCTCATGCTTACTCAGCTTGCAACATGGAGTCCTTTTAATGTTAAATCGAAAAGATCTCTCATTTTAGAAATATTCTAGTACATATCATGATATTGAATAATGCACTCTGAGGCCGAAAACAAAGAGAGCGAGAGAAGTATAGGCAGATAGAGGAAAGGCAAAATGGATGCCAGCAGGAAGGGCAAAAATGGTATGTCGTATGAAAGGGCACTCCAATGAAGTAGTAAGGGAACATCCGTGCAAACAATCGGAGATGAGCCAGTAAAATTATTAATTCAACCATATATTCTCATGACAGATGAAGGAATACATAGAGGATCAATGTAATAAAAACATTGAGCCAGCAAGGTTAGACTTAGAAAGAGACTATAACATAGATGAGGGTATAATAGGTACAGGCACACACGATAGCGAGATAAGACTGTAAGGTATAGACAACTTGAAGGATGAATGTGTGATGGGATGAATGTGATGGCTCTATGAAATTTCATGAGACTGACTGAGACGACTCTGGTGCAGTATGGTAACAAAAAAACAGAGAAATCAAAGTATTTTCGAAAATATCTAAAAAAAGGAGATTTTTCATGGAGGTGGTAAATTTAAGCTTTCCTGGTTCTCAAGGTTGTATCTTGTGCAGCCAATAAATATCCCATTTTATCACAAGATGTCTACTCCCTAGCTACAATTAACACTTTCACTACTGGAACTCCAATTTTGAAAGTAGGTAACTTCATTATTGGAACATTAATTTCCCATTACTTTACAAAGATAGAGGTCAATATCTGATACATGCAATTCCACCCAACATAATAATACTTTTGAAACTCAATACAAGGAAATAAAAAAATATATAACTTGAGATCTGATACAAAACATCATTGCTAAGTAAATTATGATAATTATAATTGTAAATGGAAATGAACTAATAAAATTATATGAAAAAAAACCATTTCTTCCCAATTATACTGAAGTAACATGCAGAATCCAGAGGAAGGAATGATGAAGTTCAACAACAGTAATAAATGAAAAAGAAAAACTTTGTTTCAATCCACCACTTTATTTCAGGTACGACTAGTTTCGACGCTACGGCGTCATCCTCGGGTACAAAGTTTAAAGACACAATCGTTGTATAACCAACTCTTCCTCCAGAGAACAATGAAGAAACAAGATCCGGAGAACAATGAAGAAACATCCTTTACTCAATGATATTCTGTTTGAGAATGTTTCCCCTCTCCTGGAAGCCTCCCTAGCAATAACAGAAAAACAGAACCTCTAATCCCTTCCCCATAACTCCCATTGACGCCTAACCCGTACCTTTACCCCCATTAGCCATTGACTCAACCCATACCGACCAATGGAAAATTTTTTCCCTTTCTTAACCCACCTTCCAATCCCCCCCCCCACTCACTAACGCTTTTCCTGGTTTTTCCTACCCTCTCCCACATTCCTTCGTACCTACTCCCCTCCCCGCCCACTCTTCCCACAACTCCCCCATCCTTTCTTGAAGAGGGTATATATAAAATGATTTTGTCTTTAAACTTTGTACCTGAGAATGACACCGTAGCGTCGAAACTAGTCGTACCTGAAATAAAGTAATGGATTGAAACAAAGTTTTTCTTTTTCATTTATTAAAATGAACTTCCACAAAGTTGAGGCTGAAACTATGGAGTTAATTCAACAACAGTATTTTACCTCTTTGATTGTGGTGAGCTATTGCTGTCTGGGCTGTAATGTAATTACTTTTGGTGAAGCCAGCATGAGAGAGTGACCAATATGTGCTCAATGCTTCAGCATTCAATTGTATCTCCAGATAAACATGACCAAGGAAAAAATGCTTGATCCAATGGTTAGGCAGTTTCAGATCAACTAGCTGAAAAAAATATATTATAATTAGCAGAGAAAATTCTGTGGAAGAATTTAAATAACATTTTCAGACATTCCATCACTCCATTAACCTTATATGCATACATTTCTATAATATTGTTATTAAGAAGGTACTTTATTCATGCCAAAGGAGTGCAAGTCAGGGAGAGAGGAAAGTAAGTCAGACATATGGCACATAGCATAATAACACTGTAAACTTGAAGTCATTTGTAGATCAATTTGAACATGGAATATATACTATTCTAATTAATATTTGTAGCTTGTTGTAATCACTCTATTCTGGTAGATCATATGAAAGTACAGTCAAGAGGTATTATTCTCCTGAGAAAGCACACTTGAATTATGCAACAGGATTTACACCAAATTGCATAACTCCTCCCTTGTTAAAGACCGGAGCAGAATAATAAACCTACTCCTAACCCCACTTGTTGAGGAGCAAAAAAACAGCAAAGGACTACCAATCACTGTAGAGATAAAGTTTGGGGGCTTTCAGATTGTTAAAAAGGAACATTTACCATCATTTTTAAATTTTTAACCAAAAAGAATTTTCGTTGTCTCGGGCGTGACTTCATGGAATCGGCTTAACATAATGAAAAGAGAAACTTTATAATTCCACATAGATTTATTAGACAGGCGACCTAGGTTTCGACGTGGCATGTTATCATCAGGTACATTTTGCAAAGAAGACAGAGAATATTCTCTGTCTTCTTTGCAAAATGTACCTTATGATGACGTGCCACGTCGGAACCTAGGTTGTCCGTCTATAAATCTATGTGAAATTATAAAGTTTCTCTTTTCATCCCATCATTTAAGACGGAATTCAGATTTTAGTCAAGGACATAAAAGAAGTCAAGGTCACCAAGTGTAGTTTCATTTCTAAAACAGTATACAAGAGTCATTTAAGTGTAAGGCAGTGAGGCTGTAACATTGGTGACTAGGAAAGAAAATTTTAGGCTTATAATCTTGAGAACATAATGGGAGCAAAAAGTTTCATTTGAGAGATTTAGTCTTTCATCAGTTATTATACTGCCCTCGCCAATAGAAAGACCTAGTGCTGAATTCAACATGTAATGGTCAAAAAAGCCTTCTCTTTTGACCTAGGACCTGCATTAACTACTAGACTAATGAATTGTATTCCACTGCTAATAAGGTTTTGTAGACTTCCCCTGTACAGGCATTGCAAAACATGATGACACTAACCTCTGAGAAGCTACAAAGCTGTGACATCAGGGAGCAGAAATATGCATGGACGGCAGCAAAGGCAAATTACTCATATTTCTCTTGAAGGTGTGCCACCAATTATAATATCCCAAGTTCAAGACAATATTATGCCTTCATAGCAATATATATACTGTCATATATGTTTTCATTGCTGCAGTTTTGCTGTTCTTCTGTACCAATAATTGGCATTTGGTAGCAGTATAGGTGCAAAAATCGTTATCCTAGATTAACTAAAATTTTAGCTGATGAAAATAGTAATGTGTATTTTCATTTCTGAGTTTTTGTTAAAAATTTCATAATTAATATCATGCTTCGCTTGTGGTTTCATCATTACCTTTTCTATTTCTAACCAGCCTTGCTGTACTGGCCATTATTATATTTAGATAATTAATTAAGAATTTCAATAATAGTTGGCGAAGGAATCTTTAAACCATTGGAACACATCAATAACTTCAAGTAGCCAGACAAAGCTATAATTGATTTCGTAATGTTTGGAGATTGCTACATATTGATTAGAGAAACTTTTGTAATTTGGGTTTAGTGATAGATGGAAGAGTTCACCCATTAATAAGGCTGACAACATATAAAATTCAGACATCAGGGTAAGGGGGGCAGTTCCATTCCTTGTGCCAGCCATGGTTTCCCTGGAAGATCTGGAGCCCAAAAAAATCACATAGCTTGTGTGGAGTTGAGGGTGCCCAGGAATTGAACCTAGGGCCTCAGTAATCCAATGCTATACTCCTTGATTAGCGTGGCCCATTTAAGTACGTATTCATGCAAAATTATTTTCAGGAAATAGATAATTGCATGTCCATAAGATGTGTTGCTTAATTAATTTCAAGAATTTGTGATCCAAAAATGTAGCTCTGTATTCTCCATAGCCATCACTTGTATGTGGGTTTACTGAACTGCTGTTTATGCTAATTTTGAAGTAGCTATTAAGAAAGCAATTTAAATGCATTTTTAGAAGTTAGAACTTAAAGGCCAAAAGATTTAATTTTCGTGAAATTAATTAAAATCCCTACTCTCTGAAAAAAAAATCATAGGCTTGAGAAGCTGTATCTTCCAAATTAGATCACAGATTGAATGCAGTTAAACATGTTTCGTGGAATTTTTTCGATGCATTAAGTAATGTTCATCAAATATTTTTTGTCCCATGGAAAAAGATTTGTTTAGGCCCTATAAAATTCGATAACCCAAATTTGATTCATTTCTATCCTGTTACCTGTCATCAAACACATTCAAGATTAAGAGGTAGAAACCAAAAGATGTTTTCAATGATTTTCGCTACATAATTTTTATTAGTCGCAAAACCTTCACAAGTTTTTGTTGAACTTGTATCAACAAAGTTCACAACTTCACCTTGACCAATCTAGACCAACCTCAAAATGCTGATATCTGTTGAGAAATTGATCATTAATTTTTTTCCCATTCTTTTTCATGCATTTTTTCTGAGATGTTTCTGGGCTGGCAAATTAATTCAAATTTTGCTAAAAAATTAAGAGTGGAATGACTTTTAATTGTTTTTAAATTGAAATCTAATTTAGTTACGAGTCATTTCCACTTGTTCTTCAGGGACCAATGGCCATAAATTGGCAAAGCCAACTTAACACTGGACTAAGGTGCCCAAAGGCACTCTCATCTTTACCCTAGCTGTTGCGTACTAGGCTTCCAGTGGGGAGCCTAGTACTCAACCCACTGGACTACCATACCCCTAAACGTAAGATGATTATCAACAATTCCTGAAACTCTCCAACATATTTATATGGTACATTCCCACAAAAGGCATTTTGTAACACTAGAGAAGTTAATGAGGCTCATTGGAAGGCATCAGCCATAGGTTAGGCTTAAGTCAAGTTAGTTAAGCTGACACTTAAGTCAATTTCACTTCTCAACACATCATGGGAGAAGCATTGTCAGATTTTGCACCTTTGTGGAGTGTAAATTTGATTCTCTGCACCATTAGCTGTTGAAAATCTTGACACAGGGTCCGAAGTTTGTGTTTAAGTATTGTACATTAGTTTGAGGATACAATGACTTCTGCAGCTATTGCAAAGGCATTCAGAAATCATATTGGGTATTTTGAAGGATGAACTGATTAGTTTATCACTATCTGCTAGTTGATATGATGGGGTAACATTGAGCTGCTTGGCAGAACTAAAAAAAACTCCAGTATTACACCAGTACCACAATTAGAAACTAAAGAGGTTTATATCTGATACATTATACTGCTATTATAATTTATATCTTTTCAAGTGGTCTACAAGACAAACCCTCATGGTTCGATCACCAGCATTAATGTACATTTTGCCGTGACAGTCTTGTGGAACCAAATGTCATTAAACGGAAATTAATATTTTTTTATCATATTACCTTTGAACGATCCGTTACTAATGATGCCAGTTCTAACCAGGCTCCCCAATGAGTTGGCTCTGCATTCACAGCTGCGACCAAAGCCTCTTCAGCCTCAGCCAATAAGTCAAGTCTTTTGGCTACAATTCCAAGCAGGTAGAGCCCAAACCCATCAAGACCCGAGGAGCCCCACTCAGTACCTTCCGATCTTTCGCGTCGTAAGTCAGACGCTAATTCTCGCAAGGGACCCATTTCCGATGGCTCCATTACTGCGGATACTACAAAATCAAAATTAATCAATGTAGCATTCTATTGCGACTTTATTGTTATAAGCATTCGCAAATCTTGGGTGCTAAAACGATAAAAGTGGCTTTCCATTAAATGGAAAGCCTATCAATTAGATCTAAAAATAAATTAGCAATTGTAGAAATCCATAAATATTGTTTTCAAACTGCTAATTTGATCTTAAATTGTCGAAATCCAAAGATCATCGCCTTGAGAATAACGAGACTGACCGATGTCGTTAGTTCAGGCAAGAAAGAAGGGTTACCTCTAAAGTATGTGTACATTCAAAAGCAATCGAAAATATACAAATGAATGCTGGATATTCACTATATCTTACATGTTTTTTCAGTCATGTTGTTAATTCTTTTCTTCTCGCTAGCCAGATACCTTGAATATAGGTGGAGAAACCTCGTTTTGGGTACGCGACATGATTCCGTAAAAAAAGCACACCTATAACAGAAAGTTAAAGTTTGATCAACAATATAAATTTAGGTATGTAACTAATAATAAGTGCATTACCTATCATATTCTTTCAGATCAAAATAGCTCTTGGCAAGGAGGTAGCTGTCACTTTCCGTCGAAACTTCATCTTGGGAGTAATTTAATTTAGCGCCTTCTAATTTTACATCACTTACTGCATAATTTAACTCTGAAAGCCTGGAATTTATGAGTTAATATATGTAATTCGAATAAGCACCCAAATCTAATCTTATGTTACAATTTGTCTTACTCAATTGACATACCATTTGGCGCTATTCATCAATCCTCTTTGGGAACACTCATAGATTCCCCTTAGAAGATCTCCTTTAACTGCCTTAAGATCGATAAACAACGAACCTTCGTCCATTGCTATTTCTAGATAGCGACAGGCTAAAACAACTATTCTATAAACATTTCATAAATCTAGACAACATTTACTCCTTTGAATTACCCATGCTCCCATAACTAATACATGAATAACGTAACCCGCATTCGTATTCCACCAAAAGCATGTTATCCAATATTTAAAACAAAAAATTTTATCTTACAACCTTTCGAAATGAGAAAGTCAGATAATTGTAGTATAAACACGCAGCATTCGAAAGTCGTATTTTTTCAAAAAACTGGCTGAGTTGAACTGAAAGAACGTATAAGATTATTTAGGGTAAGCTTAGTTAATCAACTTCCTACGTTGTCGCTCTGAATGAAAATATTCTGTCGTCCCATGCCATCTCTTGTGGGTGTTTTGAAACAAAGGCAATGTATATGAAGTTTACAAGCGATAGAAGTGAGTTACCGTCGTCGTTCTTATTGTATTATAGACATGCTGTAAGGCAGAAGAGCAAAAGTGTAGCAACCACAGAAGAGAAGATATTGCATTTGAGTAATTAGGAATTTTTGAGTTGTCTTCCTGCTGGCATAAGATTTTAACACATCATGCCGTTTAAATTGCTAGCTTGGGTAAGAATCTTGAAGATATTTTCCGATGCTTTTTATTTTATTCTAGCTCGTATTACATTGATATCCATTTACAGGGTGCCAATACCTATGGTCAATTAGGTTTAGGATTGAAATCTGAAAGCTGCCTCTCTCCAAAGGAAGTGGTGTCAGATGATCCAGCTCTTGCAATGAGAGATGTCATATCAATTGTTGGCGGAGGAGGTCACACTTTAATTATGGACTCCAAAGGAGAGTTATTTTCATGTGGACGGAATTCCAAAGGCCAGTTGGGAAGAAAGGAATGCGAGGGAAAAAATGATACTGATCCAAAACTTGGTTTAGTGAGCTTGGAGGAAGAGGATCGTGCCATTCAAATCGCTTGTGGTTGGGATTCATCTTATTGTGTAACGTGGGGATACAAACTTTTGGTTTGGGGTCGTAACACAGATGGACAGTTGGGTATTCCAAAAAATGAAGTAAGTGTTGCCTTCACTCCTTTTTGGTCTCCAATTTTATTAACTACAATGCATTGATCTTAGTGACATTGAAAATTCTGTGAATGGTTGCATGACTTGTTTGAAGTGGCTTGCTACCTACAGATTAAATCGTGCGGTTTCATGAGGATGTTTACATCCCGAAATAATCAGTTTACTGTTGTCCTCGGCTGTTTTCCTAATGAGATTCTGTGGCAAAAATAACGACTTACCTGCCTTTTTAATCAAGTGGGTGTATCACTTCCTTCACACCCTGGTACTCCTTTACACCCTTGTATCAAATACGGAAAATGAGTGGCAATATTTCCTTATAAACAAACTTTAATGGCTCTAGTCATGAAGAACGTTCTATTGCCAAAGATAGAGTCAGATCAGCTATCGTCTCTGTTGCTGACTACTTAGTCAGACCTGTGTACCTCTGGTTACCTATGTTGAACACAAGACTAGCCCTGGTATATCTTTTTTGTGCTGTTGTATAGTAGTTCCCAACATGAAGTTCCATGTCAAAGGGTTTTCTTGTCAAATACAGTTGACTTGGATTATGAGCTTTATCAACTCAGTTTCTCTGCTAGTGCTTTTGAAACTGGACTAACTTTCTCTTAATACAATCCTTCAGACAACATTCTCCAGGCATGATGTTATTTTGATCCCTTTGGCGATCTATTCCTTAAAATTAAATGTTTAATAGCATTTAAGATTATGATGATCCTCGCTGATGATAACAACTTGTCATATAGTTGTGAATTATATAGCATGTTTCAGTTGTGCCAGTTGAATGTGGCCGTTGTGGAGTTTATTTCAACCAGCTGTTGCTAATTCCCTCTACTCTGACCATCAGTCCATCTACAGGAAATACTCAAATTATGCAGTACTGGGAAGTCTGTTTGTTTAATGTCTTATGGTTCAGTTTATTGGAATCAATACACCAACCTTCCAACTTACATCTTGTTCATTTCTTCTCATGCTTAGAGGGTGGCATGCTGCTTGATGTCATTTACTGCTACCAAAGATTTTTCAAACGTCATACCTATTCCTTTTAGTGGCATTATTTTTAAGGTAAAAAAATTTGCCAATGCATGACTCAGATTATAAAGAACCAACGTTTCATTTTACTGATTTTCCCTGCCTTGCTTTTCCTACATTTTCCTGTCTCAAGTCTCCTTTGGATTGTTCCATTATTTTACCGGTAACATCTTCAAAACAATTTCATCTTGGCTGTAAAGTGCTGTGACTTACCCTGAGTATAATTGTGGTTAGCTCACCAGCAAAACTGCAAAAAAATCCTCATCATCTAGAGATTTTCTAGACTTTCAAAGAAAAGTCACCACTTACTTCCATGTTTGCATCAATATGATCGCACATTTGGCCTGCTGCAGTAATTAATACTATATGACTTTCTTGGAAATTAAAAATGGCTGCCAAATGTAGAATATTTGTATTTCCTTATAGTGCCTCCTATATTTCATGTGCATCATCAAGGTGCATGAAGTGGTGTAATTGACTGTCTTCAATGCTGAGCATCTTGTATCTTAATGTTTTTCTTTTATGATCGATCATTCTCATCTGTCACTGTTGGCTTACTCGTGACACTCCACAGATTTTGTATGCTGACATATAAGAATTGCCTGTAGTTTTATCTGTGAAAAGACGTCATTTATGATTAGTTTTAGTGGAAAAATTAATTTTTAAACTTTCCTGTTTCATCTTTTTTTTATGCATATCACAAATGTATGCTGTATCACAAGTTTGTCATTCTTCAATACTTTTTCATCCCCTATTGCACCATAAGTCACGGTAAGCCCATATCCTGATGGCTTCTGTGGCAACAAAACCTAACTGCCTTTTTAATCAAGTTTGTTTATTTTTACACAAAGCTCAGTTACACTTCAGTAGAAAGGATAAAGAAACGGGATGAATACTTGATTATGAACAAACTTTGGTGACCATGTAGTCATGTATGCTGGTACAATCAATTGGGCAGGATTATCAGCTAAATGTGCTATATCGTAGTAGTAGTTTTAAGGGAGGCGACCGACAGCTAAGGTCATTTGCACCATTGCGGACAGGAAAGGAAGGGTGAAAAGAAAACCGGTGTCAGCAATAGCCTACTCTTAACGAAAGGTGCCAAGAAGCCCACAGCTTGACATCCTATCCAACAGACAGCATACTCTCTCAAAGTCCCTTCCACAAAGCAACTAAAGTAGGGATCGGGATACCACTGAAAAATATTTGCCTCATCTGGGATTCAAACCTAGGCCCTCAGGGTGGGAAGCCAGTACATTAGCCACCGTACCATCCCAATCCTCCTTGTTATATCACTTGTAAACTAACTTAATGCACCAATTATTTGAATTTTTCAATGAAAAAATAATTTCCTGAATCATTATTGAAAAATATTCTATTCGAGTTCTGTTGCTTGAAAGTAGGCATTAATTAAACTTCTTACAGCATCCTACAATTACAAAACCAATGAAGGTACCCAGGTTGGGTGACCTAAAGCAAGTTGCTGCTGGTCAACGGCATGCACTTGTTTTAACAAAGGATGGGCATGTCTTGGCGTGTGGCAATGGATCCAAGGGCCAACTTGGTATTCTAGATCATACTAGAGCACCTTTGAAAGAACTGGAGCATTTTCGTGAAGGTATGGTACAAAACATTGATTTCCTTCTTGTTATTAATTATTCTTCAAATTGAAAAATTCATGACGAAAATATTCAGCTAGAAAATTTCCTACCTTAATTTCACTTTGATACACACTAATATCCTACTAAGCTTTTTGAGCTAACTAACTACCTGCTTTTATGAATTCACTCATTAGGCTCCGGATTAGCCTCCTGTCCCTCCAATCTATTCTGCAATATATACAACATAGTTTTTCCCAATTCACTCTATCAAATGCCTTTTCGAGTGATCTCATTACTTCAATTGCGTTGTACGTGCCTTTCCACCTCCTAAACCCAAACTGATCATCTCCTAAGTAATCATTTGCCCTGCTCTCTATCCATTTTTTGATGATCCTGAGAACCACTTAAGCTGCGTGGGAAATGAAACTTATTGTTCTGTAGTCCTCACATGATGTTGCCTTTACCTTTTTCAGAATAGGAACTGGCACTGATCTCACAGTCTTCCGGCCGGATTCCTTTTTCATAGGTACTACGAATCAGTCCAATAATCTCTTCCTACCACATTTTCCTAAACCTTTTAGTAGTTCCACAGGAATGTTGTCTACCCCATGGCCTTATTTGATTTCATCTCCCTTTTTACCCATTCTATCTCATCGTTGAGTATGCCTGGATCTAAGCTATCTTCCTCTACATCATTTTCCTTTTCTACGTCTAACCTTGTTGGCCTAAGTTCTTTAACATACAGTGCTTCTATATATTCCTTCCATCTCTCTTGGATCTTTTCTATTTCAACTAATTTCTTATCCTACTTAATATCTTTAACAAATCTTCCCTTCTTACTTCCTGATAGTATTTTAAACTTCTTGTATAGCGCACCAATGCTTGCTTTGTAAACTTTCCATATCCTTCCCTCCTTCCTTATCCTTGCTTTGCCTTCCACCACACTTCTTTTGCTCCATTTGTTAAACATCTCAATTTATTAATTAACTATATACTTTAAACTTGGGGCTTCACTTTGTGAAATTGTTTGTTGGCCATATGAAATGAGTTTGTAATTTTTCACAGACTTTGTTTTCCACAATTTTCCACAAAGTCTGTGGAAAATTGCAAACTCATTTAATGTGGAGATATAATTTAACTCTTTGTAGTCACTTCTGCCTAACTCTGTGTTTACATGGTCTTCTGTGCTGCTACTGTCCTGTAGTTGCCAGGACTCATTTTCTATATACTTTCTATCATAAAAGTCTTGGGTATGATAATTGAGGTGGTTTCCCATTACCTTTCTCAGTAGTGTTTTTAATGTGACTCTATCACTCAATCTCACTGGGGTCAGATGCCTTTGCAGTCACCTCACCGAGAAACAGATACTCTGTGGACTACCTTTCATCTGGCTCCGAACCTTTGACCTATCTGGTATGGGTGACCCTACCTAGAGCATTGTTCCCACCAGTTCTGCTATAGGGATCATCGGAACACATAAGTCCTTCCACCAAGTCAAGGTTGTAGTCCATAGGAGGGTCCTGTCCTTAATGAACAACAATTTTTATTCCTTATCACCACCACCTGTGAAATTTTCCTGGAACAATAACACAGTGCCAAGGTTTTTGAAGTGCTGTGATCCCAAATCTAGAATATTACTAACCATTACTTACATCATGATTCAACATGGAAAGTTTTATTACTTGTAATCTAGGTTTCTTTGTGTTGTAACACTATGGTAAACTGCTGGCATTGGATGCACATAGTGACAGAAATAGTCTTGAGAAATACTAATCGTTATTCCTTTGAATTGGAGGAAAAAATTACTCACTTATATTTCACCATGCACTTACTCTACAGCAGTTTAAAGTTCATGTGTAATTGGCCCTTGACAATTATTGCACCAGCCAGACATATTGCTGGGTTAGTTTTTTCGTTCCTTTGATTTTTAACAGTGAATGTAACTTGGACTTTAAACTTTTAGTTTAATTCATTTCACTTTGTGGAATTGTGGTCATTTAACCTTGTAATATTTCAGTTCCAGAGTTGTCCGACATTGTGCAAATAGCCTGTGGACTACATTTTTCCGCAGCCCTTGATAATAAGGGGCAGATTTGGGTGTGGGGTGACAATCATCATGGTCAGCTGGGTATCGACCCTGCTTCATTGAAAAATATTCACGTGCCCCAATGTCTTAACATCTCATCTACTTTCGACCCAGCACTGACTGCCAATAAAGTTGTAAAGATTTATTGTGGTTGGACCCACATGGCAGCTCGTACAAGTAAGTCATAATTTGAAGAATTTAATAGAGCATCTAAATTGTTTCATCCATGCTTGCTTATCTGAAGGTACTATGCGCTAATGTCTGAAAAATCACAATGTAAATATTATATTTGTACTTGACCCCAAGTGAAATCCAAAAATCCCCCAGTTGGGTATCAGTGTTAATCAGTATGTATGTCAGTCATTCATTCAAACTTAATTCCATTTTCACCTACTAATCTAGTGGTAAAAGTGATAAAATCCAGCCTAATAAGCCACTCATGATGATAAGACCCCACATTTGAGCTTTCACCTCTGCAAACCAATGAATTATGATCCTACAGGAAATGCCTAAATGGCAGTCTGTAAATGTGTACAATGGGTTTACTCTGGTAACAGTAAAGTTTGGCATCATTTTGTGGGGAATAGGAATTGTTTCCCTCGGGTTAGTCTTACTTTCTCCTGTAATGTTTCATGAAGTGTAAAGGTACACATATATACTCGTATTTGTCACCATTTCACTATGACTTGTTGGTGATATTGATACTCTGTGTGATCAAAGTTTGTGTAAATGTAATTCTTTTACTTAATGTATACATGCACATATAGTTTATCTGTCACGCCTAATTGCTCTTCATTTGCTCTCAACTTAGGCTCACGTGCATTGATCATTTGGGGCAGAAATAACTATGGGCAATTGGGGTGCCATGAAAACATGAGATCTGAACCATGGAAGCCTCAGCTAATTGATAAACTGGAAGGTGTCCGTAGAATGGCTATAGGAGCTGAACACAATGTGGTTTTAACTGGTAAGTAAACTCGGTGAGGTTAAAAGGTCAGAAATACTCTTGTTTGTTGGCATCAAGGTGAAAATTTAAACAAATTTTGGATTATCAAGTCACTATTGTGAGTTAAGTTATTGTGTATGTCTTTATTTAGTGTTAGTATAGTATTAATGGATAATTATTCTATTTATGCCACTGCTCACTTGGAAATCACCAGAACACATTTCTCTTTTCCATGTAAACTGTTAGTGATATTAGAATTTATTATTTACTTTTGTTCAACAGTCACTGTCATGAATGAGCTTCTTCACTTTTTCCTAGATATTTCTAATTTGCACTAGGAAATTTAAACTATTTTTACATGCATTTTTAGAGTAAAGTTCATGTTCTATACTCTTAATCAAATTATGTCTTTGATTTTTTTCAGAATCTGGCTCCTTATTAAGTTGGGGTTGGAATGAGCATGGAAACTGTGGTAGTGGGGATGACAAAAATGTGTTGATACCTTCTCAAATAACAATTGCCCAGCCAGGAAAAGTTATAACTGTTGGTGCAGGGAGTGGGCATAGTTTTGCATTGGTTGAAGAGCCATACAATGACTCATGAATTGATGAGCACTATGGCAGCTTGCCTATACTGTCTTTCAATATTCTTGAGTGCTGTGACTATGTCAATTTTTTTGTATGAAAGCTTTGGGATTACATATCTGAAAAATTGTTGATGTTATCAGTGGTTTTCTGGGATGGTAAAATATTAGTCTATGTGAAAGTTTAAATGTAATGCATCCATGCTTTTGTGTGTTACTAATTTTTTTAAAAGCCATTAGTAACACTAATTATCGAAGGTGTGTATTTCATTTCAGAACAAGCTTAAAACAATTATAATATGGCTCTTTGTCATTAATACTATGATCAGAATGTCAATGTTAAACTTTTTAAATAATCATAATTTATGGTAATTTTATTTTTCATTTAAAAATTACAATCAAAATAATAATTATTTTTCCTTAGTCGTATGAAATAAGAATTTCATTCCATTGCAAACCAAACAGCCCAATGAACATAGCGTTTGGTAACTAAGTTAACATGAGATTTTACTTGGACTTGACAATTATCACTAAACTGACACTACTGCTGGAGTACATACAGTAAAACACCTGGTATGCAGGTGTTAAGTTTTTAGGGCAAAAATGTAGGTCTGTACAAGTATGCTTGCCTGAAACAAAAAATTAATGGTAATCAACATTAATGTTTAAATTAGCATAACATATACATTCCAAAAAATGCTTCTCATACAGAAGTAGTGAAAACTGAATATATCTATTATTATTGAATTGAAAATATGGTTGCCATTAAAGAAAAACTTTTGATTAAATATTTTCTGAATTCAAAATTCATACAATCACTATGGTAATCAATTCATCGTCCAATGTTATGAAGCTAAGGATTGGTTCATAGGAACTTTGATTTAGCTTCTTCCATTTGTTCACTAAATGTTATTGTTGCCACCTGCTCTATATAGAGCATGAATCAATCTCCAGTCACTGTAGTTATAGATTATCCTGTGATAGATTTGAATTTTCTTTAGGATATGTAGCACCATATTTGTATTCACATTGTCAAAGGCTTTCTCCAGGTCAAAGAAAGTGATGTAGGTCAATTGATCTTTCTATATCCTCTATTAAGAGTAAGACTAGCTTCTCGTATTCCTCTACATTTTTCTTCTTAATTCAAATAGACCCTCAATTACTCTCCCACTCTTTTCTTCATTCTGCAGTAGGTTGTTCCAACCATAGGCTTCATTGTAAGGGTTTCCAAACTAGTTGTTCTCAAGTTTTTCCTTTTCTTTTTTGGTACAAGGATAATTACATTCTTCCTAAACTCCCTCAATATTTCTACTCTCACACATTGGGTTGAGTAAATCTTTCCAAATTTTTTTGTCTGTTCCTAGGGTATATTATAGATCCCTGCTTTTTTTTTGCCCTTAATTTCGTTACTGCAGAATCAGACCGAAGGTAGTAGTTTCCTTTCTCATCACCATCCCCTTCCCCCAGTATTCCTGAATGCATTTCTATTCCATTGTACAGATTCTCCTTTCATCTCTTCTTTCATTTTCATCAAATTTATCCTGAATGGCCTTGGTAATTGCTCCGCATTTATCAAAATATCTCATGGCTCTGCAAACCAGTTCAACTTTTACATTGATATGGTTATGGTGCACTGCTTCTTCCATTAACCTCTGGCTCTTCTTGCCTTTTGGCTCAGGTTTCATTTCTCAAGCTTCTTTCCGTAATATACTACTAGATATTTTCTGTACTCTCATCTGCCATCCATATTTTCATTTTCACAGGTTTTCTTCGACCCATACATGATTTCCGTCACAGCATCAGAAAAATTTAGTCTTTTTTTTCTTGTGATCTTTCTTCAATATCTTGTATTGTTACTCCTTTTCATATCATTTTACAAATCATCGGAAATTCATCCTTGGTTGTTATACCTGATTTTTCCTACTTCTGGTAGTGTTGTTTCATACCATAGGTGATGTCTTTGAATGCATTGAGGAATTCCAGGCAAGGTATACAAAAGGTAGGTCCGCAGTCCATTTGGAGTAGGAGTTGAGAGGATGTTGGTTTCACATGAGCTTAATAAGAATTCATGCATTGTATATGCTTATTTAATTAATTCATGACTTCCACCTCCAATTTTTATCATGTATCCTAATCCAATTTTTGTAAATGCTTTCATACATGCAGTCCATCCAAAATACCTATCATAATCAATGCTTGAAAGAAAAATGGTCCAACAGTGGACCTGATGATGTGGCCAATGACATTTTGTATCCAAATCTTAATGGCATGCTTCATAAACTACTTAGAGCCATGACTGCCATAGCACACAATCATGTTTTCATCCTAGTCTCTGCCTTCAGCAATTGAATACTACAATTTTCTTCTAATTTGTCCATAATGGAACCCACAGTTCAAATTTCTTCCTCCTTATATAATTATATTCCTGCATCATCTGAACATGGCACCAACTACAGTTAAAACTTGCATATGGTAACTGCTTCCCTAGAAATTTTCCTTGCCAGGCAGGGTACATTATAACATTTTTCTCATTCCTAGAAAGTTTATTTAGCTATTCTCCTATCAGATTTATTTTCAAATGCCATATCTTACAGCATGACCTATAAGATCTACTGAAAATCCATGGTTCTTAAATTCCTCAAAGGTGCTAACAAAACTCTTTCCATAAACATCAGAAATTACACCTCCTCTCTGGGAATCATTTAATACGAACACATAGGTAATTCATTAAAGAATAAAGTTCCTTTGCACAGCAATTCCTTTCTGGTACTCAGCATTTCTGCCATAATCTGCAGAGTAATCCTGCGTCCTTCACTCCACTAATTTTGCAATTTTACCCCCTTTGATGGCACAAATGAGGTGGTATTTAAGGAATTGCTGTCTGTGAAGATTACTCAGAAGCTAAACTCATCTTAATTTGCTCAATCCCTATGATATGTTGCAGCAGACTCTGGAGATCCAGGGTAAATCTCCTGACGATTAAAAATCTTTATCATCAGGAAACACACCCAAGGGTCAGGTTCCTTGAACAATATGAAAATTCAAATCTAGTACTCAAGTTCATGTTCTATTGGCCACTTGTTTCAAAACTGAAATGCATGCATTTCCCACAGGGAATATACCACATAAAAATGAAACTCAGAAATCTTAATTTAGATAAAAATAGTAAGACTCAATGTATTAATATGAAATAACAAGAATTATCAGTTTGAAATCATTAAATATTTTTTAATGCAACATGACATTCACAATATAAACAATAATCTAAATGTGATATGAAGGTATACTACCACTCCAATTTATTGACTAGGGAAGTATCTAGTGATGCCATACAGCATCACAAAAATTAAACATACATAGTGTAAATAAAAAAATATAAGCTACAAAATTGATCATAAATAAGTAAAATATAGATTTTTAGGATTTTACATGAACATTCCAATTCAAAATAACTAATAAAAAACATTAACACAATGAAATTCTGACGTGTGGTTTTCTGAAAATCTCGTTCACCCACTTTGCACACCTACTATGCTGAATTGATCATATAATGATTACAAAACCAATTGGTATTATTTTATGTAAGGGGAAACCACGATGCATTTGTAACACTTGGAGATATTCAAGATGAAGTGATACAGAATGATACTTCAATGTGAAAAATCAGTGTGCACTGATGTAATAGGGCATCACTTAAGAATTGTAGGGTTAGTGTAAATGGCCACCATCTGCTTCACACCTCATGGCATGTCACCATCGCAAAACCATTAAATGAAATGCATATTCACTTAGACACAGGGAATTTATTTTTCAAGTCCATAATGACAGCTTAGAATTAAAAAATAATAAAAATGAAATCTATTCACAGATAAATACATACAAAACTTTTAACAATCATTTAGTTTAAAAGCATTCCATGGGCAGCAAAGATGTTTGATTCATACCAACTGAAACATTGACTAACTCATTGAATTTCTGCTTTTATTATATCAACATTTTTTTCATTTGTCATGAAACTATTTCAATAAAATTTTAAATGGATAAAATATATGTATATTCATTCCACAGTTATATTTGCCGGATTAAAAAAATCTTTATATTCAAGTACTTTTAGAAGCATTAAATCAAATATCTAATGCCTAATGATCGAGTTCACACCCATAACCACGGCACACTACATTCATTATATGCTTTGTGAACAAGGGAAAGTATAAGAGGCAATTAGGTCGTTAAGCTTTGCTATTTTAAAACAAGTAAAGTGCAATGGTATTCATATTTACATTGTAATGCAGTAAAAAATATAAAATTCACGCATGGATGGAGCACAGTAAACTTATAGGTAACAGGTTTGAAGATACTGACACTAAAAACGTATCCATTGAAATGTCATATGGTTGGCCTGCTTGGAGTGGCCTACATTGGAGTTCTGAAACTTTCGACGATAAATACAAACTCTAAACCAGACTATCCAATAAGCAAAAGTAACAGACAGACATCAAATTCATACAAACATCTACATTACACATTTTTATCAATTATGGGACTCATTCCCTCTAAAAACCGAGAGAATTTCAATATGATTATGTACAGTTAACAAACACGCAACCTTTATATCAGAAAAGTAGGCCATATGTCCCATAACAACTCCTTATAACTTTCTCCCTCACAACCTTAAATTTATATACACTTGTGCATTAAGAAATTTTCATGATCTTAACTTCTCATGACCCACTTATACCTATTTTAATTCATTAAGTCAGGTACTTTATAGTGAAGAATGTGATTTCCACAGGGGGGGGATTACACATCATTTTATACCAAATGTACAAAAAGACATAAAAACAAGTTAATTCAAGCAAATAACTGTAAATTTCAATACATTTCGATTAAGTCACAATATTTCTCGATTGCTATTATGCAAATGGTGATTAAGAACCACAGTTACAACTTGAATCATGTTCATAAAAACCAAGATGAACACATCAAGTAACATGAATAATCACTGGAAGGGATTCGCCTCAGTCATTTTCCTCCCGGCAAAGGAAAAAGAAAACTTTAATACACACTCCACACTCATCAAGTACTTGATTTACCTAAGCACATGAATACAATGATCACCTTGCATTCATACCCATTCACCAACACACATGCTCTCTCACACACACACACAACCTGTGAACCAATTACCCAATGATGCATTCCACTAATAATTACTTTTGACTTTCGGCATGATTAATACAGTTAAATCTCACACCCTATTAATTCACTCAACCACAAAACTTTGCATACCGCAAGAGTTAATGACAACATTTTAAACACTGCATCACAAAATTTGACTGTTGTGGTGATTGATAAAGAGGTGAATATTTGAACTTTACATGGAAGGATGTGACTGGCAAAATTGCACAAAATTCATCACTCACTATAAGAAAATACAATGAAATGTGAAAAGCATTTCTGAGCAGTTGAAATTACTGATGAAGATAAATACCTAGCCAATATATCTGATGAAGGATTTTACAATAAGACCTTGTAATGCAGGCTATCACAAATAAACAGTAAAGGAACATTTGTCAGATTAGAGAACTGGTAGAGAGGCAAGTGCAATAGTTTCTGATTGATGCCAAAAATGTACACTAAAATTTACTGTGCTTGAAATTATCCACGGGAATAAATTGAGACTACTAGATACTTCAGTGAGAAAAGGAATTAATTACAAATACAGTAAAAGGGATAACCATATTTATTTACAACTAAAGACTGCAAATATTCAAACCTCTGGTAAAAAATGTGATTTTGACTAAAATACCTTGGACTTTTAAAAAAGTATGTAAAACTCAAAAGTGACAAAATGGCATTGATATTAGACTAAATAAAAATAGGCACATGCCTAAAGAATAAAAATAAAGGACCTGTACATCTTATATATATTATAAGAAATCTCTGATTTAAATATTTTCTTTTCAAAAATATAGAAAATGGTATATCTTCACCCCCATAAAAAAATTGAAATAAAAATTTTATGCACCAACAAAACTTCGTAACATGTCCACACTTGTTTCTCTGATTTTTTATGTTTCACAAAACTGAAACATTTATTAAAACAGTGAATTTTCAACCATTAACTCATCCAACAAAAGTTCCTTAAAACTTTCATGGGTCATAAAATTATAAAGGAGAGATTGAAAGACATCAACTGAATAGAGCTTATTCCCAAAACAAAATATTAGGTGGCAAAGAAAAACAAAACAATTGATAAATGCTTCGAATGCCATAAATACATGCACGCTGCACACAATTTTATCGACGTTTTACTTGCCAACCAGATTCATCCATCCCTACCTGAACCACGAAACTCATTCAACTTCAAGCTACTACTCCTTTATTCTGTAAAACCTAATATGTATATATATTTCTATGTATACATAAAGCTATGTACAAACCTCTTCCAATCTTTTTTAAGCACCACCAAAATAATCAACCCAAGGGATTGTTCAAGTTGTAGACTAACATCTACTGAGATCAAGTAATCGCGTTATGCATGTGGAGTTGGTTGAGGCAAAGCTGCTGCACTATTCCCTGACCCTTGAGGGGACACAACTACCAAACTGCTAACACTTTCAGGAGCTGCGTTCACAGTGGGAGGTGAAACAACTGGGGCACTAGCACCATTGTTCCCACTGGGGACACAATTGTTACTTGGTGGCACATTGGTGGCGTTCCCGGGTGCACTGGCACTCCCACCACTGCTGCTGCCACCACTGTTATTTCGTTGCGGAGAGAGTAATTCCTGTCGGTCCCTATCACGTTCACGTCCCGGACGAAATGCCTCAACCAATGCGTCCACTCGATCCTCAGACGGGCCCCACCTCTGGTACCCTGCCTCATTCTGCAACCACACAACCAGAGTGCCATGCGTGGATCGCACTCCAAGCTCACTCCTGCAAAGTTTGAAGCAATAGTGCACATTAATTAATCCGTTAAGATTAAGTAAAAAATCTGTGTGACCACCACATTACTTTTTCTACACACGGTTTTCAGTTTTGTGACCAAAAATAAGTACATGTAGGCCTCAACTTTTGGGGTGGCTACATTCTGGATATTCTCACAAAGTACAAAACCGGTAGAAGAATTAATGGGAAATATAATGTTTGGTTCCAATAAAATGGCAAGGCAAAATTTTACAAGAAAGAAGTTTATTTTGAAGATTCATAGTAAAACAAAATTAGATTTGCTAGTTGTCCAATGCAAGGAGGAAACCATCACAAATTCAAATATTTACATGGAGAAATAATACATTAGTAGGTCTACCATTCAGCATGTATTCAGCCCTTGTTGAGGAAAAAAGTTAATTAAAAAAAACTTTTCAGGCATTCATTCACAGATTTATAATTTGAAGTCATTGGGCAGTAATGAAAATTCAAATAACCTACCACCTCATCTAAATCTTGAGTGAAACATGATAACTGTGAAAGAAGAATGTAGTCACAAAACAATGCATCATGAAATGGTGAAGCACTCAAAAAAGATTGAATGAAAATAATAAGTCTACCTATATAACATTATTTATTGACGTGCACCAGAAAGAATCAAACGACTTTGTCTTTCTACAGAGCAGAATTTTTACTGTCAACTAGTTTCCTTGTGCCTTACAATGGAATTCCACAAAGTATCGGCCTCACCTATCTCTCAAGTTATTCATTGACAGTAACTTATTGCTATTTGGCCGAGAGCTTTAGCTAGTTAAACTCCTTTGGCATCCTCTTACACAATGATTTCTAGGGGTAATAAAGGAACGAGATGTCGTGACATACAATGTCACAAAGTAATCATAGTTCAACCACCTTAACTGTGCCACAGTCCACAAGGTTAAAGTCAAGTATTTAAACAGAATGTTTGCCTTTGACAAATTCAAGGATCAGTGAGAATTGCCACAACAGTTACTTTAACTGAGTCATCTGCTAATGTGCATTGAAATGCAAAAATTTCAGTGTAAAAATCAATCACATAGATGAAGATTTCCATGGTATTGCAGAGTTCTTTGAATTTGTTAAAGGAAAATATCCATGTGGCTTTAACCTCATGCAATCAGGCAAAACACCCACAATATTACAGTTACATTTTGACAATGTACATACAGTATTTCATCCCAAAACAATGTTCCTTTAAATACTCTTAGAAATTTACAGTGCAAGGTCATTTCATTAGCTTGACTGGCTAAACCACTCGGCCAGGAGAGAGGGAAACAACTACGTATCCTGGTCTAGGCTATTGGTTTTTATACAGTAACTTATTCATTACTTAGGTCCATTTTAAGTTTTCCTTACTGCCACTGCAAGGCAAAACGAAGGAATAGTACCAAAATTATTTCCTATCACAGCTCATTCTAAAATACATAGTTTTCTAAGAAATCTCTTCCCTAAGGGGTGGAATTACTTTGTATTTTCTCCATTTAAGGTGTTGGCAGTGGTTTTCATGGTATCTTTTAAATGATCTTTGTAATTGCATTTCATTCATTTTGATTATATACAGCACAAATTATTGCTAATCAATGAAGACAGTAGTTAAGAAGGAAATCACTTGCCTGGGAAGTAGGTGCTGATATCCATGCCTGAACTCGTGCTCATGAGCGGGAACAAGAATCTGCCGGCGCTTGTACGAAGAACCCTGGAGACGGAGGAGTGCTGGGGAAGCTGGCAAAGTGCCACTCCCGGTGTTGTTGGTGGCTGATGGGGATGGTGGTGTTGGAGGGGGATTCGACAGTATGTTCCCTGTCCCTGGAGAAGTTGATGATGACGATGAAGATGCAGATGAAAGGGGTGGGGAGGAAACGGAGGGTGGGAGAGGGTGCTGGACTGTCAGCCCGGCACTGCAGGATCCAGGAGGTGAGCCCCCTCCCCAATCAGGAAGGAACACCACAAAGGACAGGGGCTCATGGGAAGCTGCCAAAAGTCTCTCAAAATGCTTCACTGATTCTTCGAGAAGTTCTTCACACCATGGTCCATTAGCCTCAAAGGAGCCACTAACAGCAGACAACTCCAAAATTGGCCTGGAAAAGGGCTTTCACTTTTAGTGTTGGCATGAAGACAGAAATTTGAACATTTGGAAAAACATTTTTTACAAAAAATATACTTTTAAAATGCTCCTTGAGCATGGAGAACATACCAACATTCAAGTGTTTCCCAGCCCATTCTCACCTACTCCCCACCAATCTCTGATGAATTTTCTGCCCTGAAATAACTAATATTTCTTCCATTGAAAGAAATGCAGAATGGCATTCTACTTAGCTGCTTCCTGGATCCTACTTTCTTATCCCATCCCTCTTGGCTCATACCCTCTTATGGTCGTACCCCTTTCAATTCATAATTATTTGAAAAAAATACAAGAACTATGCCTAGGAATTTTCCTCAGTGTACTCTGAATGGCTATATCTTCACCTCCAACTCCTTTATTCTGTTGATCTTTGCTTGTGAAGATCAGAGCATCTGTTACAATGTACCTGAAGATAAAAATTCTAGATTTTTGCTTGAATATTGACTTCTGTTCCCTGTTTTTACCATGGTCTTTCATTTTCCTGGTGGATAAATAATTACAATATTTGCTTGTTCATTGCAAGAGCTTATTTTATAATTGCTGAAAAATTAGCAATGTAATATGCAAGTTTCAGACCCATATAGTACTGAAAATGTCACATCGGTAGACAAATATCACACTTTTACCATACCATTGTCAAGTTTAGATTCTAGGACTTTTTTCTCTATTTCTTTCTAAGTCCTTTCACCATGGTTTTATGGAACAATCTCTTTTGCTGACTATCAGTTCAAAACTCAAAAATGCCCTTGATCAGAAAATGGAAGTTACAGAAATGTACTTTGATTTCTCTTAAGCTTGCAACTATCAACACTCAACTACTTCTTGCGATATTTACAAGGTAGGTAATTGAATCTTACTTGTCAAGCAGACCACAACATGCATACGTCTTCAAATGGCAATAATTTTACATTAATTTTAATGATAGGAAAAACTATTTCCCGACCCCTGAGCAATGTCATACTGGGGGATGAAACCAGCATTTGCCCATAGCCTTAGTAACACCATCCACATGGGATAGTTGGTGAAAAAAGACCTTGCATGGTGTAAATTAAGAAAATGATAATTCTGGTTATGTCAAGGTGGGGAGTCAATGCAAGAAATTTGAAGTACAAGACTTCATGCACAAAGTAATGAGGATTGCAGTGACAATTTAAAAAGAGTCAATTTCACAGTGTCACATATAGAGGAGACACCAACTAACCAAAGTAAAAGACTTACAAAATATTTTCTATCCCCTTTTTACTCAGAAGAATAAAAAACATTAATCTGGAACACTAAAATTATGTAAGAAGCTATTTTACTCACCCCCTGGATCCAAAATAGGAATCCGTATCTGGAAATGCAGAACAGTATTGGCGAAAATAACAGTTGAGAGGTGAAGCAAAGCATTCAAATGTCACACCAAAAGCACGATGTAAACACTCAAACACTGCAGTTGGTAGAGATGCCTGTACATATAAAAAATAATAAAAAGAAAACTTGTAAATACATATATTGAAAAATTTAAGGCTTAACTATTAGATAATGTCAAATAATACCTTAAATATAAAAATTGGCATTAATAGCTATCCCAAAGTTAACCACTCCATACACGTAATTTTATTTACTACAAACGTTCAAATGTACACAAAGTGTAACCTTGAAATCACACATCTTAGCATTAATATTTTGACTGTCAAGTATGTATTGCAGAAAATTATTACTTGCATTTTGCAACAACTTGAAATTAAATTGCAATTGCATTACATTGCAAACACACCACAAAGCCATAAATGGGATTACTAAATCCCTGAATCAATTATTTTTTTCAAAATCTTACCAGTCTTTATAATGCTCATATCATCAATTAAGTATGATGTTTATTTTTAGGATTAACCATCAGTTTCATAGGTAATTAAATAACCATTAAAAAAGTTTCTGCCCTAAGAAAGAGCCTCACCAGTTACCCTCATGACCACCTCTTGGAATGATTACAGAGATATATTACTATTTTTTTTATTATCAGTCTCTGATGCCAAAAAATGTCATTAGCCAATAAATGTAATGCAACCCCTTGAATGCCCAGTAAATCATATTTTTTAATCTTATATTTTGTGCACTCCAAACTCAATGGCCACACTTATGTCCATGAAATTGTTCAATGCATGCTCTTTGTATTCATCTTATCCATGATATGGTCCACAATATCTATAACAAGCAGCATTAAATAGGGCATGCTGCACCAGATTTCCTTTTAAAAAATCAAATTATTTTTCTGATAGAAGATATCAGCTATCAATTTAGTACACCAGTATTCTGTATCATACAAAATGCTATAACTGAATGACTATGCCAATGATATTTGCGAAAAGTAATCTTGAAAACATGGGGCCCTAAACTAATTTCTGTTGGAATCATTTATTTACCTGAGATGCTTGCCCTTCAGTGTTTATTCCTGGTAAACCTTTACTTCCTGAGTTTCTTTCATTGCCACTCCCCCTTCCTCCTGCGCCATCCTTGCTATCAGCAGATCCTCCATCTGCCCCTGACCCCCCACCCAAGAATGTGGAATACCTTCGCAGCATGCACCATACTCGAGGCAAGAACATTTCAAATTTCTTGTCATCAAAGCAATTGTGGCGATACAGGTGCTCCTGTGAAGAATAGTATTTATTTTTGGCATATAAAGACCTGCCACAAAAATATGCATTTCACATACACTAATTACATTTTTATAAATACAAAATATACTGACACAAATACAAAATATCAATCAGAAACTATATTTTCACTGCTTTCTAAACTTTATTAACACTCAATGTAGCTCTACTGAGTACTTAAAGCTGAATTAACAAATTATAAATTTTAGTCAGTAATTATTAAGAGATAAATACAAAAGGAACTTTACACAAATGTAAACGTTTACACAAGTGTACAGTTTTTTTTTTAAATCATGTTTTCTCATTCACAATATAAGATAATATGTAGTGGTACTTTAGGTATTTTTTTAGCACTATGATAAATATTCTGTGCATTTTCAAGAAGGGTAATTAGCATCGTGATGACAGAATACTTAAAACCTATTTGGAACTTCTCAACTGTCTTGCACAGAAAATCAGGGGATTAAAAATACAGATAACCTACACTAACTAACAGTATCTCATTCCTCTTGGATTTATGAATCACAGCAAAGTAATTGCTTTTGCATCTTCACAAAAAAACTAACTTGACCAACAGCAGCATACCATACATACACAAAGGCAAAATTTTAAGCTATTGGAATACCAGAAAAAGGATTGATTTAGGGTGTGATTACAGGAAGAAATGGACCTTTAATTCCAGAATGCCACAGATATCTCTCTACCCTCAAAGGACTAATGGTGATAAATGTTGCTTATTCTTTGTCAATTGTAGCAGAAGGCCTCAATAATTACCATAGCTGTTGGCACCATAAAATTATTGAAATTACTTGAAAACTTCTCTCAGTCTGGTAGGGTTCTCATTTTCACCTTTACTTGAATGAAAAAAGTTTTAAAACTTAAGATGAATTATTTTTTCTACTCACACAATTTGCACTTTCCCTTAACTTTTTTCAGACACACTTTTTTCTACAGTTCCCTAATGAAGTTTAAAAGCAGAGTTGAATTGGACATTAATTAGAAATGGAAACTTGTAACAGTAATCCAAAACTATTTAGGTTTCAATGAGCCAAATTAACTAATATAATTTCTGTTCAAGATGCATATAAAATGGAATGGAAATTTGACTACATCTTTTTTTGTTTAGTAATGGAATTAGCTATTGGGAAGCTTTTCTACCTTTAACCATTAAAAAAACAATCTGATGGAAAGAATCAGTCTTTAGTCTTGTTTCACATAGGTAATATTGTATATGCCTGAAGGAATTCAATACATTTCTGGGAAAAATCCAAAATACTCTGTGTGTGCTTCTAAAAAAGGTAGATACTTCAAATTGCTAAACCTCTCATGGTGGCAGAATTTAAAAGAAAATCTAATTCATATTTCAAAATAATTGAGCTTTCATTATCCTCTAGTCTTACTCACCAGTTTCTGAAGATGTGAAGTGTTGATGGTCAAAGTGTCCCCATGGTACCTGAGTAATGTATGATCTCTGTCTGGCAGGTAATCTATCTGCGGTAAACGTGGACAAAGAGTGGAAAACTGGACTGGATAACACCAAACCTTTCGACCCCCTAACATTCCTCCCATTAGAGGTCCAGGTGGAGGATCTAGAAATTAATAAATCCACATTATTTGATTAAATACATGCCCAATAGTTGCTTATGATTCATATGCTGAAAACATTTTTATATATTAAAATAATATAAATAAGAGAAAAGGAAGAGGATATCAAGAAGGTGAAGGTGGAAACTTGGGCGAGTGAGAGAGTTGTGGCATGTCATTATACAACAAGCTAGAAGGTAATATTAAGGCTTTGGGAGCAGAAACTTGAATATTTCATAGCTGTACCAAGTTAAAAGACTCATTAAAAAAACAGCTTACTTCTGATACAGGTTTTGTTTCTCCCACCTTAAAAATGACTAATCAGGCAATTAACTGTCAAAAATGCATTTTTATGAGGGATTTACAGTATTTTACTGAACTTATAGAAATTCCACCGATTCTTGCCACAAAACTATTAGTATGTAATTATTTTGAATTTCCAACTCACAAGAAATAAATGATATTAACAATAGAATCTGAAACTTAAAGAGTATGACAGGAAATATTATCAAAATGGCAATGAAATGCATTTTTGTGGAAAAGTATGAAGTAATTTTTCACATTTTATTTTGCAAATAATGCAGACAAAAATAACATTACTTGCATATACAAGTAAGCTGTCTTGAAACAATAAAAATTATTTTGGTAGCAACCTTTTAATCTTAAAGTAATTTTGCTATGACCATGAATTATATGATGGGAAAAATTATTAAAATGTGCCAGTTTAGAAATGTGTGCAAGAGTGGTTAGGAAAGCTGTGTAAAGGTAAAAACTTCTTAATTTATATGGATAAATCATTTTTATTTTACAACCCAGTCTCTTTTTAGGCTTATAGCTTTCATGCCATACTGCTCCAGGATGTTGATCCCTTACAAATAATGGGATTGTTCTAACTTGGCAAAATGGGCAGTTCTTTCCATTATAACCTCCTCTTTGAATAAAATGTTGTTGTCAGCCACTTCTTCATATTGGAGAACCTTGCTTGGGACTGCTCCTTGATTTCAGGAATGCATTGGTGTATCAATGAATCATACATAGTGGCTACATGATGCCTTAATTCCCACAGATTTTGCTGAAACAGCTGAAAACCATTTTTAGAACATGTCAGACAATATATTTATTGGTCAAGTGTGAACTACTGCAGCATCCACCTTGTGAATAGTTTTCTTATTTCCAAATATTGATGCAAAATATTACATAAAAGTTCACTAAAGATTCCTCTAGCATTATTAATATTGAGCATGTTCACTTTTCATCTAACATAACACTATGTCATGGATTTTATCCTTGATTAATGGAGCACATTTAGTTATATAAATGATTTCCGACTGCAACTGGGTGTCCAGAATGTTCAGAGTTACTTGTCCTCACATGGCACTTCTAAAAATTTTTAAACTAATTACATCACCATCCTAATTGAAAGCACAATGTTTATCACATTTCTCTTCAGTTTACAGGAGACGATTTGCCTTTCATAAAATTATGTTTGATCAAACATATGAGTCTTCATCATCCATTTTATGGAAATCACTTTGACTAGCTCAAACCAAATGAACACTAAACACAACAATAATAATATACCAATCCGTCAGAATTTAGCAGGTGTTCCTTCAAGAGATAATAGTAATTGAAAATAACTTCAATGAACATCAATAGTGTCACCTCCCTGACTTTGTAACACTTTTGACACCTCCGTTTTTTAAGTATTTTATTCTCATGAATGGCAAAAATTACTAATTCATACTAACCTGGTACTGTAATTCCATGCTCCTTCAGTAAATCTAAATGTTTTTCTCGTGCTTTTTTGGCATATTCACATGAAAGATTATATATCTTTAAGCATATTCCTTCCACAGATGACTTTACAGCCTCGGTGAGGTGAGGTTGACACTGCCTCTGTTAATCACAACAAAAAAAGCAACATAAAAGTAAATGACCATTATTATAGGGCCTTCACTTCTCTTCCCAAGCTGTTGTCTGCTGCTGGGATTTACAGCATCATAAAATGAGAGGCACGAGAGTTTCTTGGGCTTCTAGTTCTGAATCTAATTCTGTAATGTGGAGCTCTAGAGAAAAAAGCTACCACAAAACTGTAAGACCTTATTTACTCCCTTAAGCTCTCAATCCTATTCTGCATATTATAGTTTCCATGACAGCACATTACAACATTGTGATTAGCTCCAATGGATTAAAATCCCCAGGCAAAACTTTCCTTAAAAAGTCCTACATTACATTTTGTGAACTAATGCTAAAATGCACTTCCCCTCTTAAATTCCAGGGGTAATTATTTGCAGAGTAAAACTCCATGTTTGTTTACCATAAAATGATATTTACATTAATGTAAAATAAGGTTTCTTCATTGAACAATTTTCCTCCTTAAAGTGATTTCTTTTTGTTTACATTGTAAAACTGTTAACTCAACAATATTTCAGCAAGTCGAAAAAGCATCCAAGGTCAGAAAAACATAATGACCATGAAAATGGCTTACAATGCCCAAGAATTAAGTTCTTTGTATTTTCTAAGAATTTCAATATATTCCACAAAAAATGTTGCCTGATCATACTGAAGTCCTCCATTTAATCCCTCCTCAGAGAATTTATTCAATTTTCAATTAGATAAAAAAAACTAAAGCACATTTTAATGAAAAATATGTGTTCAACTTTCCGGTCACAGAATACATCAGTTCAAAACAAAAACAAAATTATCTTACCTTACACAATTGTTAGAATAGTCAAAGATACAGAGTTAATTTTGATAGGCATGGAAAGACTTCACCATTAAATAAGCCTTACGGTGCATGAAGTATATACATTGGATATAGGCCTTTCCCTGCATTCAATTTCATGTCACAGATTGCTAGTTGCCATAAAGAAGCATTACTTGAAATTTAGATGTGGTCGTTCAAAAAAGTCATCTGGGATTTGAACACAAGATCCCCCTGGACAGTAGCTGAATTTTTTATTTACTAGGCCACCCAGACAACTCTCCCTTACAAGTTAATACACAACTAATAAAAGACACTTTTTACAAATCAAAAACTTTTACTTGCTCAGTTGTTTGGCCATTGACCTATATGTCAATAAAATTGGACAAGTTGCTAGATCCTGGGGGAGAAGAAAATATGGACACCCCCAAAACTCAGCAAGTGAGCCCAAAAAGCTTCCACTCCCTACAGAATATTTATCACTTAAAGAAGTCAATAAATTCCCTATTACCTTGAGGTGAGCTAATCTATCCTGGAAATCATCATAATTAGCTCCTATGGTTTTTCTCAGCCACTGGAAAGTATCTTCAACATTCCACTTCACTATTTTTCGGCTTTCAGGAGACACATTCCTAAATTAAAATTAATACAAAATTGTGTCAGGACACAAAAAGATGATTGATAAGCATAGGTGTGCATAATATCTTAAAGCAGCACATTCTTCAGCATCACAGCAATTAGTAAATATACACTAGCATGTAGGATATTATCAACTATTAAGCAAAATTGTTTATAGACATTTACAAATGTTGATTGAATCACTCATTCTTGTTTGACATATTTACTTCCCAAATCCTCAATGGCTGGGGTTATAACATTTTAGCCACATGAAAATTTCTGATACAGGAAAAAGGTACTCATGATAAGTTCTGGAGGATTGCAATTTTAAACTTTAGCCCTCCCAAGTTCCATAGGAATATCTTAACATTTCAATCACATGACTCAGGATTTTTCTCTTGCCAAGAAAGCAGTGATTCACCCTATCACGGTCCAATTTTTAAGTAAATTCCCCAATGTAGTAATGCTCACTTCTATGATAATAATTAAATATGACTTCCCCAGGGTACAAACAGAATTATGGTAGAACACTGTAGCATATGTATGAGACTAAAAAATAGTAAGCGCAGCAAAACAAAGGAGAATTGAATTAGGACCATGCACCATGTGGAATGTTATTTCACATAAATAAAGGTACAGAAAGGTGTTACTGCACCCTAAGAATAAAAAATCATGAGCACATAAGTTACAATATTCGCATTATAATGGGGAATACATACGTGGTTCATTCAATAAATCCTTAGAAAAAAAATATCTTGCATATTTTTTTTTTATTTTTTAACATTCCCTCCATGCATGCACGGCGATTATGTAGATATGTGAAGTAGGTTTGTAGCTAACTAAAAGTGCCAATAAAATGTGTTTCATATGAGTATATTTTTTCCTGTCACCAAACGGGCCTTACTTTATGAACACGCCTCGTAATAGAGAATTTTTTTGAATTTGCCAAATGAGGACACACTCTAGATTTATTCTTGCAATCGTTGCAATAACGATGCACAAAACTCTGGTTATTGTTTGCTTTTTTGCAAGTAATTGATGCGCATCCCAAAAATCCATGGCCATCCATCACCTTTTCAGCTAATTTCACAGTCTACGCCAAGTTTACAACCAGATCACCTTCAGAAAGCCACTGTTTTGACAGTTCCTTTATGTCTGGAGTGTAGTAGTGTATTCATGTTTCATCCACAGTCGTGATATACTACCTTGAACAAAAAGGTCCCGGAATAACCACCGTGTGGCGCTCCCATCGTTCCGATTTGAGTTCTGTTTTTTTTGTTAAATTGGTACATCTGTTGTTGATATTCCCTTTAAATCTTAGTGTCATAACTTGACATTTGCAAAAGTTATGTAGCCAAGAGTACATCTATCTCTGTGTGTGTTGGCGATTTTTTACAATTGCAGAAATGGATTTAAATTTGCAACAACGAACTTGTATTAAATTTTGCGTAAAAAACGGATTTAGTGGCGCACGGACGTTGGAAATGTTGGAAAAGTGTATCGGCAACGATTCTCTAAAAAAAACGGTCGTTTACAAGTGGCACGAGCGGTTCAGAAGTGGTCGTGAGTCAATCGAAGATGATGAACGCAGTGGCAGACCATCCACATCGAAAGTCGGTGAAAAAATTGATAAAGTAAAAGAAATGTTGGTCAATAACCGCAAATTAACCATCAGAGAAATAGCGGAGGACTTGAACATTGCCTATGGATCCGCCCAAGACATTGTGGTTAATGATTTGGGTTTCCGTTGTGTAGCAGCAAAGTTGGTGCCAAAAGACCTCAATTTTATGCAAAAAAGAGACCGTGTTGACGTCACAAAAGACATGATTTGCGAGGCTGAATCCGATCCCACATTCATCAAAAGGATCATTACTGGAGATGAGACGTGGGTTTATGAGTACGACACGCAATCCAGACATCAGGCAAGTGAATGGCGTTCACCAAATGAGCCGAGACCAAAAAGACCACGTCGTTTTCAGTCAAAAAAGAAGGCAATGCTGACGGTTTTCATGGATTACAACGGTGTAGTGCATCATGAATTTTTGTCAGAAGGCCAGACAGTAAACAAAGAGTATTATTTGGGCGTTATGAGACGTTAAAGTGCCAATCGCACAGTTAAAGTGAGTCCGATGAGACTAACGAGTTTATCGCCCGTCGCACAGTGCTACATTATTCGTAATTTTTTGACAAAAAATGCAACAAATACCATCCAACAGCCACCGAATTCACCTGATTTGGCTCCCTGTGACTTCTTTCTGTTCAATCGAGTTAAAAAACTATTACGGGGAATGCGTTTTAGCAGCCGAGAGGAAGTAATGGAAAAATCGCAGGAAGCACTGATGGACATACCGAAAACCGAATATAAAAAATGTTTCGAGGATTGGATCAAGCGCTGGCATAAGTGTGTTGCAGTCGATGGGGATTACTTTGAAGGGGACAATATAGATTTAGATGAATAAACTTGTATTTTTAATTTTATGAATAACTTCCGGGAACTTTTTGATCAAGGTAGTAGATGCAAAACTCCTCAGGATTGTGATGGAAAACTCCCAAAAGAGCTAACAAATCAACCACACAATTACATTTGTTCTCCAATGAGCAAACCCAGCACCCATTCGCAGAGATTTTTTTCATACCCAAACATTCATGCAAAACTGAAAAAACTGTATCTAGTGTAATGGCCTCAACTATTTTGCAAAACGTTGTTTGATTGACCACTTAAAACTAAATCATGGATTTCATCAATCATATCGGAGGAAGTTACTTCTACTGGATATCCCAAACAATGTTTATCTTTTGTGGATGTATGGTCATTTTATAAACCCATTTATCAAATTATAAATAGTTGCAGATACAGGAGCAGATGTGCCAAGAACTTAATTCAACTCAGCCTTAATCTCTTTTGGCATTAAGCCTTTTAAATGGAAGTGTTTAATAAATGCAATAAACAAAACAACTTTAAAAGAAGTTCAATGAGAGATAGTGCTTACTAAAAGCAAACCTTTTCTGATAATATGAGTGCAGTCTTTTGGATTTTCTAAGGAGTTATAGAATGACCCACACATAAAAATATACGTCATATATTTAACTTTAAAACATAAAGATTACACAATACAAATTAGATCCCAAGTTAACAAAACCAAAAATTAAAATTAGAATGGTTTGCACTTCCACAAAAAGGCAATGTCAGTCATCGATGAAAAGACATTTCCAGATATCAAATGATATTTGCATTAAATTACCTTGACTCTATCATTTTCTTTGCAGCCTCCGCATACCGTGACAATTGCTTCCTTGCATCAGCTGTGAACTTAGGCTTATTGAGCTTGATGGGAATGTCATTCATCACCTCCCGGTACAACGACAAAGATATGCCGGGAGGTGGACACCGGCATGGGAGTAGTGGATCTGTTGGTGGTGTAGTCAGCTGCGTGATGGATGACGGGGAGCTGCCAGGTCCAGGTGCTGGGGGTAGGCCATGGAGACCCAGACCTGCACCAATCCCCACTCCATCTTCAGCCACTTTCCTTTCCATAAGCCACCGATTAAAAGATTCTCGTGGAGCATTAATGGACTCTCGTGAATGACAAAGCTCTTGGTATGTCTGCCGCAACTTAGTTGCCAGCGAGCACCTTAAGGCCTCAATGTCAGGGTGGGGGTGGGGTAATGCCGTTGGTAGACGTTCATAAATAATTGCATTAGTGGCGACTTCTAGGTCCCAAGGGCCCCTGAAATGACCAATAAGAGAGATAATATTATCTAACTGATGCAAAATTTTTTCAATCAACAATTAAAAATAAAAATTCAAGGAAGATCCATATTTGACAATATATTTCAACATCATCCAGTGAAAAATACATGCCTGATTTTACAATGCATAATTACTATTGATAAATATCTTGTAATAATTAAGAGACCAGATCACATCCTCTTAAGTATGGCAAAAAATATGCAGAAAACAATGCATGATTTCAATATAGGCAAGCCAATATCATGTGACTAATTTGACCTGACTTTTTTAAGCATTAGAGTTCTTCCACATTAATACAGCTAATAAGTTCTATGACAATCACAAGATTTATGCATCCCAAACATAATCAAGTATTAAAGTTGACTGTACCAAAGGTTTAAAGACTCTCTATCAACTTATCTATAGGTTTTGTGGTACTTTTACAGGTACATTAGGTACAATTTTCATGGTTAACTTGATGCAACAGAAAATCATACAGGAAACAATACTTGTATACCAGTCAGGGGTTCAAGCCAAAATATTTAACAAAATTTTTAGTAGAAGCAAAATGTTAATATGCATCATGAAAATTATGTACATTCAATAAATGATAGGATTTTAAGTATGCACTGAAAAAAAAGAACTTTCTCAGGACATCTGCAAAGAGAACATCACAGATGATCAGGGATAGAGCACAATTTTCTTTACCATGAACGTAAAGTACAAATTACTGAAGCCCGAGCAAAAAACTCACAGCACTCATGTATTTCAATAACCATTCCACACTCACGCAAGAAAAAACTTCTTTGCCATCGGACTCCCAAGGGATTCCTCAGAAGCTCTTCGCTTGGCTACAGGGTGCATGACTCCACCAGGAGGAGGTACCATTGGGCCATTGGAAGAGGGCATAGCTCCAACCATTCCTGGTGGGATAACACCGCCGCTCCCTGGGCCACATTGGATTCCCAATGGGTCTGTTACAGGGTCAAACTACAATTGGCAAACACACAGTGGTGAGATTATCACCAGTGACAAAGGCTCCTTTAACAGTGAATGCAGACTTAGGTCTATGATTGGTGACATGAGACACGTGAATAACACCTATACACAAACGAAGTATGAAAACAAAACTGATCTTTTTAAATGGAAAATAAAAACTGTAATGACAGAAATATTTGAAAAATATTTTATGGGAAAAGCTGTACCAAGGTGAAAAATAATTCACAGAATTTGCCCAGGTGGCTTACTACTACACTAGTTTTTGACACATTGCTTACAGTTATTGTAACTTAATTATAAATCAACTGCAGGGCAATTTGGTCTGTTTATTTTTGCACAAGACAAAAATGCAGTAAAATATGATCAAGTAAATGCATAAATATGGATAAATGGCATTCATTTTTTTATTATTACTGTGATTTAACATAAGAGAAATTGTTGAAGATGAATATTCAAAACCTGCTTTCATAAATCTTCTATGTCACCAGATCAAACATATGATTTTGATTAATACCCATCCAACCCACACTACTTATTCAATATTTGAAATTTTCATAATCCACAGCAAGAGTAATTAGGATATGCAATGGCCTCAAAGTCATTGGTAAAATATTAACTGATATGCTGCATGTTCAAGGTGTGGTTCAAACCTTTTTCTTTCAAACCTTTTTCTTTCAAACCTCCTTTCTTAAATCAACCAAAAAGCCCAATACCTGCTCAGGTGCATTTTTTAACTCCAACCATAAGCCATTTCTGGACACACAATAACCTTATAATCACGAGGACTGTACTATAAAGAGTGCTCATAAACTATTACACTTAAATAATTTATCGTATGTTATGTTATGTTATATTGTTAGCTCAATATTTAAAGTATACGTGACACAAGTTTCATCGATTTGATTCTACTATTGAATCATTAGCAGCCAATGCAATTTGAAACATGTTCAGTACACTTACTCCTGTTTCTGATGATAAAAAGAAACTTTTTGCAAAGGTATTTCCTCACAAAGTGGAACAAAGAAAGTAATATGGGGCCAGGTCTGAACTATATGGAGGATGAGATGCAAAGCTTATATTGATTTTTATGGGATAATTTTGATTCCATGGCGGGTTATGTGGAGCATTTAAAATTTATTGCATCCTCTTTTTAGGCACTTTTAAAACATATTCTATCCGTGCTCTATGGTGGAACAGACTGTCCATGTATCCCATAGAATTATGTAGACCTCAGGCAATAGCCAAAGGCTTCTCCAGGCAATAGCCAAATTTAAATATAATATTGTGAGTTACCTCTATCATTTCCAAAGGCGACCTGAAAATGTTTTAACTTGAAATAGTTGCTGCAGATGCAACACAAGCCTAATTAAACCTGTAAAATATATAAATTACACTTAAAGCTAACACAATATAACATAAAATTAAATTTTTGTGGGATGGATTTAGTGAATAACAATTTAGTGATTATTTTTTATTGAACTAGCCTCATAATTGAAGATTCAGTGTTTAATTAAATACTCGCAAAACATGGTCAGGATACTAGTAGATCACATTTACTGCATTCTAAAAATTATTTTTTCTAATGCCACTATCACATTTGGAAATATCACAATGGAATAAATAATTACTTAATCTTTTGTATAAGTATAATTAGATTACTCCCAATTTAAATTGTGAAATAAATTAACCAATATTACCAATACTGTAATTGAAATAATAAAGGAAAAATATTAATTTTTGTTTGGAACATTACAAGCTCACTTTAAAGTGTATGGGGTCACTTAAAGTACATATTTAAGGAATATTAATGATATAATTGAAAAGTGCAAAAGTAATGCAAAATAACAACTGATAAAATTTTCATTTTACCTGAATAAATTGTTTGCTACATTCCTTAAAACTACAATCATAGGACAAAATACAAGTGAATCTGGAACAGACAAGCTCAAGCATAAAAACAAGCAAACCTTAAATCAAACTCATCTTACCTGAGGTTTGACCATTGGAGGCATTTCCCACAGAGATTCTCCAGTTAGTTTATTCCAAAAGTATGGGCGATTTTCTCTCTTGCTCCAAAATTTTCTCCAGCCCTGAACCAAGAGTTCATGAGGAAGGTCATGCTCAAGGAAGCCTACACTAGCTGCAGGTGGACCCTGAATGGCAAAAGATATTAAGTAAAATGATTCCACTGCTGGAGAAACAAATATGCTGCTAGCAGAAATTATAATTAGAAACTTAAATTACATAAAGCATTAAGACAGTATTATATATCCTAGCAATGCTACTACCACTTCCTAAACACATTTGTCACGGCCCCCACGTAACAGACTTTTATTTTTTTAATGAACTTAAACATACTAAGTGCAAAACCCAACCAGCAGGAACTTGGATAACTTATAAAACTAATAATTGTGATAATTGTAATTTGGTAATTTGTGGAAACACTAGTTACATGTAATGACACCTAGTGGTTTTCAGAGTTGAACAGAGTAGTGTCAAAATTGAAGACTGTTCGAGTCTGTCACTGTAGACAAAAACTACTGATGCACACAAATGGCAAGGGAAATATGTAGAAAGCTTGCAATGAGGAATTGAATATATTTTATAACAAATCTTTAATGACCATTGCCACATTTTATATAGATGCCTCACAGAAAACTACACAAATAAATCAAGATCAAGATTGGAAATTTGGGGGATTAATATTCCTATTATTTTTTTATGATACAAATTAAAAATAAAATAAGAAGATATAGTGATGATGTACATCATCATCAAGCCCCTTGGCACTCTCTCAAGTTTATCAAAATAGTGCTATAAATTTAATTAAAAAACCACAAGAAAAATCCATTAAAAACAAAACCATAATGGAACAAAAATAAAAAATAGAGTGGAAATGAAAAGTAAAATAATTGAAAATTGGGACCAAGGTATGAGCAGGGCTGATCTAGTATGCACATCAACAATGAGCGAACATCAACGATTGGCCTTTTCTTCAAGAACACAGACAAGACTAAGGAGATAGGCTCCTGAAACATCTAAACCAGCAACAAGCTACCATAAAATTCCCTATGGAGATTGAACCAAATGGTGTCCTGACCTTTCTGGATATATTTGCGAGGAGAAGACCTAATGGCAGCCTTGGCCATTAAGTGTATTGGAAGAAAACCCATACTGACCAGTATTTGTATGTGTGATCACATTGCCATCAGTAGTCAATACATTAGTTCATCGTGCCTACAGCATCTCGGATGCCAAATCGCTTCCCTCTAAAAAACGACACCTGATCTCTGTGCTAGGGAAAAATGGATACGAATAATGGAACAAATGGTCCTGAAAAGGAGCTGACAAAAAACCAGATTCTGGCAAGGAAACAGAGCAAGAAGTCAAAAAAAGAAAAAAAACTGACTGCACATGCAGCAATCCCATAGGTCGCCAGAATAGCTGAAAAGATAAGTAAGCTGCTTCAAAAACATAATGTAGTAACTAGGTTCTCCACAATGAGAAAAATCAGCAACATCATCCATAAACCTAAGGACCAGATCTCTTATCTCATGTACGAAGGAGTATATGAGATAAAGTGCACATGTGGAGAATGCTATATCAGCCAAACAGAAAGGTCCATTAAAGCAGAATTTAAGATCACCAACGGGCCAATGATAAGAAACAGTTTATTTATTTATTTTCGACTTAATTGGGCGAGGTTGAGACTTAATAGTCCCTTCTCCCACCTAACCCTTACATTACATTGAAGACAATTACATACAGCCAAGCCCTGGATGGAGAAAAATCCACCCAGACGGGAATCGAACCCGTGACCTCTCAGTTGGTAGACGAGGACGTTACCCCGCCGCCACCGGGGCCAGTTCTGAGTCTTGGTAAGCGTTGACCATGCGTGAATGGAACAAAGGCACACAAGAGTTCGACCAAATAAAAGTGCTGGATAGAGAAAAACAATATTTCCCGAGTCTAATAAGAGAAGTGAAAGAAATAATGAAAAATCCTAATAATTTCAACCTTGAGGACAGCTACAAACTGATTTCGATGTGGAAAAGGGTAATTCCACCTTACCACCAAGAAGGAGCCAATCAGAGTGTCCTAGGACAGCCACAATCTCCTATATATAGCAGCAAAATTGTAATGACGATCACTACGACCGAAAGACGCCTCAAGGACTGGCGGCGAGTCTGTTGCCCAACAAGCCAACCTACATGATGGTAATTCCCAGAAACACCATGGAATCTTCTTAACCTTGCACATAATCTTTTTTGTCATGGAATGCATTATCATGTTTTACATCAATAAAAAAACATATTAATCAACTCGAAGGTCGGTTTGGCAGGTGATGGTAGAGTTCACCCAGTACTAAGCCCGACAATGTATGAAATTCACACATCAGGGTAGGGGGGTACCAGTTTCTTTCCCTGTGCCGGTTATGGTTTCCCAGGAAGATCTGATACCCGAAAAATTACATGGCTTGGATGGGGCTGTGGGTACCCAGAGAAGCTTTTCCAGGAATCGAACCTGGGCCCTCCAGTCAGTAGTCCAACGCTCTACCCCTGGACTACCATGACCCACATGAGTAAAATTAATGCCCAAAAATTATACTTGAATGTAAAAAGTCCAGTGTACAGCACATAGAAACAAACACTGGTCAATAATTAAATGGACCATATCAGCTGCCAATGATATAGCATTGGCCAGGAAAATGTGAAGTGATAAGATGAACGATGTACTTGATCTTAGAGTTACATTTACTGAAGATCACCCTAAAATTTCTGTGCAGCACAAAATTTCTCTTTGCTCTATCTCAGTTTGACATTGCTTTGGGCGACAATTTTGCACCTTAGGTATGGAGGTGGTAACAGGGTAAACGAAACTATTATGAACAATTAAGCAAGAGAAACTAGGGGTATATTTGTAAACAAACAATCTGCAAGAACTCACAATTCACTGTTAATAATATTCAAACTTGGCAGTAAAAACTTTTAATTTGACATGAAATATATGATTAAAAAATACATAAATGCAGTTTTCTTCTGATACCATTGGAACATGTCACCTATATTTATACATATATATTTCTCAAGAAGGAGGGAGTTGATGACGGGGACGTTGAGTAGGGAGGTTAAGACAACACTCGTAACAACTCTGATTTGGAGCATAGCTATGTACAGCGCGGAAACATGGTCACTGAAGCAGGAGGATAGAGGTAGATTGGAGGCTTTTGAAATGTGGGTGTGGAGAAGAATGGAGAAGGTGAAATGGACCAAAAGGAAAACAAATGAAGAAGACTAGGGATGGTGGGTGAGAAGAGGGGTTTGGTGAGAGAAATCCTATGGAGGCAGGAAAAATGGATGAAAGGTGTATTGAGCAGTAGTGGAATGTTGAAGAAGGTAATAGAGGGGAGAATGTTGAGAAAACGAGGAAAGGGCAGGAACAGGATAGGGATGTTGGACGGGATGAAGGGAGGAAAGAAGTACCCAGAGATGAAGAGGGACCTGATGTAGACTAGGTTGCTGGATTGGGTTTTGTTTGGAGTTACAAAATGTGTATTTGATAGTTATGTCCATCCAAAAACCTACCTTAACCGGTAGATTACCTAAAAATATATATATGTGTGGGTCGTGGTGGTCTAGTGGGTAGAGCGTTGGACTACTGACCGGAGGGTCCCGGGGTCGATTCCCGGGCAAGGCACTTGGGTCACCTGCAGCTCCACCCAAGCTAGTTGATTTTTTGGGTACCAGATCTTCCTGGGAAACCATAACCAGCACAGGGAAAGGAACTGGCCCCCCTAACCTGATGTGTGAATATTCACACGCCATTGGGCTTAGTACATGGGTGAGCTCTACCATCACCTACTAAACCGACCTTCGGGTTGCTTACTGTGTTTATGGTTTACATATATATATATATATACACGATAAAATGAAGGGCTATAAAATCTTACCGTTTTTTATATATTGTAGAAAAAATTGATATATTGGCACATTTAGGTGATGATATTTGGAAAATATTAGCAATATATATGCTTGACAAATACCGTAAAAGACAAAGTATCACAATAAGACTTCCTGCAGAAACTGCCAACATAACGGTTTATTTTTATATTTCCAATCCATAATGTGAGAGTTGCCTACACCTACTTTTTCTCCAGATTTTAAAAAAATTGCCACATGTATAATTAATGCTGAATATTAGGCAATTTCACTACAGATAATATAAAAATGAAAAAACATATATTTTTCAACCGTTAACAGAAAGCATTCAAAAGGTTTATTACTGGAATAGTAGTGTTTACTGAATGACACTATTACTTGAGAATAACAAGACAAAACTGAAGTTTGAAGTTCCCGAGTCAAAAAGTCTAAGATCAGCATTTATTTATTATTCAGACTAATGTATTTAAAATAACAATAAACATTATATTCACTATTTTCAAAAGTGCTGTATAATATAACATTATCAAGACTATTAATAAGAATAACTCTTTAACAATTATAGAGTGCATTTTGGACACAATATTAAAACAATTTCTATTCTAAATAGAATATACACAATGTAACTGAATTCTTAGTCCTTAGATAATGTTAATTGATGCAGATACTAAACAGTTAATATTCACCTGGGGTGTTTGACACATCTGAGGTGTTGTTGGATGAATATGAGGATGCTGTTGATGAACAGGGGATGCCAAATTCTGCGATGGCATTGGCTGATGATGAATATGATGTGGTGGGATGTGTAAAGATATTTGATGCCCAGGGATGATTGGCCGCACTTGGTTTTGCGCGACAGGGCCCACTGTTGCAGTTGCTGCCCCTACAACAGGTTGCTGACTCCCTCCCTCCCATTGTGTGGCATTTGCCTGTCCACTGACCACTTCTGGCTTACGGTTCATCTCATTCATTTTGGCTCTTTACCTCTAAGAACAAAAAATGGAATTTTAGGATCATTGCAAATGCAAGACCGGCACATATTATTGAAAGAGTTTGAAAAAAACGTTAAAATGACAGGGCAGGGATAATTTTACCAAATAAATTTTGTAAGCTGGGTGAATCATACCACCGAACAATGACCAACTAATTTGAAAATTCACAGTTTATACATCTTGCCATGTTCAAGTACCAATGACATGTATAAGGTATGTCACCAGTTTCAATACACTCTATAATAAACAAATGAGATAACGGATTTACTCTTGGCGTGCAACTATATCATACAAAACTAATAACAATAATTACCAATGGTAACAAGTATCATACATAGAAGAGGCTGCACATCGCAAATAGTAACTAAAAATCCAATATCCTGAATGACAATATACTACGAAAGTGTTCCTTAGTGGATATGCAATATTAAAATATATTAAATTGACTTTATTACAACATAAACAACAAAATCAGTGATATTTCACTCCCCTATGATTCAACCACACCCCCTTGAAAATTTGGGAGGCATTAAAAAAGTACTATGAATAATTGGTTCAAAGCTATGAATACTAAGTTAACAAACAAATCACTTGGGCATTAGCAAAATGCAACAATTCTTGCCTGAAATTATTTATCAACCTTTACCAACTTTAGTCAAAACAACTTCAGTATGATAAGAATCGAATAGTTTAACCTGCTCCGTGTTGCTTTCATAGAGAGCATCTTTGCGAAAATGCATACAAGGAAAAGTTTGATATGAAAATGCCAAATGTCAACATCCAACTATTACCTATCTTTTCTGTAACAACCTTAATAATTTCTACTTAATACTTTATTGACAACGATTTAGTACCCATCAGAGACGATACAATGACAACTTCATCAATTAATTTATATGTTGTATCCTTAAGTTTCGTTTCAAGTTCCGAAGCGTCGCAGCCAGAAAGTAGTTGTTTACAAACTTTCAGCCCACGTGAATTTTAAATGAAAATTACGACTTAACTACAAAACATTGACCTTCATTGTCAACAAATATATAAAAATGGTACTTACGAAATCGTTTTAACACTAATATAACGTACTTTTGACGTATTTCTGATGTATTCATTCATCATTTTCAAATCTTGACGAAGTAGTCTCCGCCTATGATGACGCCATTTGCTCTCAGCTGAAGATATCACGTGACCATAATTTCGGCTTGCATCTTTGAGATGGCGCAGTAAGCATTTTTTTTGCGTGTGTACTACTCGTGAAGAGTTAGGATGTAAAAATATCGAAAAAACAATTGTTTGGAGTTTGAAGCAATATCTGAAGGAAACTAAATATTGCTGATTTACTACACCTGCTAAATCAGACCTTTCCCATTGCCGAACAATATTTTTTTGAAATGTCCATAGCTTTTGTTCAGCGCGGTCGAGGACCTCCGAGTCCGGCTCAAATACAAAAGGTGATTAAATTGTTCATAATCTGCTTAGTATGTCTTAATGAAGAGTCAGTTAGGATTAATTTTTGTAAAGCATTCCGCTTTAGTTAATATGAAGTTTCGCATGGGTGATGTGATATTTAGAATATGAATAACACCTATTCATTCCATTTCTTGATGTTTAGATGCTTGATGAAAACAGTCATCTGATACAAACCATACAAGAACATCAAAATAAAGGACGAGTCCAAGAATGCATGCAGTAAGAATATTTATAATTAATTATTGATTAAGTTTCTTATTCCATATATTAATTTTATTCTATGTTTTTCAGCTATCAACAGATTCTTCACAGGAATCTGGTTTATTTAGCCTCGTTAGCCGATGCCAACCAGAATATACAGGCGCTTCTTCCTGTGAGTACATTCTCTTTATCCGTGTAGTTACATTTTTTATGATTAATTGATACGAAGTCTGGTTGTCTATATTTCTCGATCCATTTGTAATGTAAATGTCAGGGGCTTATTTAGCCATCTTTAGAAGCCTCAATAATTAGCAATGTGTCGGCTCCTTATCTAACGGCGATATTTTTTCCGAGGTTTTTGTCAGATTTCAATAATATGCTTTCTTCATTAGGGACCGAAAATAGCAATTTCTCCACTTTTAAACCAAACGTAATAAATTTTCATTTGCAGTAATGAAACGTTCCTCGTCTTGGAAATACTTTTTGTTACTTGTTTTCCCTTTGTAATTCGTCTCCATATGCAAGTTACATGTTAATTCTATCGCCACTGTACTGATGTATCAATTCTCTCTCCAACGTCCGTCGGATGCTAAACTGCGGACCTCTTGGCGCCTTTCGACAAGAGTAGGTTAATGCCGATGCCGGATTTCTCTCCACCCTTCCTTTCCCACCAATCCCTAATGGCGCAAATGACCTTAGCTGTCGGTCGCCACCCCTAAAAACTACTACTTCAGTCTGGGGTCTGAGTACTTTCAAATAATTACCTATGCAGGATCGTAATGTGCTCCGTTGTCTTTTAAAAGTCAAACTTTATAAATTTCAAGTTAAAGTTGTTTTTAAGGAATTATATTATTACTGGGCAAACCTTGTCAAATTTGATTCAGTTCATTAAAGATACTTTTTTTACGTCTCATAGTATAAATGCCAGAATGGCTGAAGGTTCAGCAAGTACCCATTTGAGTTTTGTTGCATTCCCTCATGGACTTGTTTCCGTACTGGTTTGCAGTCCTGAGCCTTTTAATATTTTTTTGGGCCGAACATGTCATATCAGTTTGATAATGGATCATTCATTTCCAAATAAAATTACAGTTTACCCAGAATGACAGAAAGGGTTCTCAGAGCCCCTGGTGCTTTTATTGTTTTGCGGTTGATATTTCACTAATGTGATGTGTGATTACAAACAACACTTCATTGTGGTATCAAACAGACCTCATGGAACATTCTCACTCCTCGCCTCATCTCCACTCCCTTTCTTCTCTTCCCACATTACTTTCCTTTGAAGTCTTCTAGAAGGGACCGAGGAGGAGGAGGCAATCCCACCTCAGAATGTCTCATCTCTTCAAAGACCCACACCCAACACCTTCATGGATTAAGGAGGCTAGGGTTCCATGTTATATTATTTACTAATGCAGAGATACAGCTCTGGCATGCAACTAAAAAAGTAATCTTATTGAAAATGTCTTGATTGGGAATCGCATATGCATTGGCATGCATTTGGACACTAGCATTCCAAATGAAAACCTAAAGTCTGCTCTCTACTGCAATCAAAAAAGATGAGGTGTTGATACAATACCAAAAGACCTGCAAATGCAGGGTGTGGGCTGTCAGTTTGCCAGTAGATATGTTTTAATATTTACTTCACTTGGCTTTCACTTTTTGTGTTTCCAGCATAAATATTTATGCAAATGACTAGACCTAGTTTTTTTTAACTTTTCATTTTGTTTTTATGATTATTAATTTTGTTTCCAAGATAGAACCGTTCAATGGAAGATATTTACGTGTACTTGCTGCAGTAATAATATCTCTTTCCTGTTTGCTTAGGGCTAATGCAGATGGTGACCATGTGGTTTTGTTGGCAGAGGTTGAAGTAAAATTAAAAGAGTTAAGAAAACAAGAAATGTGACCCAGAAAGACTCAAGAACATGGAGATTAATGAAGTTGGAAAGTACGTGTAATGGAAATTGAGATGAAAAAGTTGAGGTCATGTTCAAAAGGAGAAAATATAGAGACGACCTAGAGTTTTACAAGGAAGGGTGTACTCACAATTGAAGCAGAGAATAATGGATAGGTGAAGGAAGTTAGAGAGAAGAAACCACGAGAATAGCTAGAAATGTAAAGGGACAAACATGGAAAAAGGCAACAAGGAGTAAATGATGAACTGAGAAAGCTGGAGTTCTGGATTTGGGATAAAATTCGAAGAATCAGTAGAGCTAAAAAAAAGGGAAGAAATAATTTAGTGTACATGGAAGTAATTGCTAAAACCTGGGATGGAAGTAGTTACAGCATCTCAATAGTTTCAGCCTCAACTTTGTGGAAGTCCATTTTAATAAATGAAAGTAGAAAAACTTTGTTACAATCCACCACTTTATTTTCGATACTACTAGTTTCGATGCTACGGCGTCATCCTCAGGTACAAAATTAAAAGTCACAAACATGCATATATATACCCTCTTCAAGAAAGGATGGGGGGGTTATGGGAAGAGGGGGGGGGGGCGGGGAGGGGAGTGCAGGAGTAGGTATGAAGGAATGTGGGAGAGGGTAGGAAAAACCAGGAAAGGCGTCCGTGAGCGGGGGGGAAAGTATAGGAAGCTGGGTTAAGCCAGGGGACATTTTGTTGTTCGATTTGGGTTGAGTTAAAGGCTAATGGGGGTAAAAGGTCCGGGTTAGGCGTTAATGTGAGTTGGGGGGAGGGGATTAGAGGTTCTGTTTTTTCCGTTAATGTTAGGGAGGCTTCCAGGAGAGGTGATAGGTTCTCAAACAGAATGTCGTTGAGTAAGGGATGTTTCTTCATCGTTCTCCGGATCTCCAACTCTTCCTTCTTGTCCATCCTCCTTCCTTTTTCTTCCCGATGTAAAATTTTTGGGATGAAATCACTGGTGTGATTTTCCTTCCACAGATGTTTGGCAAAGTGGGCTGGCAATTTGGACTGGCACGGAAAGACAGCTGCACAATTTTGTATCGGTCTTAAATTCTCAGTGTAAAGATATCCAGTTTACGTGTGAAAAAGAAAAAGAAGAAAAACTAAGTTTTCTGGACGTTACAGTGACGAAAAGAGAAAAAGGGTTCGATTTTCAACTATATCGTAAAACCACCACTACTGACCATGTCATTCCTGCGGACTCCCGCCATCATATATCCCAGAAGTTATCCACCTTCCACTTCCTACTTAATAGACTTCTTAATATTCCCCTCTCGATTGAAAAATTCAACGAGGAATTGGTAACAATCAGATCTTTAGCAACCACTAATGGCTACAGTGCAAAAATGGTGGACAAAATGCTCGGCAAAAAACGCTCCATAAGAGCCCAACGGCTACTTTACCATTCAGAGATAACTATTAAAGAGAAACTTAAGTGGGTAAGATTACCTTATTATGGGGTCCGTTAAGATCAGCAAATTGTTCCCGAAAGACAAATTTAAAATTGCTTTCTACAACAAACGAAACTTTAAAATGTTCTTTAATAAAACTAAGGATAAAGTTGAACCACTGGAAAATAGTGGGATTTATGAAATGGTTTGCGGGGATTGTAGTGCGAGGTACATCGGGCAGAGTGGTCGAGCTGTGCGGATAAGAGCGGAGGAACACAAAAGGTGCTACAGGAAGTGTAACCTCGCCCAATCCCACTTTGCCAAACATCTGTGGAAGGAAAATCACACCAGTGATTTCATCCCAAAAATTTTACATCGGGAAGAAAAAGGAAGGAGGATGGACAAGAAGGAAGAGTTGGAGATCCGGAGAACGATGAAGAAACATCCCTTACTCAACAACATTCTGTTTGAGAACCTATCACCTCTCCTGGAAGCCTCCCTAACATTAACGGAAAAAACAGAACCTCTAATCCCCTCCCCCCAACTCACATTAACGCCTAACCCGGACCTTTTACCCCCATTAGCCTTTAACTCAACCCAAATCGAACAACAAAATGTCCCCTGGCTTAACCCAGCTTCCTATACTTTCCCCCCCGCTCACGGACGCCTTTCCTGGTTTTTCCTACCCTCTCCCACATTCCTTCATACCTACTCCTGCACTCCCCTCCCCGCCCCCCCCCCCCCCTCTTCCCATAACCCCCCCATCCTTTCTTGAAGAGGGTATATATATGCATGTTTGTGACTTTTAATTTTGTACCTGAGGATGACGCCGTAGCATCGAAACTAGTAGTATCGAAAATAAAGTGGTGGATTGTAACAAAGTTTTTCTACTTTCATTTATTAGTTACAGCATTGTACAGTTGCAGTTACCTGTATGTTATCACCTTCAAAGAAACAAAGGGTAAGAGTAGGAAAGTGCTGAAAAAAAGGAAGGAGATTTTGAAATTGGATGAGAGTAACTAGAAGATCTCTACAGAGGAAAAGAAAATATTACTAGTTCTGGAACTTGAAAAAGGAGATGATGTAGGCAGAGATGGGGAAGGAAAAAATATTGTGATGGTAGAAATATTAGCATCAATCAAGGGTGTGAAGGAAAAATTTCCAGTTGTAGCTAGTATTCCTCTTGAGCTAATCAAGTATTTGCATGGGAGAGATTACATCTTTGTGTAAAGAGATATATGAGATGGATTAGTGACCTGAAAGCTTCTTGAGGACTGAAAATAAATCCATTAGCAAAGACGAATGGGACAGAAAATTTAAGGACCCATAAGCCTAATATTGCATGACATTAAAATTATACCGAGTATATTGGTAAAGGTGATGGAAGAAAACATTTCTGAAGGACAGTTTGGACATAAAAAAAGGGAATTGATACAAGTGATGCTATTGAATTGATAAGAGCTGTTGGAGGGAGTTATATAGAAAAATTCAGAGGATTATTTCCACATATTGTAGATTTATGGAAGCAATTTAATTATGTTAAATGAGATTTGTTGATGCACATATTGAAGAGAGGAGGAGTGGAATGGAAGGACAGGTGCCTAATGAAGTAGACAGAATCATTGAGAGTGTGGTGTCCAAGAATAGCCTGGTTTGGTTTAGGTAGTGGTGTGAGGCAGGTTTGCTGTCTGTCTCCAATGATAACTAAGCTCCTACAAAAACATGATGTAGTAACTAGGTTCAACACAACAAGAAAAAGCAGCTTAATAATCCATCAGGCTAAGAACTGGATCCCCGATCTCATGTACGAATGAGTATGTGAGATCAAGTGCACTTGTGGAGAATCCTATATTGGCCAAACAGGAATGTCCATTGGATGCAGAATTTAGGATCACCAAAGGGCCATCGCTAAGGAATCATTCCAACTCTCAGCAATCGCCAAATATGCATGGACAGAACCATGGCACACAATTGAGTTCCACGGAACAAAAGTGCTGGCTATAGAATCTCACTATTTCCCAAGACTCCTAAGAGAAGCGATAGAAATGATGAAAAATCCAAAATAATGTCAACCTTGAGGATGGCTACACCCTGATAGCGGATCTGGCAAGGATATTATGTTAAATGGAAAATGTGCTGCAATCTTTGATTAGGAATGAAGTGATGCATTGTCTAATTAAAACAAAATAACAATTGTGGGGTACTAATATGGAGAAATACGAGGGTCATCCGGAAAGTAGTACCCGTTCGTGAAATAAAGACACAAAAGTAAATATTAACAAACATAAAAAATTTTATTTGAAAGAGGATACTTTAAACTACTTCTCAACATAATCTCCAAGCAAATTAAGGCATTTGTCATAACGTGTGACAAGTTTCTGTATTCCTGCTGCATAGTCCTTCGCCGCCAGCTCATTGAGATACAGGGTCACTCCTTCTTTAAGTTCTTCATCGCTGTCAAATCTTTTTCCTGCCAAAAAGTCTTTAAGCTTTGTAAAGAGATGAAAATCTGAAGGGGCCAAGTCCGGGCTATACGGTGGATGGTCGAAAGTTTCCCATTTGAATTGCTGCAAAAGTTTTTGTGTTATCCCAGCTGCATGAGGCCTGGCATTGTCATGAACGAGAATGACACCAGTAGACAATAGACCTCGCCGCCGATTTTGTATTGCCCGCCGTAATTTCTTTAATGTTTCACAATACGCATTGGCATTAATAGTGTCTCCACGGGCCATAAAATCAATAAGCAATACACCTCGTCGATCCCAGAAAATGGTTGCCATGAGTTTCCTGGTGGACAGAACTGTCTTGAATTTTTTTGGTTTGTTTGGTGAATGAGCATGATGCCACTCCATTGACTGTCGTTTACTCTCAGGTGATGCATAACAAACCCATGTTTCGTCACCAGTAATTATGCGAGTCAAGAAAGAGTCTCCTTCATCAGAATAACGTCCCATAAACGTCAGTGCTGCAGCCATACGCTTGGTTTTGTGCTCATCTGTAAGCATGCGAGGGACCCATCTTGCACAAATTTTTGCATAATGCAGATGGTGTTTAACAATTTCATGAACAATTGTTCGAGAAACATTGGGAAAATGCTCACAGATGTCATCAATTGTGACGCGCCGATCGTTCCTCACGAATTCGTCAACTGAGCTCACCAGTTGGTCTGTAATGACAGACGGTCTCCCCGAACGCTCATCGTCGTGTGTGTTCCCCCTCCCCATGTTGAAGTTGCGACACCACCGCCGAACAGACGACTCGTCCATTACATTGTCTCCATACACCTCCTTTAATTGGTGATGAATATCACATGGGCGAACGTTTCTTGCATTGAGGAATTTAATCACTGCCCTCACTTCACAACTGGCGGCGTTCTCAATTTTTTTTAAACATTGTAAACAATCACAGAAACAACACAGGCAATGCTAGCGTCACGCAACTTGGCTCAGAGAAGGCAGACAAGCCACTGAAGCTATCTGACCTCGTCCAGCGGCTACTCGCGTCGTCAGCACTTCATGCGGCACGAACGGGTACTACTTTCCGGATGACCCTCGTAGTAACATACTAGATCACTTGATGACAATTAAATGGAAAAGTGTTATAGCATGCAATGTCTCTGTTGCACTTGCATTTTTTTAATTTGATGGGTTCCTTACATCGGTACTACTTTTGTTTAATAATCTTGAAATTGTATGAGGCTTTATGATAGCATGAGATTTAAAAGCTCGTTTCAGCAAAGACACTTAAATTCACTTCTTACCTGAAAGGACTACATGTGAAATTGGTATGACAGAGTGAAAAGATCTTGGCAAAAATCACATGATGTGAATTCACACCATATGAAGATGTACATTAATGATAAATTTTGCATGAAATGGAAATATGGCCATATTTCCATTTCGAGCAATATTTAACTTACCAGAGCCCCATATTTCTACCTCCTTGGTCGTCTGCCATCAATTGTGTCACCTCCCTCCATATTCCTGCATTCAAATTTAAGAATCTCACATTCACCAACAACCTGTTTCTTCGGAATAAATTGAGGAACAGTTGTACTTCTGAAGTATATTCTGGGAGGAATGTTGTATAACATCATCTTTCTGAATACAATGCTACATCTTTGGAGGAAAGATTTTGATGCAGCCAACTCCATGAACTCTGTCCATTTGGCATTTCATACCACATCAATCCTCTTAATATGTACCATGGTCTCCTGCTGTCACTGGGTTGTAGGAGCTAGTTTGTAATTGTTCTGTTCCAGAAAAAAAATTTGAAAATAATTTGTCATGCTAAAACATTGTTGATGTCCCTAATATTTCATATAGGGACTAACAGCTTTTTGGTTGTACGTGTCAAACATATATTTCATCCATGTCACATTAATAGTTGAACTTGATAAGATAATAGAAACTTATCAATGCTTCTAGCCCCAGTCTTCAATCTGATGATTGGTTTGGTGGGTAGAGTTTGCCTAGTTCTAAACTCTAAGTGCTATAAGTTTGCCAAATTTACAAAGAAAGTGGTGTAAAGAAAAAAATGATTATTCTAGAAACATTAAAACATTTTGTAGTTATTTTAGTGGTAAATAGCTAATCATATGATTAAACTTAAAACTTAATTGAAAATAAAGGCTTAAACTTTCCAAATTAATCAATTTTAAATATAAATATGCATTTTAAACATTAATTATTCCAGCATAGGTAATTTTAATGTTTTTGACCATTTTAAACATTAGATTAATAAAAAATTAACCATCTATTTGATATTCATCAAAATTATTTATTTAAAACTAACATTGATCCAAACTATGCATCTCATTATAGCCTCCTCAAGGGCTTCCAGGTGGTCATGGCATGCATGGTGGGCCATCTGGTCCTCAGCAGCCAGTGGGTGGACAACAGCCAGCAATGTCAATGCCAGAGATGATGGGAAACGGCCCTAATTCAGCAACATCCCCTCCAGTTGGTGGAAGTGGCTCTGGACCACCCTCCGGTGGTGGTGTGTCATCAGGGGCAAGTGGTCCTCCAGTCCCACCTCAGATGGGAGTTTTTGGTCCGCAGCAAGTTCCTCCTGGCGGTAATCCCAACCAATATGGATCCAGAGGACCACAGCAAATGATGCAAGGACAACAAAGTACGTACACGTTTTTGCAAAATAATCCCTGAATTACCCATGACCACCATTTTTAAACAAATTCATTAAGATATGCAGTTTTTCCAAAGAAAATCAACATTTTGATGCTAATCAAAGGGAACATGATGAGAAAATTCTCTTTTATTGGTTCTATTATCTCGCAATAATTTTGAACTTAAAATCAATTCCCATTGCTTTCTACTGCAAAAGGGTTAAATATTCATACTCTCTGTCAAATTCATTGTTTTGATGGATAACTAACTATAGTGGAACCTAGGTTAACGAGCACCTCACACAGCAAGTGATTCACATTATGAGCAAATATATTGGCCCAGAAAATGACTCAAATAACGAGTGACAAGGAGAGGGTAATTACTCATTCTGCAAGCATTTTAGCATCGCTAATCACACATTTTTCCAAACAAATTATTAGTGATTTCTTCATGCAGAGTTTTGTAATATTTTGTGCATAGTTTTAAAATTAACCCTAAAGAAGAAATCTATAATAGAATAAAAATAAAAAATAACAGTAGAAATGAAAAGTAAAATCATTGAAAACCAGGAACAAGGTGTGAGCATGGCTGATCTAGTATTCACATTAACAGTCAGTCGAGATCAACGATTGGAATTTTCTGGCTGCGTAGATTTTCGCGGCGGTGGCTTGAAGAATTCTGCATGTCCGGGTTTTCACCGCGTTGTTGTTTGAAGCCGACAACAGTTTCGCCGAAGTTTCATCCGGCGTCTTCAGGTCGAAGATTCTTCGACCTGAAGACGCCGGATGAAACTTTGGCGAAACTGTTGTCGGCTTCAAACAACAACGCGGTGAAAACCCGGACATGCAGAATTCTTCGATTGGAATTTTCTTCAAGAACATGGACAAGATTAAGATGATAGATGATTCAAATAGAGTGGCATGAGTATCTACGGAACAGTTACCTATTCTCAGCGTTGAAAGATTGCTTCTCATATGCGTAAGCGAAAAGCAACTGCTATGCAACACCATTAACGAGAATATAATTTGTGAGAAGGGCAAAGAGATTTTCGGCAACTTCATTAAGAAGATATCAGGATCATCAGTGTCTGAACAAGTAATTAAGGGGAGCCATGCATGGCTCAAGAACTTAAAGATAAGAATAGTCATCCAAAGCATTGTGATGCATGGTGAAGGAGTAAGCTCTGAGTCAAAGGCAGCAGACAACTTAATTGTTGACTTCAAATTGATCATATATTCTGAGGGTTACCCGCCATAACATGTTTTTAATTGTGACAAGACGGTTCTCTTCAGGAAGAAGATGCCAAAGCAAACCTATATTTGTGCACATAACAGTAGAAGAAAATGCATTGTCCGACCACAAGGCAATGAAAGGCCATTTCACTCTGCTATTTTGCTCAAATGCAAGTGGCAATTCAAAAATCAAACCCTTGCTTATTTACCATTCAAATCCATGAGCCTTCAAGAAGATTTAAGTCCAAAACAGCATGTTAAATGTGATGTGGAGGTCACAGGAAACTTTTGCATTGTACCATGCGTACGAGACATCCCCCTGATATATATAAGGCAGTGTTGATGCATGCCATAAATTTATTTAACCATCCTTCTGAGTCTCATTTTTACCAAATTTTGAAGAGTCTGCGAAAACTAATGTCTGTAGACAGCTTTCTAGTTAAAGGAATTAGGTACACATCATTTATAAGTGGCAATTTATTTTGATTCTTTTTTGCTTTTGCAAATTAAGTTTGCATTCCCAGTTGTTTCATTCCACGAACAAACCTTGTACATAATTTATTTTTTTGGCATGGAGCCCATTGTCGTATTTTTTTAATTATATGTAAGAAGTTGTTTCGCTTTACAAGAAAGATAGCAGAATGAATTATGCGGTTCACAAGTATATCAAAGTTTCAAAGCATTTAATTATTGTAAAAATTGTAATTTTATTAATATTTTGAGGAGCTGGAAAGAGAGAATATCATGGATAATCAAGAGTTTACTATGTATTCATATATAACCTTGTCTTACGATAAATCTCTTCTCAACTAGACTTGAAATTCACTCCCGCAAATCAGTTTCTTTTTCCATAAATATTATGCCACAAGAGTTAATTTCAACAGGCACCTTTACACATAATGCACTCAACTTACACATGAAACAATCTACACAATGGTCCAGTGTGCACTACTCTTACTGGTGCTAACCATCAGCATCTCCTCCTTCCTCCATCCCAAAAGTAAATTGAGAAGAAAATGGTAGAAGAGAACAGGGCCTCCAGCACAGTTGGACAGTGGTCCAGGATCGAGGAGGAGATGAATTTCCAGAGGTACCAGTAATCGCAACCCCAAATCCATTCTACCATTGTCTCACCTCTCAGTGAGACAACAGGTCAAGGCCATTAACCTCCTCTACACTCAGCTAACGTGATAGCCTCTAATTACATATTTACTCACCAGATCGTGCTTACATAATGAACTTTCAACATTTAAAAAAATAGATTTTAGACCCAAATTTGGTACTTTTTGTAGCCATTCTGAAGGTAATTTGATTAATGTTGTTTAAATATCAATAAAAACAGCAATTACAGTTGTTTGCTTGGGCCATTGTAATAAAGGAGCAATGTCTAATATGACTAATTGTAGTGGAATGGTAGAAGGCTGTCACTAAACCGGTCTGAACTTGGCTGATGAAAGAATTTAAAGGTTGAATAGACTTAAGAATCAAGCTGCTACACCAAATTATACTAAAAATCAAACATTGAGGTCGCAACCCTTTCTGTAAATTTTAACTTTGAAGGAAGGTTATGTTGTTATCCCAAAGGTAGCTCATTCTAATAATTACTAATAGTGGCATTCTAATAATCACTGAACTGTCTAAAGCTTTCTGTTGCCTGGCTGAGTGCTTTGGCCAGTTATGCTAGCGAGGCATCCCTGATACACTCCAAAAATTTAGGTACTTTAAATGTATTCAGGAATCATGCCTTGAGTCCCAGTCGAAGCAAATGATTTTTTTTTTAAATTGTTGCATTGTAATGCACATTAGCGGATGACTCCATTAAATGTTATTGTCATGGCATATCTTGCAAATCTTTGAATGTGTCAAAGGTAAAACACAGAAGTGTTTAAAGTTGACTTAAACCTTGTGAAGTGTTGTTCAATGTGCAAGACTACGACTACCTGTGTCTTTGTATGGACAGCATTTTGTCATAACATCTTGTTCCTTTAGAGCCCCTAAAATTTTGTATTGCAAGAGAATGTCTAGATAGATTAACTGGCGAAAGCACTTGCTCGCACGTTGAGTGATTTGGGTTCTCATTCCAGTGAAGGTAAATAAAATTTACACTCTTAAATTGTTGCATCGAACCTGCTCGTATGTTGATAGAATGTTGGACAGTCAGTGCTGTACTGTAATTAATAATTACATTAATAACTCATGAAGTAGTTTATTTTTTGCATGCAATAGAACCCATTGGACGTAATCTGTTAGTTGTTGTAGCACCATTACTCTAGTGCTAGTCTTAGTGTTAAAAATCTGCATGCTGCCCCAACCCATGCAGTTATTCCCAAGACTTATCATAGGCTGACCAGGAAGGCCTTTTTCTCTGCTCTGTGACAAAAATATGGTCCATCTGAGAAATAAGAATAAATCGGGGGAGGACAATTTATAGTAAATCAAAGTGCAAATTACTAATATTCTTCAAAATATCACCCTTGTGTATCGACACACTGATGCTACTGCCTATACCAGTCATGATATGTTGCCTGGAAGGTGTCGACAGGAATCTCGTTCAGGCACCTCATCACGCCTCTCTGACATTGTCCAACATTCCAAATTTGTTGCCTTCCAAGCTGTTATTCATTCTTGAAAAAGAAGTCCAGCGGTGCATCATCAAGACTGTAGGGCAGCTAGGCCAACATTACCACCTGGTGCTTGGCCAGGTACTTGGTCATGAGGAAGGGGGTGTGGGACGGTGGATTGGTGCAGCCAGTTGGCAAATGTCTTCTTCCTGATGCATTGCACTCTTTTCTGCAGTCTTTCAAGGACTTCCACCTCTCTTGCTCATGTACATATTCATTTGTTTTGTTGAGACCACCATTACCAATTCTATGTTATGAAAAGAATTTTAATGCTGGGCACATCAATCCGTGGGCCGTCCTCCTTTATCATCATGGAATGCTGATTTTAGCTTCTTCAAGATGGCAGTTCACTTGCACTACAACCATTTTGCATACAATAATTTATGATAGTTCAAGCTGGTTAGGCTCTTAGTCATTTGGACTGAAATGTTTTCAGTACGAGATGATGACTAAAAATTATGACAGCTCTGGGCACAAAAGCATTCCCACCTTTAATCTCCAACTGATGTACTGCTTTTGGAAGTTTCTTTACCTGCTTGGAACTCTCCACTTCCTGAATCCAAACTGACCTTCCTCAAGTAATCCAGTTTTTTACTCTTTCTCCATGCTTTTGTTGGTGATTCTAAGTGCTACATTAGGTGAGTGTGAAATCAGACATAAACTCCTAGTCCTTACATACTGCTGCCTTTCTGCTATTAAAATTATACTTATCTTACAACGTCTTCAGGTTGACTTTTTCCCCCCATACGTACTACAAAATGGACTGTAAAAACATTTCCTTCTATCTTATAGTTCTTGTCTTCTGTCTATCTTGCCTGAATCTTTAATAGATGGGTGGGCTGTCATTGATTTCCTATTGGGCTCCCCTTGCCACCCAAAATCATTCTAACCATGGTGTAATTTAACTGATATCTCCTGGCATTTTCCTCATATGTGTACCTACATTTGTTGTGGTTTTTAAACCAGGTGTTAATTATAGTTACACGATTTCTAGTGAAGATATGGAAAATTTAACCTAAATATGACTCCTGTGTTGTAATGTATTAACAGTAAAGCATTCTGTGGCGTTGGAACATTTTCTTAATATATAGATTTATTCCAGATATTGAAGCGGTGGGTAAGTCTTTCATTTTTATGTGAATGCTTTTCTTTTCATATTGATGAGCATTACCCGAGTGAACGAATAAAATTGTTTGATTTTAATGAAATTGTATTGTTATATTTATTTTTATATACTTGTTTTTTATGTAGTGTACTAGTTCATTGTGTTTATTGTAATTTATATTCCTACTTCATCATATCATTCACAATGTACATTTGTTTTAATGAAAATGTGTAAGGACCAGACTACAGAGAACATTGGTGAATTTGTCTGTGAATTCCATGGCTTGATGTTCCATGTTTTCAGGACCCGTGGCCACTCCAGGACCTCAGCAGTATCCACGAGGGCCACAAGGGTATCCTGGCTCCCAGCAGCAGCCACCATACAGTGGCCAGCAATACCAGAACCAAAATCAGGCATCACCACAGGTAGGCTGTAGTAAGAAAATTTATGTTAAAGGTTATCACTTCGTAAATATGTTTATAATTTCTCATTGTATGCATCAGTTGATGATTTAAATATTCAGCATATTATACAGACAAGAATGTTATTAAAGAAGTGCTAATTCAAGTAAGTACCATGGTGGATAAGAAATCCATGTGAGCAGAAGCACCATCAAATTCATTCCAAATAATTGCCTCCCAAAGGAAGAGTAGGTTATCATTGGATTAGATATGTAGATATTAAAATGTATTTAAAATTAATACTATTTGATGAATGTGAATCTTTTTTCTATGGATAGTGTACACTATTGTGCTTATGAAAATATTTAAGTATCTGTGAAAAATTGATAAAATATGAGCAGTATATTATATTTCTCTCCGAACTCTTTCCACGTATTCCATCTTGATTCTTACCATACTTTGCACCAGAGAACCTGGGATTGTGGAATTTCAACACTCCAATTGTTGATGTATGGGATAGTTTAATTTGGAGGAACAGACTGAAATGAATGAAAAGGAGACATTTTTAAAAATTTATTAATATGTGGAATTAAGATGAATAAATCAGAGCAGAAGGCTTCAATAAATTAATTTTCATCCCATTCTGAAAAAGAGTGAGGCAGTATAATGTGAAGGATGGTAAGTTTAATTCCACATGCAGTGAATTTGGTTATCTAACAAAGGTTACACAGTAGTGCAAACAGCTACTCAGTCAAAAGTTTGTTTGTATTTAGAAAGCAGAGAGGAAACCACATGACACTTTTTTGTTACATTTTGTACTTATGAACCCACTGTATGTAGCAAGCTTTTTCATTATAAATCTAGGCACATATTATATTTTTATTTTATGAAATTGTCTACACTTAATTCTTAAAGCAAGATATTAGCTATTTAAAAAAAATGGCATTATGCTGATAACTGTTTTTGCTGTTCATTTTTAAACTAATTTCCTGCAATTTAAGTGACTAGGTGAAGGAAAATTAAATGATTATTTTCAAGATATACTTTCATCATCATAGCATTATTCTTTTTGATCTGATATAAACAGACATGCCAACTCTCCCGATTTAAGCGGGAGACTCCCGATTTTTCCTTCTTACGTTCTTGATGAACTGTTCAAATTGTGTACTTAGCTTAACATGTTAATAAAGTGTGACATTCATTAAAAATTGGCAAAGGGTCATAAAGGGATTAAGGTGCCATGCAAATATTGTGGTAATTAAAAGTGATTACTTCGTGATACACTTCTAAAAATCTCCCGATTTTTCATTTTTGAAAGTTGGCATGTCCTCCCGATTTTTCATTTTTGAAAGTTGGCATGTCTGTATAAATAATCTTCAAAATTTACATTTCAGGCCTCAGTTAGTAAATACTAAGTTTAATGCTTCAAAAATTGCCAAAGAAAAGCACTTCAAGTATCAGTAAAACCTTAGTAATTCAAAATGAAACGAAAAATGTGATTTTTCCCTGGATTTCCTGCGGAAAATAGAATTATTTGGCCATTTGTTTTGCTTGAAGTTTTCCATATTTGAATTCCAGTGAAATTTATACTATTATGATTTTTAAAAATTCAAATTTGGAGGACTCAACTTTTATTTGCCTTTTCTAATTTCTTGTCACCCACTCCAGTGTCATTTTTCACTCAATTCATGATGGACTTTATATTCATGGCACACAGTATCTGTTGTCGTGAAAGATTAATTTTATAGATGCAGGTTTCAGGAGTATCCTTTCCTGTTAGGAGAGTGGCTCTCTCAAGGATGATATTGTATTTTTGTTGCTAGTCATATCCTCCTCCTGTACAACAGCAGCAAGGATCTCAGCAGCCCCCCAGTGGATACCCTCCATCCTCACAGCCTTCTGGAGGGTACGGTGGACCCCCAGCTACTCAACCCCAGGGCTACGGGGGACCCCCTCAGCCTTCCCAAGGTGGATATGGTCCTCCAGCCACTTCTCAGCCACAGCCTAACTATGGACCCCCTCCCCCAACATCACAGCCAGGCTATGGCCCACCTCCCGCACAACCACCCCCCACATCGTCAGCCCCCACACCTCCAAACTCGACCGCCTCTTCCTCCCAGCAAGTTGGCTATGGACCACCCACATCCCAAGCCGGGTATGGAGCACCCCAACCAGGATATGGTCCCCCAACATCTTCACAGGGATACACAACTTCTGTGTCCACCTCGACTACTGCATCCACAGTCTCAACAGCTTCGACAGCCAATAGCAGCAGTAACTATCCCGGTCAGCAGCAGCAAGGTACATATGGTGGTGCTTCCGGGTATGCACCCCCTGGCTCTGCTCAGAGCTCCTACAGTTCACAGCCCGGTTATGGGCCACCTGTGTCGAGTCACGGTGGTGCAAGCGGCCCTCCGAATGGGCCCCCCCACCCTCCCTCGCATGCCCCCTATTCACAGGGTGGCCCATCGGCCGGCACCCAGACTTACCCCTCTGCACCAGGACAAAGCTACCAACAGCAGCATCCCACGCCACACCAGCAGCCACCAAATCAGTCGGCTGGGCCAGGCTATCCCCCTCCTCCTTCAACCTCATCCCCATCGCTGCCACCATCTTCCCAGCAAGGTGCCACCCCCACGTCAGGAGCAGGGTCCCAACCAGGAGGAGGGGGGGGCTACGGGCCCCCCTCGACACAGTCCCACCCATCATCAGCCCAAACGTACAGCGGGCAGCAACCACCACCCAATCAGGGTGCTCCGCCCCCACCGCCAGCTCAGCAGGGAGGTCAGCCTCCACCAGGATATGGGCCCCCAGGGGGCGGCCATGGTGGGTATGGAGGTGGACCACCCCACCAGCAACATCCCCCTCCTCCGCATGGGCAGTACCCTCAATCCTATCCACCCCCTCCTGGCCCCAGCGGGGGTGGCTATCCTCAGTATCGCACTCCTGTTCCTCCACCTGCAAGCGGTGGGCATGCCCCTGGACAGATGCCCCCACCGTCCGGACCGCAAGGTCCTCCCCCTCCCTCACAAGGGCAGTATGGTGGCTACGATCAGGGAAGATTCCCAAATTATCAGCCACCACCCCAGCAATGATTGGTCTCCCATCTTGCATCAAATAGAAGTCTGTCCCCTAAAAGATGAGGAACTTGCTCAAGTGTCCCTTGATGGGATCTCACTGCTTTGTTATTCCTGGGCAACTCATTGGTGTGTCTCTATCATGTGAGTCATGGTGTAATGTTTCCGTTTCTCCTTCAATTCCCTTGTTATGTGCTCTTGATGTGATGTGTAGCATTTTCTTGCAAGGTTGGTGAATTGAGTTTAATTTTACATGTACAAATGTGAAGACTGTTTTATTTGTGTATCCTTCTTTATGTGGTTTTATATACACTTAAAAAGTTAGCAATGATTTTTTTTCTCTTTTTTCAAAAGTATTTGAGAAGGGTGTTTTTTACCTAATAGTACTTCGCTTCTATTTTTAATTTTTGAGAAGTGTAGTGATTGGTGTATATGTATACATATGTTACTCAAAAGCTCTGGTATTTATCATATATGGACAATATAGGGTTTCTGGTTAGAATCATGTTCAGTCATGAGTGATTAATGAATGTATTTAGTGTAGGGATATCGCTGAGGAACATCTGTGGAGCATTTTTACAGGCTTCACTGGCAGCATTTCATATTTACCTGAAAGGAAGATGAGATTTTTCTCTGATAATGTAAAGAATGAGGAGTCATCCTAGAATTGAATATAAAGGTGAGGGCTGGGTGCAGACCAACATTTTAATACAGTGAAGAAAACCATTAAAAATACAGTGCTTACAGGATTCTTCTACACAAAAAAAACAGCAAAAATTATATTTTGTACTGTAACATTTCCATTGCAGTAAAAGATAGTGAAATAAAACTTGTATACATACTTTTATTTGTCTGAGCTCAGGGAACTTGTATATTATACCATAAAAAACATGAGAGTAATTGAGAGGCAATCTACATAATAAGATTTGGTAAGTTTCATTTTTCCAAGATTTGTTCGTGGTTTTGGCATCAATGATTCTTGTTGACTTCTGCATTCTCTTTGGATCATCAGTACACATTTTAGTTTGCCATAATAGTTCCATAGGCATTCCAGTCAACATTTTCAAGTCTTAGGTATGGCTTTGATTTGAAGATGTTAAGTGAAATTGAACCAGGCCAACACAAGAGGGTGAGAACCCAAAGAGGATGTAGAGGTCTTTACAGATGAACACCATGGAAAACTTTGGATGAATGATTGTTTTCAATCTCCACTTGCTCTTTCAGGAGGTGCTCCTCTGAACCACCTAACTAATGCATTCTTTTAATTTCTTGATCATTTCCCGCCTTACCAACCTTATCCTGAACACTGCAAAGAATGCTTCATAAGCTCACTATAAAATATTAGGGATAGGCTCCGTTAAAACACTAGCAATTCATGTTGATACCTGAAATGTGGTTTATTGGAAAATATTTTTTTATCCCTTTAAGCATACATATAATGGATCTAGTAGTTCCTCATGCCAAGTGTGGAAGGTTAAATTAAAATAAATTTCAGCATTTTTGAAGGTGCATGAAATGCCATTAGGGTTCTTTTTCCTTTTAAGAACTGTCTTGGTTTGTGAATATATCCAAATATTCCTATTGACTCCTAATATGAGGTTACTTTATGTTGTAAGAAAGTAATGAACTACATAGCAACAAAAAAATTACATTTATACCTTGATAAGTTGACACAATTATATACTCCATTTTATGTTAATCACAATTATTATTCTGGCACTTCAGTATGAGCGAATATTATGCAAACTGTAACTGACTATTGTGTAAATATATATATATTTTTTAATTGCACATATTATATTTTAGGGCACCTGCTGTGGTGATGTCCATGTAAATTTTTTGAAGGCCCTCAAGATTTATACCAGACAGATTGTCTTCCTTTTGGGTAATATGGTATGCTGTGGGGTAATGTCTTCTTTGGAGAGTACTCAGTGTTGTTGATGCTTTTTGTATTTCCTTGTGTGTTTTCTGGCCTTATATTGGAATATTAATTATTGTAAGATTCCTTGGAACATATTTATTTAACCTGCTATTAAACTTTGGAGGTTTGTTTTCTCTTAGTGCATAGCCTTTCTATATGATTTGTACAAGTTTTTTTGAACGTGCCAAATGTAATGCAACCATAAAATTTAGTATTGAATTTCAATGAAGAAAAGTGATATTTTCACAGGGTTTCCATGTGGGAAAATCAGGAAAACCAGGATTTTTACAGAATGGGAAGTATTCAAAACAAATACAGGATACTACACACATTCTTGGATTTATAACAGGGTTTCTTCCGAGGCGACATGTCACTTAGTGCATTTCCATGAAACATTCGGTCATTTTATGTTAGTTCCTATAGTTAAATGGTACATGTTTTCTTTGAAAAATTGTTACACACTGAAATAGATTAAAGCATATGTATTTCACGAACTTTTTGAGCATCAATAGTAGTTTGATTACAGTTAAAGTATCAATTTTGCCTGTAGTAATTCATTTAATGTGTTGCTGACCAAAGAAAACTTTTGTTTGCTTATTCCCTAACAAATATTTATAATGTAGTTTTTGAATGATGTAATTGTGATTCTAGGATCTAGATAATATAAGGCATGGAGGCAAGACTCAGACAAGATGGTGAAAAAATTGTGTACTGATTTAAATTTTAAATATTATAATGTTTTTGCACTTATTCTTCATGAACTTATGTTGATCAGTTTAAGGAATGTTGAGAACTGAAGACTGAACACTGTCTTTTGCATGAACGAGATTGAATGTACTGTCAGGATGAGTACAATGTGTCATAAGAAATGATTTCAAGGGAAAGCACACAACTCCCATCTTTTTGTCTGCTATCCATTAGTCTAAAATGCAACCAGAGGTGATTTGAGGTAGAATTTTAAGAACAATTATCCTCTTATTAATTAAAATTAAATATAACAGTTGGTTAAGTATTTTCACTTCAGTATTATTACACTTCAATTTTCCTAAATATTATTGAGGTGCACATCATGAAAGTTTATACATGTTGCTTGAGACATTTTCTTGGATACTTTGAGGTAATAGCTAGTTTTAAATGGTTATTATACAGAAATGAGGCATCATTAAATGAATAAAGGTGATTTTGATTTGTTGCTTTGACAAATTGACATTAAGCGAGTTCCTATGAAGCAAGTTATGCTGGTATTTGTAAAATATTTACTGAATCAATGAGGAAAGGTAAAAAATGCATAGTGAAAATTTCACAGGTTATCAATGAACACGTTTTAAAATTTTAGCATCATGTAGTTTAGGGCATCCGTCCATTTTACACTGGATGATATGGTCAAAATCTATCATGTTTATAAATAAATTGTAAAATTTTTAGAAAGTATATTTTCCCTTTCCACATTAATGTCTAATTTCTAAGTCTTCTACAGTCTGCTTTATCAAGGACTTCATTGGACCTGAATATAAAATTGTTAGCTTACAGATTGAATCCAGAAAGTTTCCAGAAATATTGAAATACTAGACAAACTGGTTCAAATCAGCATACAAGGAAGGAAGAAAGAATGTTCTGAGCTATGAAGGGTACATCTGTTCCATCCCCATGTCCGATTTTCAAACTAATATTTTTTGAAAGCTTCTATACTCATTTTACTACTTGGTTAATTTAAGAAACCTGTATTTTTATGGCACAAAAAGTATCACCTGACATGACATAGGCAATTTTGTAATTATTTTATGATTAATATATGCTAGCATTGTATAAATATTTCATTATGCATTTACAGTCCATTTCCAGTCAATCTTGGTTTAATTAGTTAGTCCAGGGAAATTAATGGCAAATATAGAATTGACTTTTATTTGAATAGGCGTGCATCATATGGTATGTTTGCTTAGAGAATTAAATTTTTCTTTAGAATATTTTAGGATAGAATAAAGGGAGCTATATCTTTAGTGCATAGCATAAAATGTACAGTTATGTATTTATGATGTGGTGGTTATCATATTTAAAATGCTTAATAAATTTATTACTAATGCCTGATCATATATATTAATCATTGCTAATGTACACCAAAGGAAAAGAGCAATACCCTATTTCTCACATTTCAAGGGACAGAAAAAATTTTCTTCAAAATAAACTTTTTGAAATTCTGTTCCATATTTGGGCAGTAAAATGAGGGTACCAATTTAGCCATGTATTAAATACCGGGTGCAACAACATGACTTCCTTTTTTCAAACTCAAAACGCTTTCAAAAAAGGAAGTTATGTTGCCGTACCCTGTGCCTGGCAAGTTTTTTCCTCAAATTTTTTGCTATTTAGGAAGGAAGGCCTTGGTGCTGCAAGGATTTAATAAAAAAAATATGAAAATGAACACATGTTCATAGGTTAAACTGGTGAACTGTGGACAACCATCCACTGGCCTGAGTGTAAGAAATCAGTGTAACTAATGTTTTTGAGCAGGTATTAAAACTATTTTTCTTCTCCTACTCTCACTTTCATTGAAGTGGGCCAAATAGATAATTTTGCTTCTTGAGCTGCAGCAAAATTATCCTTTAAATTGCATCATATTTTGAGTTAAGAAGTATCAAAATGATGAGTTTTTACTGGAAAGGAGTTCTATATTAGGTTTGCTGAGTCATCAACTTACGAGCTGGAACTTTCATTACTTAAGAGATTCTCATTGAGTCAAAAACTTAGCGTTTGAAACTTAAATCAATGTCTTCTGTGAGTTTGTAAAACTTATGTAACATTTTTGCTCATTTATATTCATTGTTGTTTTAGTTATGAACAAAAGTGTGCAATGAACAACAAATTTCTGGAAAGGCTAAACTGGAATATACAAATGAATAAGTATTTTTGTGAAATATACCATCACTGTTGGTTTCAACGTATTTAAGATATTGGAAACTTCAGTTAAAGAAATGAGGAAACCCAAGCCCTCTCTTTTCATGATGGCTTTTTGTAGCATGACTTCGTGTATGGCATCTACAATAATGTCAGCATGACAAATGAGAAGTATCACAATATTTTGTAGGCCCAAGGCAAATTGAGCCATGCCAGCCTTAGACCAACGTCACTATTAAGCAGAGGATATTGCCTTAGAATATAAAGAAATAAAGGTTTGTTGAGTAGGGCAGCGTATGAATAAATGTAAAAACTAAACCATGATTTAAGATTGTGAATACCTTGATTTAGTGTTTGAATAAGAAAATTGCAATGAGAGATGTCCCCACAACTAGGCATACTGGAGAATGCAGTTTTAGAATGTTGAGAAACATGCAAAGCAGAAACTATGTATACTCATTGTGATGCAAAAGTATAGAGTTAATTAGTAAGCATTATTTTAATATAGGTGTTTATCATCTTCCAGATTGCCCATCTGATTCTAAATTAATACAAAAAGGAACAATTTATTATGTTAATATATTCAACCTGATGGTATATTAGAATTTAAGTGTTGTAAGGTAGTGTTACCATCTTACTCCATTGAATCTGCCAATACCATTCAATTCACAAACAAGGTTGAATAACATTAAGATTACTGACTAAATAAACTTTATTTTTTCACACAAAAAAACTTTGATACTACTAGTTTCGATGCAAAAACAACATTTCTAATAGTTGATGAATGGGTTAAGTCATAATGTCTTATAGATAATGCTCACAATCTAATTTGTACATGCTATCAGTTGATGCAATATAGCTATAACAATTTCTAGTGCTAATCAATTAACATTGATATCACATTCTTGTTTTTGACTTAAGTTGTTACACTTCTTGAAAAACGAGCAATTTACACTTATTTGTTGAAAAACATTTTTGGTACAATGACTTAGGTTTTCATTGATGTAATATGTCACGACTGTATGAAATCAACTGGTATCCAATAAATATGCATGAAACCAATGGGATGGACATTTATGGTATTTGCCTATGCAAAAAGCAGCAATAAAAATGTAAACTGTTCTTAAGATGGTAATGCAGAAATATTGCTTTAGTCTTCCATGAAGCTTAATTATATCAAATTAATATATATGTACATAATTAGAAATATGTCATATATTTTTTACCAATCTTTTCCCAAATGAACAGGTTAGTTATGCAAGTTACACTTTCATGTTCTAGCCTATATGCTCTGGATTAGAGCCTATCTCTCCCTTCCATTAATTTTTTGTTTTTCTATTTTACATGAAATATTTCTGCGGACCATTTCTAGAAGTTATAAAAGTCAAGTTTTACTTGTATAAGTGCATCATTATGAAACAAAATGGATGACTTTATATTAAAAATTCTCACATTGTTGTTATGTAAGAAATAGAAAAGTATTTGTTATAGAAATTACATTTTGCATTATCTAGTATAGAAGCTGGATGAAGTCTTCGCCCAAATGTGTATTGTATTTTTTAAAAACCCGCCAAGTATTTTCTTTCAGACCGACTTTCTTAATCTCTCCTATATGACTTCTTAATTTTTATCTTAATGAATATTTTACTCATGCTATTTATCTTGTAGTCTCTTTTTTTCCTTTCCATTTTGTTCCTTGTTACATAATTTTAATGTAATCATAAAAGTTGCAGTGTAAACAAGTTATTACCTTGAGTACACCATGTGAAGACCTTACTTTTATTTATAATCACTTCCTGATTTGGATAAGAAGGCATGACTACCAAAATGTGACTAAGAAATCACTTAACTGACCTATTTTATTCATGTAAAGTGAAGTTCATAGCTTTAGACTGTGTAGAAGACATTTTTTCTTAGTTTGTATTGAGTATTGAAAGTGATAATTTAATATGGCACGGTTGTGCACAGGGTAGTTTTAGATCTATGTATGTTCCAATTCCATTAAGACTTCCTTTGTTAAGTTAATTATTTTTTATTCCTAAAATAGTTTTTGTCAAATTTGTAAACATGTAAGAAAATGCAAAGACATCAAATCATATATTTCTTATATGGTATTTAGAAAACACTGGTGCTCTCCAAGCTATGCTATAATATCCCAAATCTTGTAATATTTTCTTCTCATAGTACCTTTCAAAAACATTTTTAAAATCTCATGATATTGTTTGATGGTGCTATTGGTGTCATTGTCCGTAATTTCATATAAATAGTATTACTTGTTAGAAAATGCGATTGCTTCTTGACTGCTAGGTTTGTGATCACTCTAGCAACTCTTGTAATTTTTATATATTAATATGATATTGATATTTTCATTCTTAGAATTGTTTTAAACATTTTTTTAAAGTCTCTAGTCATCCAAATGTGTTCAACAGGATATCATGGGCAGTAGCAAAAGTATAGATTAATATTTTTGGAAGGCCAAAAGTAAATTAATTTGAAAACCATTTTCATGGAGAATTGGAAATATTTTGGCTGTTAAAAATTACTGTGAACACAAAATAATTTCTCTTTCCCAAGAGATGAAAATATTTTTCTTGGTGCTTTTTTGGTCATTCTATCCATAGAAATAATAATTTTAATTTTTCTACTCTTTGTCATTGCCTAATTGAATGGCCTGTGGTTTTCTGCTGGTCATTATAGTGGAATTAAATTATTTGTGTTATTTATGTTTTCTAATGTTGGAGTGATCTTATTATGCTCTCTGTAAATGGCAGTATTAGACATTGTGGTTATTGATTCCAGATTGATTTTATTGGCCATGGTGTATAATTATGGTTGTACCTTAGAGACTAATGTGCACAAAATGTTAAATGTGCATTGATTACTCAAATGTGAGCATTCCAAAATCCATGTCATAGCTGTATACATTATAATAGTAATTTTAGAATTTATTCCAAGTCTCAAGTCAAAAATGGGTTTTGTGTCTTCATTCATTTAAATTGATGTCAATACATCTGTCTCCTGGAATCAGTCTTTCTTTAAACAATTTGAATTATCATAATAGCTGTATTACAGGTACTTTCATGATATAAAATGTTTGATATGATAATAAATGTGCATTACAACTTGGGTTAAGTATGTATAGCTTTTTTTACTTAAATGACAATATACTTTCTTGAAACTAACTTCACTCTGATTTGACTTCTCCAAAATGGTGTTTGTTTACAATTTGTTTCCGGTGACAACCATGAAAAGTATAACAATTGCATAGCTAGGAAACCCAGTAAATTGGTTATGGAGATCATAAAAGATTGGGACTATTTTTTGCAGCGATCAAGGCAGGATTTTGACGCAAAATTTTCTCAAAAATTCCAAAATGATGTCACCTTAAATGATTTTGAACTTCTAAGAACCTTGGGTACAGGCTCATTTGGGAGAGTGAGACTAGTGAGGTGGTTAAATGATGATGGCTATTATGCAATGAAGGTACTTGAGAAGCAAAGAATTGTGAAATATAAGCAAGTTGAACACACACTTAACGAAAAAAGGATTTTGCAAGCTGTAAAATTTCCTTTTGTGGTGTCTATGAAGGTAGGGTTCTCTAACAATGATTATGTGTTTTTTGTGATGCAATTTGTAAATGGAGGAGAACTTTTTTCACTCTTGCGTCGCTTTGGAAGGTTTGAAGAAAATCATACTAGGTTTTATGTAGGACAAGTGATCTTAGCTTTGGAATATTTACACTTTTTAGATGTTGTATACAGGGATCTTAAGCCAGAAAACATATTAATCGATAGAAATGGATACTTGAAGTTGACTGATATGGGTTTCTGTAAAAGAATTAAAGGTCGAACATGGACATTATGCGGTACTCCAGAATATTTGGCTCCAGAAGTGATTCTCTCTAAAGGATATGGAATGTCAGTCGATTGGTGGTCACTAGGAATCCTCGTCTATGAATTGGCTGCTGGCCATCCACCATTCTATGCTCCCAATCCAATGAAAATATATGAGAAAATAGTTGCTGGTAAATATAAAATGCCACCCCATTTTGGTCCTGACATCAAGGATTTGATTACAAATATACTTCAAGTTGATTTAACACGACGGTATGGAAATTTGAAGAATGGAGTTAATGACATCAAGAATCACAGGTATGTTTGTAGTAGGTAACTTGTACAGTGACATTATAAAATATTTATGATTCATTGTTAAAAATAAAGGGACTGAAATAGTAAAAAAAATTTAAACTCAAGGATGTCTGTGTATCCCTGCCTTTGGTTCTGATTAAGGTGATATCTAAGCTGTGGACAAATTGTGGGAAACCATAGGTGGTACAGGGAAGGGCACAGGTCATTTTAATGTCAAATTAAAATTATGGTTGATGTGGACAAATTTTATACGAAGGAAATAATTAATTTTTCCTTTGGATCATAGAACTTAATATAAACACATGAAAATATACATGCACAAAGAATACATAGTTATAAAAATGCCATAATGGCATAAAATGCATGATTTAACAAGATAATTTCAATTTGGTTTTAAATGCTGGTAAGGATAAATGTTCTTCATATAAATAGAAAGAACATGCGTTAAGCAGCATGTATAATGTGGACCATTGCCAAATAGATTCAAAGGAAAGGTTAGTACTGCTCTGTACTTCTGGTATAGTTCTGAGCATAGATAGATATACATGAGTAGTTTCCATGCTTTATATAACTTAATTTCTATTGCACAAGATCCTTGAAGGTTCAATAATACTTGAACAACAAAATAACTTGATTCAGTTATCAGCATGAAGACTTGAAAATATTCTGGTGAGCAGCAGTATCCAATACCTATCTCACAATTTAAACTAGCATCAATGGATAAAAATAGAAGCAATTCAAGGAGTCATTACTTGCTAGAAATCCCAAATCACTCGCAAATTGCAATGGTGAAGTAATGTTCTCTGACCTTTTTTTCTAGCAATAACATCATGGAGAAAAGTCTAGCTGGGCACAAGTATGCCTTTTCTTTTTGTTCTTCTCCAGTAAAATGTGATAGGCTGACTTATTGTTTAAAAGGTCAACTTGACTGTCTTTGGGTCACATTCTGCCCTGCATACTTTTGTTTATTCAAAAAGAGAGGGTTTTATGCACATTTTAATTACTATTATTAAGAATTAGGTACTTCACAATGAATTTTTAATTTTGCTTCTTTGATCTGGGTTCATATTTACCCAATGATTAGCCTGAAGGTCAGCTTGACAGATGAGGGTAGAACTCACCTCATACAAAAATGCCACTTATGGTTTCCCAGGTATTTTGGTACCTATTCAAATGGTTTGGGTGAAGCTGATTATTTCAAGAGTCACCCAGGCCTTCCATATAGTGCCTGAATGCTCTATTAATCGGGATACTTCATGAGCAAATAATTAAAATATTGTTTCTAGATAAATCTGAAAAATTCAAATCTTCGGGTAGAATCAATGCTATTGGAAATATCAGAATGTTGATATTTTGGGGAACATTAAAATTTCATATGCATTGTGATCTCAATGAAGTTGAAAGCATGACTTCTCTCTCATGCAACTAGTTTCTGGATGTACATGGTTGTAAAATGAAGTTGACACTTGTCAGTTTTTAACTTCCTAGGTTCTTCCGAACTATTGATTGGTTGTCTCTTGTGAATCAACAAATGGAGCCACCGTTTCTTCCTAAGATAAAAGATGATGGTGATCCAGGTAATTTTGAAGTATACCCAGAAGAGTCCTTGCATGAGTCACCTCATGAGTTATTCATTAAAGAATTTGCAGATTATTAGAAAAAAGATGAAATCATCCCTGATACCTGGAATATCCATTCAACTAACTGTACAGTTTAGTAATACCAATATGTAAAACTTATATTCATATAATTGATTAATAATTATATGGTTAGTAATTTTAACTTGTCAGTATTACCACAGTGAATGTTTAAGATGCAAAAACACCTCTCCTTTACTATGGAGGCTTAATTTGTATTATTGATAAATATTGAAGTTAAATATGTAAACTTTCCTTTGTTTTAAAGTATTTTTAACTTTGTAACAGTACTTTTCATAATATGAAGTCCTGATCATTTATACCTGTTTCAATGAAACAAATGTAGTATTAAAGTTGTTGATCAGTGGAATAAAAATGCTTTTTTTTAATCAATGTACAAATTTGACTCATTGAAGACATAGTATTTGTAGGGTGGGATGATAAATTTCCATTGTCACTAGAAACCACATACCACAATTTCTTGCAGGTACAGTCAGCTGGCACTTGACGTAATTAGCTGACTTTTAACATATGCCGATAATACAAGAATACCATAATAGTGACATCTCAGGCAGGCTTCACTGTCAGGCATATAGTACTTTTCTTTATTTGTTGTGCATGTGTTCCATAAAGCTTTTTTGCATCAATTTTTGGGAGTACTTAATTATTCTATTTCTTTTATTGATAATATGGTTTGCAATGGATGTGAAGTATTGGACTTTATTTTCTGGATACAGCATCTCTGGGAACTCATGGTCATCAATCACTAAAATTATTAACTCTACCCTAAACATGTCCTCTCCCAGAAGTTATAAAGTTCCCTACTGAATCATTTGGAGATTTTGGGTATATATTACCTCCTGTTTAAAAATTGCCCAAGCCTTGATAAAAATACCTACATAATTTTGTCCACAGACAAGTTGATGGTCAATTGGTTTACAATACTTGGAATCTCATTTTAACAAGAATTCTAATTTTCTATAGTCTGATCTAATTCTTCTCTGCATTGTCCAGTTGTTTCATGTGAGGACACCTTGGAAATGAATTGGGTGTACCTCATTTTATTTTCATTTAGAGTTTTCAAATTGGTCCAATGTAAACTAGCCAAATCCCATGTCATGGAGGCAGTTCTTTGTCTAATATTTTTAGATGTAATACCCATGACTTATTGGTTGACAAATGCTGAAAAATACCAGTGAAAGAAGTCTGCACGCAATAAAAGTAGAAAATTCACGTATGACATTTTAAACACCACTAGAATTTACATAACTAATTATCACCAAAAAGGGAACATGTAAGATTCCCATTGATCTTCTCCTGGGGTATGTCAAAGTATGTACAAGTCCTGCTGATTATACCACTTCCCCTCACTCACAGTTTTGGGTATTCACTTACCTCCTCTTCTGCAATGCTGATTCAGAATCAAAATGACCTCATTTCCTATCAATTTATTTTTAGTTACCCTTATAATCAATTTTGAAAAGAGACAAGTTTGATTGTGAATTCTCATTTATTGAATATGTAACAATTAAGAGGAATATTCAAATTAGAGTATAAAACAAACTGGAAAAATCCTGTTTGTGGTAAAGATCAAAACCTATGACATTCACCTTTATTTTTAGATAAAATTTTGAGATATTTCTATTACCTGCTAAACCCCCAATATGGGAGATGCCAAAGAGATCTGTCACTTTCCTAAGCTACTAATTTCATTGCTTCCCAACAAAACTAAGCATTCAACTTAAAATATACATCAAAGGTAAAATCACATTAGATTAAGCTTCTAGGTTTGGAGAGAGGCCACCTAAAGTGATTGGTTTCCTATCCTAATTCATATATGCTCATTGCATGGAGATGACTGGCTTTCCCTCTCTTAAAATAGGGACTAGAGGAGGGAAGGGTAGGTATCTCTGTTGAAGAATCCTGTGAGGAAAGGGAGAGGATTTTTTAATATAGCCTGCTACAGTTACAGAAAAATCAGTGACTCCTGCAGAAGTATGTAGGTGGGGGTAGAGCTCACTTAGCAATAAGCTGAACAGGTTATGAAACTTATGTATCAAAGTAGTGGGGCTAGTTCCTTTCTCTTTACCACCTATAATTTTCAAAGATCTGGCGCCCGAAAAAACAAATTACATTTCAGGTGAAGCTGAGGGTGCCTAATGCACCCTCAGGAATCTCCCAAGGCCCTCTAGCCAATAGTACAATTATCCACCCACTGGATAAACTTGACCCCTTGTGCAGGCTTCAGCCCTAAAAATTGCCAATCAGTCTACACTGACCAACATAGCCCTAAAGTGATGGAAGGGATCTTAGCGAGGTAGTCCTGGCAATAAAATGTCCATGGTACCATGATGCCTGTGGTATAAGTGTTGGCCATCTGGATCAGTTGGAGGAATGAAGTCATCACACAGCTGAGGATATGGCAAACAATCCTGGCCCTCATATGCCTCGTGTAAGAGAAAATACAATTTTAACTGGCTACCATCCCTGTAATTGCAATAGTTACTAGCATCTGTGCAGGGAACTAGACATCAAGGGAAACATAGATTGCATTCCTGATGACATCCCGTCCCTGATCATCTAAGCTGAATTGATATAATTTTTGAAAGAAACTAAACCATGCAATTATATATAATTCACCCTACCACATTGCAAATGGTGGCCTAAACACTGTCGGCAGAAAGGTCCCAAGGGGCACGGTGAACATCATTGTGCCTTCAATAACTGTAGAGAAGCACTCAACTCTGCCTGCAAAGCAAAGCTGATGAAGTATACTCTCACCGGACGACAACATGTGGGTGCGCTCACAATGAGCCACTTATACAAGGCTTACAATTATTTTTAAGTCTTGAAAAAAGTACGCAAGAATTGAATCTGCCTCTATTCTACTCATACCTTCCGCCAACGTCTAGCAGATCTCTCGTTGACAAACGACGCCCGTGACAATTGAAGAAGGAATAACGCATTGCCGCGTGAGCACAAAATGTATACAATACGGTGCAAAGTTTTTATGGTGTTTATTTTATTTCTTGTTCTTCACGATGCGTCATTCGAAGAAAGTTTAAATGACATAGACCCTATAAACACCCTGGTTTGGGGGCCAGGACTTAATCCGAGTCAAATCGTCATGCCAGCGCGTTATTTTTATATCCATGCTGTAAATTCCAAACAAATAAGGTAATTGTGTGCATTTTGACTGTCTTAAAATGGTTATTTGTCTTCTTTACTTGTCCATTTGTTACCCTTTCGTTGTATAGACTGAAAAAATCCCCAGGGGATGTGTTTTCTATTGAGATCACCGGAGATTCCGAAGATAAATCATGTCAAGCGTGGGTGAATGTATTGGACCGTAAAGATGGAAGCTTTATTGTTAGATATAAAGTTTATAATTCGTGTTACAATTTCCAAATACATATAAAGTACAATGGTCTGAAGGTCGCTGGCTCTCCATACTCGGCAGTCGGTATGTGGGGACATTCCAATCAACCATAATATTGATGCATGTTATCCAATATCTGTAGTGAATTTGCACTGATAATATTTATTTCAGGAATGGTGCATGCTGATGAATGCGACTGCCCGGTGAGCAACTTTGACAGTTGGTTTGAACGATATGGATGCACAAGTGAAAACATGAAAAAGATGCAATCAGTAATCACAAGCAATTTAAAGCCGTTTGAATCTGTCAATTTTACAGCAACCCGTCGCCATATTCGTGAGAAATTCAACCATCCTGGGAGCGTCAGTATTTGCAACTATGTGGTGAAAAATAATCAGGTACTGAATTTAATGGCAATATTAATGTCTAACCTGAAGGTGCTTAGGGCGTTTTCCCTCATTTGTTATGCACTGTTTTTAAATGCATATAAAATTGACTATAAACTCATACAGCGTATATAAACCGCTACTTTTGGGGATGCTCCCCTTTAAGAGAAGGCATATGCCAATGTAATTTCACAAATGAGATAAAGTAGTTAGGTGCCAATGATTAACAATTTTCCAGGTTCAGAGGATAGCTTTCATTTTGAACATTATTATAATAGTTTGATTTGAGTTAATCCTCCAGACAACGCTATTTTTTCATCAAAGTCCAAACACTATGGGTGGTAACAACCTGTTCTTTGTTTTAGGTTTTTAGAAAGTGCTATGGACAGTATGTCGGATTTAAAACTTTTATGGACGAAATTTTGCTTTCCCTAGCTCGAAAAGTAAAACTTCAAGATTTCGAACTTTTTGTTAATCTTGGGGATTGGCCTCTAATAAGGAAGGAAGATGCAAATTCAAAAGAATCAACTACTATACCCATGTTTTCATGGTGTGGTTCGAAGGACACGTATGACATTATCATGCCAACGTATGACCTCACGGAAGCCACTCTTGGGTGCATGGGAAGGTGACTATTTTAATTGATTCTTGGCTTGTATGTTACCATATGAATGTTTGAGTGTGTGATTTATGGATATTTATATGTTGAATATGTAATGGAAATATAACCAAAGGAGGTCATACATGCATGACCCAAGTCCTTTTCATTCAGCCCTCAACATTTTTTTTACTCTATATCTACTCAACAGGGTTACCTTAGACATGCTCTCAGTCCAAGGAAATGTTGAATTACCTTGGGAAGAAAGAATTGAGAAAGGATTTTGGCGCGGGCGTGACTCTCGTCTTGAGCGACTCCAGTTGGTGGCCCTCTCTCGGGAGAATCCTGATCTTCTGAATGCCTCACTTACTAATTTCTTTTTTTTCCGAGACAAGGAAGAAATCTATGGACCCAAGGAGCCTTATATATCCTTTTTTAAATTTTTTGATGTGAGTCCTGAGAATATCTTATTCCAAATATCTGGTATGCCCATTTACCTATATCAAAGCACTTGATTTCTATGAATGAAACAGAACAGAGACTCCGTAGCCCAAATTGATTTGGAAAGTAATGTTTCAATAACTGTCTTAAAAGTAGGTTGAACTCATGATTCCAATAATTATTTATATAATTGAATGTAGTCATATTTTTTGTGTAAATAGCTCATTTAAGTCACACTAATATTGTCTCCCAATTCATCCCGAAGTTTGCTGTAGAAAATGATAGCGTATTTTATTGGAAGCATTCTAACAAATTATGTGAAATTAAAAAGCATGCACCATACATATTCTGATGATGTGTCTCTTTCAGAGTTAAGCACCCAGATGAGATCACTCATCTTTGACATTTTTCTCTTCCTCTACCTTCTTATTCACCTCATTCCACTCTTCTTTTTTTTCTCAATCTTTTACTGTCTTCTGTTTGAAAGTTATTCAGTCTTCTAATGTTGGTAAATGTGTTTAAGATTTGGTTTTTTCCCTGCCTTAGATTGTGTTAAAGTCATTGTGGGTTTTCCTCTGGGTATAATTTAAGATGCCAATGTTTTGATGGCTAACTCCATCATTGCCCTCTGTATGTTGTTACTGGGTCATCTAGTATTTTAGTTTTAAAGGTATTATTTCCATGATCAGGGGTGGGGGTAGTCCAGGGGTAGAGTTTTGGATTACCCACTGTAGGCCCCGGGTTCGATTCCCGGGCAAGTCTCTCTGGGTACCCTCAGCTCCACGCAAGCTAAGTGATTTTTCAGGTACCAGATCTTCCTGGGAAACCATAACCAGCACAGGGTAAGGAACTGGTCCCCCTACCCTGATGTGTGAATATTCACATGCCGTCGGGCTTAGTACTGGGTGAACTTTGCCATCACCTACCAAACCAGCTTCAAGTTGTCACAAGGAAGAAAATCCTAAAGCCAATATAATACTGAAGAAGAACTCCAATACCGGTATTTCGGTCACCAGGTGACCATCTACGGGGAGAAGAATCGAATGGGAACTTGAACTTGGAAGAAGACTATGCACCAGGCACTATCCAAAGTCAAGTGAGTGTTCAGGTCGGGGGGTGAGGTATATGTACCTGGAGGGGCAAGGGGGGAGGGGTTAAGTGATGGTCGGTAGGTGGGGGGAGTTTGTTGAGGTCACGTGGGAAGGAGTGGGGGAAGAGTGGTGGCTATTAGGAGGGGGCTGCCTGTTTTTGAATTCACCAACGAAGTTAAAAAGTGAACTGTTGATGATGCCTAGTTCATTGTTCATAAGTTTATTCTTGTTTAAGTGAATGTGTAAACTACACTACTACTACAAACTCCCCCCCACCTACCGACCATCACTTAACCCCTCCCCCCTTGCCCCTCCAGGTACATATACCTCACCCCCCGACCTGAACACTCACTTGACTTTGGACAGTGCCTGGTGCATAGTCTTCTTCCAAGTTCAAGTTCCCATTCGATTCTTCTCCCCGTAGATGGTCACCTGGTGACCGAAATACCGGTATTGGAGTTCTTCTTCAGTATTATATTGGCTTTAGGATTTTCTTCCTTGTGACAACTTGTTCAACAGCCAATAGCTCCATTTCCTCTAAACCAGCTTCAGGTTGATTACTGTGTTTATGGTTAGTTCCATGATTATATATCATCATATAAGAGGATAATGGTAACAGTATATTACTATGTTAGTATATATAACAACAATGATCCAGAATCCCCACTTTATGAATAGTTTACTCTTCTAGGCCAGTGGGAAAGACAGTTCTACAAAGTTTGTGGCAGAGGCATCATTTTTGTCAGCCTCGCATATACTCTGCTTAGGTTCAAGTCACGTTTTATTGGCTGTTGCTCATGTTCTCTCTTCTTGTTCTCAGTGTCTTATTTTATGGAGCAGGAACTGCCACAATTGGATAATGCAGATCCTGTATTTTGGTTTAAATTTGAGAAACATTGAGAAACTGACCCCTGATCTTCCCAGAGAAAATCATTTATCTGTGACCATACACACCTATTACATACACTACACTAAGGCTTGTGGTGCTGCACACCATCTATCTTCCTGCCTGGATGCAATCTTCTCTCAATCTTATTGTCCGCATTACCATTCTCTTCAAACAGCAGTGTACTCAAGTATGTAAACTCATTCACCTTGTCCAACATCTCTTTATTCACAAATAGAGTATTTTCAGGCATGATGTGGTGGAATTCTAACATAATAAAGAGGAGTTAGTAACAATTCTCCACTAGATAATTATCTTTTGGAAAATTTTTACTATCTTCTCTTTATTATCTCTTCATTCATTACACACCCACTCAATACCTACATAACACAGAGAGGTGCAATGACTAGCGGTTAAATACATATTTATTCCAGATAGAATCAGGGCATGAGAGAAAATATTTGAGAATGATATTATTTTTAAAATTCATTGTCGAAAAACTGTGGATATGACTTATTTACAATGATATATAATGTGCAAGTAAACATTCTATTAAATGCTAGCTTAATAGCATCATGTCGCATGAAGAAAACTTGACTCCTTTGGGCTGGGTAGCCTTGTTTGCCTGACTTCTATGCTTACTCACAAACTCCTTATCCATCAGACCAAAGCAAAACTTTCTCACTTACCATTACCTCCAGTCAGGCACCTGTGACTGGCAGGATAGCCTTTTGCATCAGGCAACATATCTTCAGTCCTCTTGCTATTTTTTTTGTTTGTGGTCTACAAGCATGTGTCGATTACTTTTCAGCCTACCCTTGTACATGAATGAACTTTCGCATGACAATATAAACTGTTATAAAATCTGTAAGTCATAATGGTTTTGACTTCAAATGTATGTTTTTAATGAAAAATCAGGTTTAATAAATAATAACTATCCATACTAGTACATTGTCGACTCTGTTGAGTACGGATGAATGCATATAGCTTCTCCTTTCATCTGAGGTCTTCTGCCGTGTCCTTCACTTTATGTGGCAGGCATCCCTTGCTGTGAAGAGCTCTTAAAATAAGTGATAAGTGAGAACACGCATCCAACAACACCACAAAAATATCATTAGAAGATTGGGAATATTAGAAGGAATAAGGAGATGATTGATAAAGAATGCATTGCAAATATGTATCAGGCATGTATGCTGGCTGTCTTAAGTTTTTGGGATCTCATGTACCTCTGCTTGCGATACTGTGGTTCAAGTCTTGATCATGGTGTACATTTTTTTGTTTTTGGATCATATATCATCCATTTTTCATGATAACATTGTGTATGCTTTTGACAGATTCAAAGAACCGCAGGAGATGTTGCGGCAGGGACTTTGAGTAATTTGCTAATTTTGGTTAAAATGCAACCTTTTGTTGTATGGTAACATAATATATTTTTATGTACCCATGGTTTCCTATTTTATTTTCTCCCCATGTGTACTTTAAAGGAGGGAAATTCCCTTGTGTCCTATTTTTCTTTTACACACTACATATCAAAGAGTGGCTTCCAGATGTTAGTTGGAAAAAACCAAATTTAAGGTAACCATTTCATGGCGAGAAAAGCTAAAAAAAAATATTTTTGCCCAACATGGTTTAATATTTCTTTTTTCAAATTATATGCACTTGTGTGACATTTCAGAGAATTTCTTTCCATTTTCAACTGAAACATTTTGGATGCATATCATTACTCTAGTTCTATTGAGACATACTATGGGAGCTCCATCAAGTTGGCTTTATACAAAATCATTCCATGTCTAATGGAAATAAATATATGTGATGTCCCTGAAAGCCATGACCATTCCTTCATTACTGTAATACTTGAGCATAGGCTTAATAATACTTTAAGTAAAAGGTATTATATGAGGGTGTCTTAAAATAACTTGCAATAACTGAAAAGGGGCAAAAATAATCAAACTAACTTCCTTCCTTCCTTTCATTTTTCTACGTGTTCACCATATACATTCAGAGAGTTATCCCATCTCTTTACAAATCCTTGATAGCCAGTAGCAAAGAAGTCTTGTTTGCTGTTGCAGCTTAATAGGTGACCTCTACAGCCTCTATAATGATTTTTCAGAGGTTTTAGAAGATTAAAATCATCGGGGACTAAGTTTGGATTGTATAGTTAATGCTCTTAAGTGTCCCCGTTGAAATGTTCATAACAGCTGTTCTTCTATTGTACACTCTTTGTGTGTTGTGCTTTTCGTCTACACTCATACAACACATCTGCCATCTTGCACTGGCTTCCATTGACTGAGTGACCGCAAGATGTCATAGCCTCTATGACAAACATGCAGCTGCTTTAGAAAGAAATAAGCACTTTGTGACTTCCACACTTTTAATATAAACCGGCCGGTTTCGGCTGTTATGCCATCATCAGGTGGTGATGGCATAACAGCCGAAACCGGTCGTTTTATATTAAAAGTGTGGAAGTCACAAAGTGCTTATTTCTTTCTAAATATGATGTCCTTCCACAAAACAAAAGCTTCTACCTTCAATTTAATGCAGCTGCTGTTTGTTGGCAAAAATGTACACGTAATTTAAACATGATTTACAGTAATCTGATATTTGTCGCTTATGTATTGACTTACCCTCATTTATGTTGTATTAAATGAATATTATTCACTCAATATTATCTATTTCTCTCAAGCATCCATATTCTAATGATAACAAAAACTGGAGGGTTGCATTTCATATCTGCATCATGAAGGGGGCCTGACTATGTACATATCATATTTTCATCTTAAAACATTGGAAATTTCCTCATGGCAGAAGTCTCTAACCTAGAGCCGATGATGGATCAAACAATAAAACCCACTAAATACTTGATGTTATCCCTTGAAATTTGAATCAACTTTCTACTGTTTTTTATGACCATAGGGGGCTAATGTTTTAGAGTATGTGGCCTGCCAACACATTTGAACTGGATAGTCTACTCCCCAACAGAAACAGATTTCCAAACCCTTACCATATAATGAAAACTTTGTTGCAATTTTCCACTGTTAAAAACTGTTAAATTTAACAGTGGAAAATTGCAACAAAGTTTTCATTATGTCTCGATTCCACAATATCACGCCTGATTCTTCACTTTTCGCCCTTACCATATATTTATGACAAAGGAAGATTTAATTTTTTATGAAGAATTAAATTGTCATTGTTCACCATAATAACTTTCCATTGCAGTATAAATATCAAGTATGCCTCGATGGGACTGTTGCAGCTTATCGCATGCCATACCTTCTTGCTGGCGGATCACTGGTTCTGAAACAGGATTCAGATTATTATGAGCATTTTTACTCTGAACTTATTCCCGGAGTGCATTATGTATCGATCAAGTCAGATCTTTCTGATTTAGTTGCAAAAATTAAGTGGGCCAAAACCCATGATAAGGAGGCAAAAAGAATCGGTGAAGCTGGAAGGGAATTTGCTGACCAGAATTTAACTCCCCAGAGCATATTTTGCTATCATGCAGCCCTCTTTAAGGTATGTCACTGATAAGTTTTCTGTAATTATTATGCTAAGGGTAACCTACTTTGTGCACACCAAATAAAATCCACTACAGTTATAACAATTACATGAATCACTTAGTGAAGAATTCTGCGGTGTGCAGATATTGAAGATCTAATTTTCCGGGATTTACTCTGCTTTGATCCATATTTCTGGGGCATCAGTTTCGTCGATGTTGCAGTCAGTATCTTCAGACCTTCTGGCCTGACTATGCTGACTGCAAGCCAGGGAAACTATTTTTACAGAAATATGAACCAATGGGATTCAATCTTGGAAGAATTAGGTCTTCTATTGTATGAATTAGTTTAATAAGAGGAAGTTTAATTGATTTTATGTTTTAAAGTTTACATATTTTATATGTATGTATTTGGATTTGGTAGCCTGTTGAGGTAATTAGAAGTTTTTCCCCCAGGCATGGAGTACAAAACTGGTTAGTCCTGTGAAAGTCCTCAAAGGCATGGGTCAAGCAGTACAAAAAGAACAGGCATCAAAATTGATCAAGTGTACATGTCCTGTAAAGAAAACTGAGGAAAGTAACAGGACATCAAGGCCTAAGAAGGAAGTGAATAGTGAAGGAAAAAGAGATGAACTTTGATGGAGGAGAGGCTAATTTCCATATATTCCGATCTGCTGCCTTCTCTTTGTCTGTGATCTTACTCCAATTTTTTAATACTTTTGTTGAGGAGTTCCCTAATGTGGTGATTATGCTGAATGCATATTGGCACAAGTAATTTGAAATTATTTTCTTTCTACTGATCAAAGATCTCTCAAATTTAAGACTGCTTTTGCAGCAAGGAAGTTTATGATAATGTTTTCATATTAAGAATTCTTATTTTTCAAATCGCAATCTCATCTTTCATTGTTTGCAAGGACCAAAAAAATATTGGAGTTAACTCCAATATTTTTCCAATGTTTTTTACCTCCAATACTCTTTCAGTTAACCAAGTTATTGCAGTAAAATTTCAATGTGGCACTTCATTTTGTCCTGGCCAAATTTTTGTGAGAATATGGTGGAATTCGTCCAATTTTAACTTCCCTTTCACCTGACCCATCTAACTTCAGCCTAGAAGATTCTTCAGAGTTGAGGTAAATTGGTCAATTCTCAACTAAAGTAGGTTTATTATTCAATTTTGATGTAGTTCCATTTTCTTTGCCACAAATTTAAAAAACTGATCAGAATTTACTCCTTGTGTCCATCCAAAGAATAGGTCATACATAAAAAAATTGAATTTTTAGCATGTAATCCAGTGGATTTAGTACTTGATTTTTTTATAATGCAACAATTTCAGAGAGTAAAAATCATTCGCCTTGACCGGGATTCGAACCCGGATCCCTCGATATCCTCGATAAACACACATAGCGGATGACTCCGTTAATAGTTACTGTTGTGGCATCTCCCGCAGTGTCTTGAAACTTGATTTTTTTATTTGACAACTAATCCATTAACAGCCAAGCTGGCACTTATGTAGGATTATTTTAAAAAATGTGGCAACTTGGGGAATTCCTATCACCCAAGTGCTTGGTGAAGGAAATACATGTGGACACCCATGACTTTAAATTAGCAGGGGAGTGGAGTGGACCCTACTATTATCGAGGCTGGCATTGGCAATTACGTCCATTGTTATTGGAGTATACATTTTTTGTTAAGGGAAAGTAGTGTGCTCCTGGCAGCAAATAGATTTCCTTGCTGTCACAGTAGAAAATGAATGGATATAATAATTTATGATTCTAATCTCACAGTGTGATGATAGGTTTGGTGACCTCAAACAAGTGTTGGCAATCTGTCTTTGTCTAGAGCAAGGCCAAACTGTCAAATGTTGCAGGAGCAGATGTACCCCATTGTTGGATTCCCTAAATAATAAAAGTTGCATTTTACTATCCAAGTAAAAAGAAAATCTAAGGGAAAATATTCCATTATTCAATGACCCGAAACAATACCTTATGAGGATTGAATTTCGCCCATGAGTCATGAGCTGCCGAACTCTAGTCAAAAACTTAAGATGTGTGGCAACCACTGACCAAAATTCATCCAATTTGGTATTGTTTTGCACTGTAATAATCGAGAGAAGTGGATAACCTTGAGGAAATAATTTAAATCTCAGCTATGCTTTAGACTTTAGACTCATTAACATTGAAGAAGAAAGTTCCAAGAAAATATATATCTGAAGAATTACTCTGATACGAGTCATTTGATCAAGTGGTGACGATCATCAGTAAGAGAATTGTGTCTGGGTGGAAAAAGTATTAATTTGGGAAAGAGGTTTATGTCAAAACAAGACTCAAAGTGAATTAAAGGTGCTATTACTTAAGGGGAAGTGTAACTTCTCTCAACTGGCCATAAAGAAGGTGGGGATCCCCCCATGTTATACCCTGACAACTGGTCAAGTAGTCATTGTATAACTGACCATTAGACTGAAAATAACAAGTAAAGTGCAACTGAATACCAATATATAAAATCTTTATGAGCTACAATAGCTATTAATTATTTGCATCCATCAAACATCTTTGTCAGAGTAGCCTGATACAAACTGTGTTTGTGTTCCACATGCTTATTCAGTTGTACAAGGATGACATCATTTGAATCTTCCTGTTGCCATTTCACCTCTACCCTGGTACCATGACAACTTCATCTAATATCCCACCATGAATAGCTCACTTTCATTAATACCTAGGGGAGGAATTCAAAAGTTCCAAAATATTTGTTTCACTCTGAGAGCTCTAAAAAGTTTAAATCCAACAGGGCCTTTTCCCAATGGTTCTTGGTTCCAAATCTTTGGAAAAATGTTACCACATATTTACTGTATTTGATGGCATATAAGACATTTTATTTAAATTATGTTTAAAGAAATCACCTGGGTCTTATAAATGAAGGTTCGAACTCCATGGCTTAGCATACAATGCTATTGTTATTTTTACTTCAGATGATCAGTACTGCCTATTTTGACTTAGATGTACTTGCCATGCACATTTTACCATGTACAAATAGTGGTGTGTCCACTGGGAAATCGTGGAGTATTTCCATAATTGTCGTGATACACCTCAACAATGATAAAAATATTGTGAGGGAGCCAGGTGCTGCTCTCTTGAGCTCACTATTTTTAGTGATTGGTACAAAGTTGATACGCTCACTAACTAGGTACAGCTAGATGTGTGACCACGTTTCAATAGTAATAGATGTTCCATCCAAAAATCTGTCTCATTACCATAACCTGTGAAACTAAACCTAATCAACTTTATATTATCAAATAATAACTCTACCAAGTCCTCCTGCAACGTCTATTGATAATCTTTTTCTTTCCGTCTCTCCAAGTCCTCAGAATCCAAGTAATCCCAAATACTGTTTTCATTTATCTGCCATCCATATCACAGTGTTTGTTCTCTCTTCTGTTGCTGTCTCATAAATAAATGTACTTAAATTTATAACAGTGGGTCACCGAGACTCTAATTAGGGACTTGACCCCTTATTATCATGTAAGTTACTAAAAAGACTACTTTGATAAAAAATCTCCAAAATGACAAAGATTATCATAAGAATGGATAATGTATATTGCCTGTGTGTTACCTATCTCTCTAAAATTTCCTGCTCCCTCCCTTTTGTCTCTGCCTTCCTCACTGCTAGGTATAATGTGTTCACTATTAGTATATTTTGAACATTGGTGCTGGCAAGAGGTGGTATCCAACTCTGCTGCTGTTAGTTACTAGTGTCTTTCAGCAGTAAGATGTCCCATATTTGACTTCACACAAGTGTAGGCAAATTCATGTATCATCCTGGCAAGTCCAATATTCCCCTCCCTCCTACTTTGGCTATCGGAATCTTTCTCCTGATGTTTTATTTGTTGATTACAATTGTTACACACTTCGCTATTAAATCTAATTTCCACTCATTCGCTGTGGAAGAAGTGTCCCATAAATTCCATTCCTCGAATGGGCCTTCACTATCTTCTGACAATCTTCCAACACTCAAACATCATGATTTTAGTTACAGCTTAAGATAACCAGGATAGTGCATTAATTTACTATGGACATATATTCATAAAAATGCAAATCCTTAGGAATAATGTAATTAAAGTGCAAAATAGGTAATTATTAGAAGTTTGTTATAACCTGTGCTAGCTTTCAGTATTATGAATAAATAAACCTGGAAAATGGTCTTTTTTAATCTTTTATGTATATATATTACGATAACTTGAAAGTGGTCATCATATAAGCATGTTATATATGATTAGGTTAGGAAGGTATGGGAGAAAAATAATAAAATATCTTTGTGCACATCCGATTAATAAAATGTTCCAAATATTGTTCTCTAGAATTGTCTTCCAATATTAGTTATTGTTTTACCTATAGAACATTTTATTTTATGATGCATCCAATTAGAATAACTAATTGTTGAGAGAAATCCACCATTTTATAAGAAAAAAAGAGTATTCATATTGGAAATAAAGGATATTTTTATTTTATGCGATGGCTCTAATCTTATTTTGAGTTTCCTGTAAAACTTTTTAATATTTTGTGTGTCCCATGTATGTTTTATGGTACAGGCATTTTGAAGGTTAATAGCCGTTGTACAGAATATGATATTAAATCAATGTGTATTTAATGTGAAAAATGGGTTGTAGGAAGTAAATCTGTGGAATAAGTGCTTTTCCCTTAAGGTTTCAATATGTGATCACCAAAATTATTTTTATGTATTAAACTGCTTTGGTATCTGTGCTAGATAGAAGGTGCTATTGGTAAACTGTTGTTTTTGTATCCCATTTTTCAAAATATGGTTTTAATATTTTTCTAATAGTGTTTATTGATATTTCATTTTCATTCCTTTGCTTTTGTTTACTCATCTTAGTATAGTATATGTTTTCATTGATTGATGAATTGATTAGAATTGTGGCCCATGCCAGTGTTGATATAATTTGTTTAGACTCACAAACCCAATATCATCATATACACATAAGACTTTGATAAATGATCCTCTGTGCCACATGCAACTAAATTTCTGCTATACCAATTAGAATTAAATGCTTCTCAGCATTTCAGATGGCTTCTGTCCATTTATGGATATATCTTTGAAAAGATGGAACTTGTTTATTCATTATGGTTTTGGGCTACCTTAGGCTCTAAGTGATATTTGAGGTAAAGGAAGGCTGGCTGTTTTAGTGTGTACTCAAAATCACATTTTTTCCATCAAATGGGATTTAGGTAAGCCATACACTGTTGAGCCAGTTGTGTCACAGCTGACCCCTGTGTTTCTCCGCTCTATCAAAGATTATGTTTCCAGAAATGTTTTTCTGGCTTGTAACCCAGCAGATTTCAACATATTCCCCAGATTAGGCCATTTTATACCTGCCAGTATAACTAAAGCTGGTGTGATTTGCACAATTGAAAGTGAAGCACTTTTAGAAATGCTTGACTGTTCTGGAAAACTTGAATAAATTTTACCATTCATAGTTTTAAATAATTTTTGCATAGACTGAGGTAATGAACGTTTTGGTTGTGAATATGTGTTTTCGCATATCTCTCTATAGGGACAAATATGCATTCTGTTGGGTTAGAATCATGGCTTGAAATTCCACAGAAAAAAATTAAATGGCTCAAGCAGTATCTTTCCACCTCTATGTCTGTGTCCCTATCCTGTCAGTGTGTGGTACATTTGGTGTGATTTTTATATAGTTGAAATGGCTCTTGGTGAAAGACATGTGTTTTACTTTAAGAAATGTGAATACAAACTATGTACAATTAGTTCCTCCACTCGACATGCCCTGGTTTTTGTTTTAGTTAGGTGATAGGCTAAAATATGAGATAGTTAACAACTGTGAGAACTTTGGGTATTGAGAGCTGCAGTGTGTTAACCTGCACAACTTGGATTTTTTTGTCATCTTTTACAAGAACTGCCTAACAACTTCATTTCACCTGCATGACATGACTTGCAAGAGAAAACTTTTATCACCCCTTATCTGAAAAGATGCTCCAATGTTTCAATAGAATTTTTAGCATTGCAGTTCAAAGGTATGTAAGTGGTGCACTTGTTAAGAATTATAAAAGATGTTAATTGTGACCGAGTTACCTTTCACTATAGTTATCTGTGCTTTCTCATATTCATTTTTGACATTTTTGTAAGAATGAAAAAAAGTTTCCCACCCATAATGGAAGTAACCCTGCTACCTTGTTTTCCTATTTCCATTGCATCGATGTATTGGATAGAGATACTCATTTTTAATCATTACAATTAAATCTGAGCAGAAATTTCCTTTTTCCTTTCTAAACAGAAAGTTTAGAGTAACACTGCTGTGCCTGCAAGCAGAATATTCTATTGTCTTGTTCTCAAATTGACTAGTAGTTGCTGGGTCATGGTAATTGTAAAGTTTGCTTTGATTAATGACTGACGTGATAGTAGTAGTAGAGTTTAGGCTGAGTGAATTCTCTGAAATGTTCTTCATTATCATTCTGGATCAAGTTTTCCTCCCATTTAAGGGGCAGAACAGGAACACAAAACATGGTACTGATCTGATTTCAACATGACACTTAGATGCCCAGCATGCATGTTTTTATTTTAAAACCATAAGGATTGTTACAGGAAAAAACAAGTGTCCTAAGTACTTAATGGTAGTCTAAACGCCATGGTAATCATTAATGGCCAAGTTCTTTCCTTTTGACTCTGGGATAAGGTTGACATTATCAAGAAGTATGCCATCAATGAAGTGTTCAGCATTCATCTTGATCTTCCAAATCATACTCGTAATAAAAGCATATGGTAAAATTCTATGGTTCTCAACACTGACTAATGTTGACTTTTTTTTGTAAAAGGATGTCTCATATACATATCAAGTCACCAGTCAGCCTCATGCTGGTTGCTTAATGCTCCAATTCTTCTATTATACAGCCTAAAATAATATTTGTTGAGTGTTTTGGGGTAATATTGTTTACTCTAGGTGAGAATAGTGACTAAAGGCATATTTTATGTGTGGGCAAATTTTGTATATTTGGAATATTTAAATGCATTTCATGCAATCATTGATTGCTTATGCCTAAAAGTGTGTACACTAGGGCCTATACTCAATGAAATAAAGGGAACATAACAGCTATCTTTCAAACAATTCCATCCCCATGAACTTGTTCCTCTCTTAAGATAGGGTTATGGAAATAAGCAGGCTCCAGTTTATTTAAATTTGAAAGAATTTTTATTGTGGAGTTATTGATTTTATCCTGTTCAGAAATTCATTTTTATCTCATAAAATCAAATGAGACCCATGGTATTTTGCCAATAATGCCCATCCAATTGAACCCTAAGGAGGCGGAACGGATTGTCTCCCTTTGACTGGTCAATAAAAATGTCCCCCGAAGGAGTAGCAATATACCTGTATATAATGTTATCCTAAGTTTTATGCGACCCGCGCAACCCAAAAGTTGCCCGGGAAGTATAAGTTCCAGGAGTGTTTATTAATGCGACCGGTCAAGCCACTGCAGACATCCGAAACCCTTGAGTCGTAGGGCGTCCTGTTGGGCGAAACCTGGCGCCAATAAAGAACACGGATTAATACGGAGACTGCAGGTTTAAAACCAGAGGGCGGATGTTATGGTTTCCACGAAAGCAAGAAATCTCGAGGTGCTAAATTGCCCAAAAAATTTCGAAAAGGGCTAAAATTTTATTCCATTACTTCAAAGGACATTTTATTGATGTTAATTCACAGCTTCGGCCACAACAAACTCGGAAATACCCATGTCACATTCTTTGCATTCATATTTCCCTTGGGTAAGTACTCCCAAAATTCGGCAGATGTACATAAAAGGTCCGTTTTATTAATCCTCCGTGGCCTCATTGGTTTCTTCCGCTTCTCCTAGGAAAAATTTAATGCAAGCCCCGGATAGCGTTGGTCTACTGATCGGAGGGCCCGGGTTCGATTCCCGGGAAGGTCTCTCGGGCACCCTCAGCTCCACCCAACCTGTGTGATTTTTTCGGTCCAGATCTTCATGAAAGTTGGTTCGATTGCCAGGAAGATATGGATCTTCCTGGGAAACCATAACTGGCACAAGGAAAGGACCTGACCCCCTCTACCGTGAAGTATGAATTTCACACGCCGTCGGGCTTAGTACTGGGTGAATTTATCTCCTTCCAAACCGACCTTCGGGTCGATTAGTGTTTCTGGTTTAACTCAAAATCATTTCAAACAGACTCGGTTTCATTTTGGAGTTGCAAATACGAAGCAATTGGGTAGCAATGTTTAAACTGAACTATACAATTTTTATTTAGCTTCTTGTAATTTATAAATCTGGGCATCTTTAATGGATGGTGACTCCACATCGTCTGTGATGGAATGTGAGAATTGCCTTCCATTCAAAGATTTTCCAGAGGAAGTTAAATAATCCTATAAATTGGATGATATCTATCTACGTGCATAGGTAACACGGAAGAAACTGGTATTCAAAATTTATATAATTCCATCCTCGATTCTCCTCAGCAAAATTATGATAAAAAGCAAGACCAATATAATAATCTGTAGCAATGCAATAAAATGTAGCAAAGCAGCATCATCAAGCTGTTCTAAAAGCTGGAATATTACCCATAACTTGAGGTATTTATTAGAACTAGATGCTCCCGTATGTAAGGATTGAATGTATTTGAAGGTTTTTCTGCGCAATAATTCATATTTCATCGTGACAAAGGGTTCTATTGGCATTGTACCGAATCTTTCTATTATATTTTTATGGGATCATTTAGCATAACTGTACAGATTGTATTTATGAAATGTGTATTTTTGGGTAAATTACGTACAATAACTGTAGCGTTGGCTTGGATTGCTCAGAAGGATAGCGCCAATCCTAACTGTTATCTGCAGCAAAAAATAAAACATATCGTTCATATGAAAAACAAAGAGAACCATCGGCTGACAAGGCCGGAACTTACGGTGTGTGATCTATGAGGCCTATTAATAAACTCATATTCACTCCAGGGCCGATTCCACTAGAGTAAGTCACTATATCCTTGAGATTCAGTGTCCACAATTCATTTATGGGCAACAATTTCCTTATCTCACGACATGCGTGTGATTTTCATTGGCTGCACCAAGATTTGATATCCCGCTAAATGGAAAATTAAATTACTGCAAATATGTATCATATATCGGCCAGGGCAACACGCCCGGCGCTAATCTCCAATTAATGATATGAGCCCCAAGAGAGAGTTCAATAAGACGTCTATTATTTCGAATCGGGCCCTTGGAGGCGCGTACAGCGCCTCTCAACGGAATTGGAGCGCGTTTATTGAAGGACGAATTTGAACTTCCTAGGCACGAACTCGAAAAATCGTCGTTCTTCTCGCCGAACAAACAGAAGGAAATGACGACTTCAAGGTCAAATTATGGGAAATCTACTGACCGAAGGATCACTGAAGGTCAGTTCGAGGACGAATACAAACACGGGCTTGAGTCAAACGGAGATAGTTAGGAGTCAATTAAGGACAGGTGGAAAAAACTGAGACTTTGCGATACTAAGTGGTTGGCAACTTTGTTCGGCCTTTAACTCTGCAACCACGGACCGTAGAAATGAGTGGAAAATCAAGTTCGAGTGGAACTTAAGAGAGCATCATGATGACGGAGGTTGGAGTAACTATGAAGCGAAAAATCATTTACTACATCCTGTACAACCGTAGCGCATTGCGATTTCCGGGCTCCGCGCGTTGGCAAGGGGGAGCGGGGAGGAGAGGGGAAGAGAAAGAGGTTTAAGGTAGTCGTCATCAAAATATGAAGTCCACGAATTCTAGCATATTTATGAAATCAGCCGATTTGTTGTCTAGTCTGCATATTTCTATTTCAAACAAGAATATCTCATCACATTCGCAGATAATGTATTTTGTCGACATATCGGTGTAGGTATCATGGAATAACGTAATTTAAAGTATCTTGTAAGGATTTCATTAGGCCATATCACAAGTGCACACATTAGCTATGAAATTCTACATTGCGTTTCATTGAAAGATAAGAGTAAAGATGTTTTTCAAAAAGACACACGTTGTGGCCGAAAAGCATGATTTTCTTTTTTTCAATCAGCAATCAATTCAACGAAGTAATGGAATAATTCCTGAGCGTATGTGCGACGGGGGACGGAGGAAAAGAAAAAGCGGACTTTTTAGTTCACTTCGCCGCGTGAGGAGAGACGTCTTCGTATGTGCATTTAAAATAAATTATTTCATAGACCATAAACACAGTATACAACCGGAAGGTCGATTAGGTGATGGTAGAATTCACCCAGTATTAAGCCCGACAAGTGTGAAATTCACACATAAGGGTAGGGTTCCTTTCCCTGCCGCTTGAGGTTTCCCAGTAAGATTTGGTACCAGAGAAATCACTTAGTTTGGGTGGAGCTCCGGTGCCCAAAGTGCCTTGCCCGGGAATCGAACCCGGGACCCTCCGTTCAGTAGTCCACCGCTCTACCCCCTGTACTACCGCGACCCTATTTTATGAGTGTCAAGTTAAATGATCAGATTTATTGACACGAATCAATCGATTGATGGCCAGTGAAGTCGTCTTCAAAATTAATAGTTTGAGAGTGCTACAATTATGAAATGGACGAAGGTTTTGTATATTGACCGCATATCCTTATTTTAGTGACTCCATTATTTCATCAACCGTAAGTTATTGCGATGAACTCTTCACGATTGAAATCTAGCACCGTAGTCTACTTTTATGAAATTTGCTAATTTTTTGTCTATCACTCTCAGCATTTCTCTCCCATTTCAAAGTGAATTAGCCAACAGACCGTGGAAACATATTTTTAGGTCCATTCATCAGTGTAGATTTTGGTTGGCTACGGTATTCGTTATTGGTTTTTATATTACATATAAGAGCGAAGATAGTTTTCAAAAGAACATGCGATTGCTACCAGAAAACGTTAATTTGTGATTTCAAATCGGTAGTTATTTGACAAAATAATGGGTGTTTTTATACCCAAGGGTAGTGGCATGGGGGAGTGCAGGAAAACAGACAGCAGGCTGACAACTTTGTGCAAAAAGAGACGTGCACTGAATGGCTGAGGCCTTAATTTTGTAGAATTCCATGTTTAACTTAAGAAATTAATATTATCTTTGCTTTCTACAGAAAAAACTTCTTAAGGAAGTTAAAAAGAGACGTATCTGATTATCCAGAAGATTCTATTTTATAGTTTTAAGTAACGTTCACAGAGTTGGAATTCAATCAAAAAGATCGATGGATGTCAACTTATAATTTCATGAAAGTTCAAGTGCGATGCATTTGTAAAATTTTTTTATTTATAGCACAAAAATATCTAAAATTAACAAATATGTCACCTAAAAATACTTGTTTTAAACAGAAATATTTCACAAAATTTGCAAAAAATATCTATTATTTTTCTGTAAATAAGTAGATTTCACATTCTTGAACATATTTAAAAATTACCTCTACTAGTTGGAAGTAAAATTTTAATTAGTAACCCAGCGAGTACGTTTAACAGTAATGTATTGATTAATTAGGAGAGTTGAAAGTTTTTCACTGGCAAGTTTAATTTTTAGATAAGTTTTAGAGAGCTAATAAAAATAGTATTAACTATAAAAATATATACACTGAATGCTATTCATTTTCACCAAGAAGATATACTGGTCTCCTGTAACTCACCAATGTTACCTCTTTCAATGTAGTGGTTGATTTTCAAGTATATTACTTGTTTCACTCTCTGTACTCAAGGAGCAAATGTGTTATTCAGTTTTCCTTCAAAATTATCTCAAATGTCAAGAGACAAGTTGGGGCTTAGTTTTGGGTTATTCAAATTCTTTACCTTGTTAGTCATGATACACACTAGGTTTATCAGTAATTTTTCTTAGCAACAGAAGCTTCCTAAACCTCTCCTCAAAGTACGTGAGGAAAAGTCCAGGGAGTCTAAGGTTCATTGATGTACTATTACAATTGATGATACAATGAATATGAACATTAGCATCCTTATGGATGAATATATTTCAATAGTTAGGATTAATCAAAGTGGTAAAATAAATGAATGCACAAAAATTATGTTTATCTCAGAAGTTTTATTTACATGATATTCAAAGGTCTAAATCTTAAAAAAAGACAATATTAAATAAACTATTTTGATTCCTTCAGATACCACATAATAGATAAAGATAAAAAGGTTATAACGTTGTATTCAATTGGGTTAAACTGGCCATGATTTGGATACCAGAAACTAACCACAAACATTTCATGAAATAAGTTTGAACTTCTTTTTTAATGAACATTTACTACAGAGAGACAACTAAATATGAATAACAATTTCTTAACCCTTTCCTTTTATAAAAATTAAAATACATTCAACATTATACATGGCAATTGACTGTAAAATATTTCACCCCATCCAAGTAATTGACTAGCACCACTTTCAAACAATACTCTACTAAATGTCATGATAGCAGGAAACTTGAGCAAGCTAGCTAAATTTAATTGGCATATTCACTAAAACTAATAAATTCACAATCCTATAGCTGGCAATCATTATTTCAAACAGCTGAAATGCAGAAGCATACCTACTGCCAATTGTAACTTTAAACATTGGCAATACTCAAAATGAAATCAGAGACTCAATCGATTAAAAGGAATCAAGCATTCTTGATATCTGATAAGTAGCAGATTAAAGATCGTGAACAGGGAGTGTTTATGTCGCAAAAACATCCTGGAAAAACACCATAAATTCTTGAAGTAAGTATATAGACTGGGACTTGCTCAGGTTTCTATCAAATTTCTACCTCAATGGTTCTCAACCCGTATTTAAATCCATAACAATTTCACCTTCGCCTGACCTTTCGACATCCCAATTAAAACTGCCATTTAATGAACTTTAAAATTCACTGCTTCCTACATAAAAGTATCAGGCTGTGTGTAAATTGAAAAATTTTACATGGAAATATTGCAAATTGTGGGAGTCAAAAAAAAAAGAAAGAAAATACTGATAAAGATAATTTCATACCAGAATGCCATGTGACTGCATTCACATGAAATCTTAGCTAATATTATTTATATTACATGCTTAAAATACTAAGTAGGTATGGGAGCAATTTCAATACTGTGTTTAATACTGAAAATCTAAAAGAGCATAGTCAGTCAAATCTCTCTTAAAAGGGTATATAATAATGTGAATATGTTCCAAGTTTTCAAGTGAATTACATTGAACAATGGCAGTTAGTTGAAAAAATGGATAATTTGTTTCTGCAAGACACAGAAAAGTTTTCAAAATATGGGATAATGAACCAATTTGAGTACACAGCATGCATGATTAGTCTAAATGAGTGATGTTCATTTCAAGTTATTCTCATCAGTTATGAGGGAGAAATGATTTGATTCAGCAAAATTTGATCGCTCTCCATGCAATCATTATTTGAACCTCTCCAGAGATGCTTTTGCTTACAGCTCTTCATTGAATTAATTGGAATGGTGGCAATATGTCTCTCTCTTACTCACACACATATGCATACATTATACCAACAGCACTTCACTACATGAAAACCCCTAACACACGATGGCCATGCCAAGGTTGAGAACCACTGCTCTACACCAAATCTTTTTTCATAGTATACTTAGCCTTGGCTAGGAACCATTCAAGAAACCAATTATAAACTTTTCTGCTTTGCAATTATCTAAAGAGTATTTTTTTAAAATTCAAAGCACTTGCTATATGAATGATTCATTAAAAAAAATCACTGGTTCATACACTTTGACAACTAATTAACATTAAGAATGGATGGTCAAGCTGACTAGAAGAATAACAAAATGGTGAGGAAATGAATTTTAAAACTCCAACAACCATCTACATAACCGACAATTTTTCACAATAACCCGTAAATCAACTAAGATAAAATAAGGTATACCACATGTCTATCAAATTATATAGAAATATGCACAAATATCACAACTGTAGTACCAACAAATACTTCAGTGTATCACAACACCAATACTGTCAACAGAATTCTCTTGTATGTTTTCATCCTCAATTAGTAAACACTGCTTTAATCCCTTTTTTTTAATTTAACATAGAAACCACCTTTCAGGCACTCGGGCATTTGAAGAATATACTTGCATAACATGCCTCGGAGGAACCAATCTTAAATTCTTGGATAACCCTTAAATCATGAATAAGAATGCCCCAACAATACTAATCACAGTCTAGAAACCTTAAATCTTTGCATAGAGCATACATGGAGAGTACGAATAAATTGACTTCTCCAAAAAAATCATACTGCATGCAGTAGGCATGTTTTCTGCTACCTTATTTAAACATCAACAGAAAAAATTAAGTACATCATATAAATAAATGCAAAACAAAAAATAACATTTGACATGACCCTCTAATGTTGTAGTTAAAGGGAGGTAACTGTTTACAAAAAAACAAGAAACGGAAGCTAAGAAGCTGTGCCAGGAACTTCAGTCCAGGGACTCAAGATAAGAGTTGCACTGGGAACATATAGAAAAAGATGAGCCTTCATAGATTGTTAAAAAGTATAACTCAAGTCACTCAAACTTGACTTGAGTTGCTCGTGCTTTCCACAGATGTGTGAAAAAAATGCTATCAATAACACCTGGATAAAGCTGATAAATTCTTTGAAAGCAGTCCTAATGGGAAAAAAGGTCTAGTTTGTCATTCATCTTGATTAAGAAGAAAAATCTTCTTGGTAACAAAAACAACGGAGCTTCATTGTGACAAAAGAAGAAAATATGACTCTCAAAACACACTACTTGCTGCTACGTGTTTTAACTTTCCTAAAATTAGTTATAGTCTTCTTATTCAACAGCCTCCAATCAAATCACAACAACTTGTAAACTCTTGCAACTTTTCCTAATGATTCCCTGTAAAACAGGTTCCTCATGATGCCACTGTAATAAGCACAAACACGTTTACAACAAAATAGTTTGATGCACAAACTATGCACTGCACACTTTCAACAATAGATGATTTTTATTACAATAAAAAAGCTCAGACACCATTCACTACACGCAAAAGTTAAAAAAAAACAACCAACTGGGCTCATTTGTTGAAATTTCAAGTAATACCCATGAAAGTGTGCAAATAATTGCAAAGTGCTTCAACAAATGTCTTTTGAATGCATATAAAAATATTGAGCCCTAATCTATAACATACGCAAGGATGCTAAGTCCTGCACGCAAACAACTTGCGTGAATTACACCCAAGCAAACCTCATTCACTCCCACAATCACTCTCCTCTCATATCATTAACTTCATGGAATCATTTCCTTATGAACGGTTTCAACAATTTCACCTAGTTTTGCATTCTCCACAATATCCACGGCCTCACAAAAACATTGGCCCACCTGGGAGAAATGCATGCCGCATAAGATATGGAACTTCTCAAATGCACACTTCTAGATAGGATTTTTTTTGAGAGCTGTACCTTTTACAGCAAGTCCTATGCCATTAATACAAGTTACTTTTTACAAATGAATCCCCCTGAATTCCGTCAACCAGTACTTAATACCTTTTTTTCTGCCGTAAATTGTGACCACTCATCAGTTGTTTTGATAAGAGAAGAAACTAGTCATTGGAAAATAATTATTTGACCACCGGATGCAGTAGAAAGCAATTGAACACAATTGCCAGTGGAAAACCAGTATGGATGGTGAATACGGGCATATGACTAGAGGCCACAGCAAGTGACAAGGTTTTCTTGCCACAGACTTTTTATTTTACTTTCACAGCAGTGTTTCGGCACTCCAAGCTCCTGGTACGTCAGACAGGGGGGGCCCGTCTCAGTCATCGCTCACTTCATCATAGTGCGCAAACTTGAGGAACACTTGCTCAAGAGTAGTTTGACTGAAACTGTACTCTTCTATGTCCAGCTCCACTTTAGCTGCAAGGAACCAAAATTTCTCTTTCAGTGTGGAACAAAACATTTACCCTGAAATATTTGTGTGAACATAGGCACATTACTTCAATAAATTTACTGTCAGGGCATTTTCTAAAGTTTATTTGAATCTGTCTGATGTGAACATCCACAAGCCCAAACTTAACTTTAACCTGATGAAACATGACAGCATGTAAAATTATTTTGCGCCATCATGTACATGATAATTCATCAGAAATCCTTTTTCTTTGAAGTCCTTAGAAATTCACAGCATGCAAGGATGCCTAAGGAGCTTAACTGGCTGAAGTGATTGGGAGGAAATCAGGGGATCCTGGTTCATATTCCAATCAAAGTGAATGGATTTTTCCATGGGAAACTATTGTATTCACACTTCAATACACTAGCTATTCCAGTTAAAAATGAACTAATTACCACACTAGAAGTAAGAAAATTCAAGAGAATTATCATGTTGAAATTAAAGGGTGGATAACAGGGAGTAAATTACCATTAACTCTTAGCTTACAATGGAGAAAGCATAAAAAATATATGCGGTGCTATCTGAGAGAAAGTAAAGGCTGTCACAAGTTTTGCAATTGGTGCATTGTTTACTCCGTTTGAATGAATCAATGCCTGAGAAGCCACTAACTTCATGATAAATCTAAAATATAGCCCTTTAAGAATGATGATTAAGTAAAAAATACTTTCCATAAAAAGGTCACACAAACATTATACTTCCAATTCATACAACTTCAGTTACTTGGGTTTATATGGGAAGATTAAAGGAATATGATAAGAAGAATTGAGTCAGAAGCATTGTGGAATATCTAGTAAAAAGGATTATAAAAGGAAATTGTTAATTACCGATTTAAAATATATGTTGAAGAGTATTTCTAATTATTTAACAGAAAAACTATGCTTCTTCATTCAATAATTCCTTAGAAAAAATAGAAAAACATTATTTTGGTAAATTTAAACATTTTTTTCAATATATTCCTCTTTTAGCATGATACACTTTTCCCAGCAATTCTCTAACTTTTTTATATTATATATTATAGCAATTCTCCAACTTCTTGCTTAAATCTTGCTCTCACTGTTCCTAGGTTTATGAGGACTAAGTCCACTGATTTTACCTTTCTCAAGCTGAGTGAAACACTGTGCTAATGATGTCACAGCATGCTGAGGTACACAGAACACAAGACGGTCGGCAAAGCTCTCCTCAACCGTGGCATCAGGGAAGAGCGATGAAACGAAGGCACGGAGTCCCGCCTGCCGGTCTGTAACAGACGCTGTGGGTGTGGAATCACCACCACGAACTTTCATTTCTAAAGTGTAGCCAGCTCCATAAAGATTTTTCAGGTGCTGAGTGGACCCAAGGCATCTGAAAAAAAGTGGACAACATTTACCAATCATGCTATTTTTAAAGTGTTTTACATTTTTGAGAATTTTATGAAATTATATGATGTACTGCCTCATTTTACTATTTATATTAAAAGTATGATTGGATAGGTAGCCTTTTATTATGGAAGAATCACAACTAATTTTTGGGCTATTTCATGCTGTGTCTTGTTAAGACATGTAAGGCAGCCCATTGATGTACAGTCCATGTCCAGTCTACCATCTTAAATAGTAGAATACCAAAAATAAAAATAACTGCAAATAGATATTTTATATCATTTGAACCAACAACTGACCAAAGTCTCCGACCTTCATTGAGTTCCCTAAAGGCCACATTTCTAAATGCTTAATGGTGTTTACCACTGAAGTAATTTAATAAATAATTATATTACATTTTTGTTCAATCCATTTTACATGTACATAAAAATTTATGAAAAATAGACACTACAAACACAATTAAATCTATTTCCTCTATTTTCATAACAATATGCACTCCCTTAAAAATGAAATGGAATACCTCAGATTAAAATAACAAATCATTTAACTGGAAATGAAAAGGTTACCAAAAAACTAATGAGGGTAAAGAAAAGAACTTTGCACTTCCACATAAAGATTTATTACTTCACATGACTTCACTGCGCATCATCAACAGGTGACATACATGAAAAATTTTTCAATTTATGTAGCCTGGCTCTAAGAGAGGAGGAAGGTAGGGGGAGTAAGGGAGAGGGGGTAAGTTAAGTGCAGGTGTAGCAACCTATTGGTGGGGAGGGGGGTATTTGTCCGCAATAGTATGACCCTAATTAATGGTCATCACTGCCTTGGTGGGGGTGAAGTTAGTGCGGAAAGATTTTGGAGTGTTTTAGGAAATTTAGGAGGATAGAACAGGAGATGTATATTGTTTTATTGACCACCATAAATCTGTCCGACTGAAGGGATTGCCAAATTTCCAACTCCTCCAAAGCATTCAACCTGCATCCTTTCTTTTTTGTGAAGAATATCTGGTGTGAAGTTACTGGTATGATTCTTTTCCAAGAAGTGTTTGGCAAATTGAGATCTGTTGTCTTTCTTTGTGAAGCTTGATTGGTGTTCTTTAGGACAGGTTCAGTCAGACAGATTTGAGCTGGTCAACAAAACAATACTACCTTGAACAAAAAGTTCCCGGAATAACCACCGTGTGGCGCTCCCATCGTTCCGATTTGAGTTCAGTTTTTTTTGTTAAATTGGTACATCTGTTGTTGATATTCCCTTTAAATCTTAGTGTCATAACTTGACATTTGCAAAAGTTACGTAGCCAAGAGTACATCTATCTCTGTGTGTGTTGGCGATTTTTTACAATTGCAGAAATGGATTTAAATTTGCAACAATGAACTTGTATTAAATTTTGCGTAAAAAACGGATTTAGTGGCGCACGGACGTTGGAAATGTTGGAAAAGTGTTTCGGCAACGATTCTCTAAAAAAAAACGGTTGTTTACCAGTGGCACGAGCGGTTCAGAAGTGGTCGTGAGTCAATCGAAGATGATGAACGCAGTGGCAGACCATCGACATCGAAAGTCGGTGAAAAAATTGATAAAGTAAAAGAAATGTAGGTCAATAACCGCAAATTAACCATCAGAGAAATAGCGGAGGACTTGAACATTGCCTATGGATCCGCCCAAGACATTGTGGTTAATGATTTGGGTTTCCGTCGTGTAGCAGCAAAGTTGGTGCCAAAAGACCTCAATTTCATGTAAAAAAGAGACCGTGTTGACGTCGCAAAAGACATGATTTGCGAGGCTGAATCCGATCCCACATTCATCAAAAGGATCATTACTGGAGATGAGACGTGGGTTTATGAGTACGACACGCAATCCAGACATCAGGCAAGTGAATGGCGTTCACCAAATGAGCCGAGACCAAAAAAACCACGTCGTTTTCAGTCAAAAAAGAAGGCAATGCTGACGGTTTTCATGGATTACAACGGTGTAGTGCACCATGAGTTTTTGCCAGAAGGCCAGACAGTAAACAAAGAGTATTATTTGGGCGTTATGAGATGTTTGCGTGAAGCAATTCGCCGAAAGAGACCAGAAATCGTCGCACAGTGCGTCGAGACCGTCGCACAGTGCTATCATTATTCGTAATTTTTTGACGAAAAATGCAACAAATACCATCCAACAGCCACCGAATTCACCTGATTTGGCTCCCTGTGACTTCTTTCTGTTCAATCGAGTTAAAAAAACCATTACGGGGAATGCGTTTTAGCAGCCGAGAGGAAGTAATGGAAAAATCGCAGGAAGCACTGATGGACATACCGAAAACCAAATATAGAAAATGTTTCGAGGATTGGATCAAGCGCTGGCATAAGTGTGTTGCAGTCGATGGGGATTACTTTGAAGGGGACAATATAGATTTAGATGAATAAACTTGTATTTTTAATTTTCTGAATAAATTCCAGGAACTTTTTGATCAAGGTAGTATATCTCTCCCGTTCTCCCCTTCTAAATTTCCCAAAATACTCCAAAATCTTCCCCCACCAAGGCAGTGATGACCATTGACCTCCCTCAATGGGAGCCATACCATTTCAGTAAAACACCCCTCCCATCCCCTAGCCAACTAAACAGTTTCTGCACCAGTATTCAACTTATCCCCTCCTCTCCCTACCTTCCTCCCCTCTTGGAACCAGGCTACATAAGCTGAAAATTTTTTCATGTATGTCACCTGGTGATGATGCACAGCAACGAAACCATGGTTGTGTGAAGTAATAAATCTTTACGTGGTAGTGCAAAGTTTCTTTATCTACCATCATCATGAAGGAATTCCACAAAGTTAAACCTGAAACTTATGTTTAAAAAAATCTAATTTCATGTGCCAGAGAGGCAATTATTTTATCCACACTTAGGATACATGACAAGTCTTTCATGCCCATCAAAGAAAGGTTTAAGATGCACATTTTATAATGTTAAGTTTGATAATCAAGTTTGAAGGAAATCTGTTAGATTTGTGAAAAAGTGTTATTAGAAAAAAATGTTACAATATTGGAATATTCTGTGATGGGAGTCCATTTACCCAAACAGCAAACAAGGGGAGACTTTTAAATAGATTTACATAGAATGTGGGAGATTACTTTGGACAGCAATGGGCATTGGTACCACAACTCCAGTAAAACTTAGGCGATGAAATAAGGGATATACGAGTATGACCCTGCAATATGAGGTTTAACTACCTGTATTCCTGCATACCAATTTACAAGATCAATTTGATGGTGAATAGGGTGTTGATAGCTGCAATAGAAGGAAGAACGTTAGGCAAATGAGGAAGGGGTAGGAATATGATACGGATGTTGGACAGAATGAGGGGAGGAAGGAAGTATACAGAGTTGAAGAGGGGCTCAATGTAATGTTGGATGTCAGGTTGTGTTTTATTAGGATGGGCAAGGAAATGTATCATTGTACCATATTATTATCTGTGTCCACCCAAAACATACCTAAACCAGTAGAATACTGATAATAATCTCTAAATCAAGAACACTCATCATGTCAACTCTTACCTTAGTTCTCCCTGAACCATGATCCCTACTCTAGAGCACAAAGCATCTGCCTCTTCCATTGAATGTGTTGTCAATATTGCACCACGGGTACCCTAAAATGAGAAGAGATGGGATATGTTTAAGAATTATAGACATTTCTATGGATTTTATATTTAATAGTAATTAGTTATGCTGGATAAATAAGCTAAGAACATTGTTACTCTCACCATATTTGTACAATAAAAATCACCACCAAATGAACTAAATCACACAATTGTCACAGCATGGGAGAAAAAACCTTTTGATTTATAATTATTAATGATGAGGATATACTGTCCATTTATCTCATTGTTCACAATAGATTAATTTAAATATGAATGAGAGGCTAACAGAAGAATGTCACAGGTATCTCTGAGAAATACGGGTGATTACATATATTATTCATGATATATTTGCCTTTTATGAACAAGTGCCATGTTCGAAATTTTCATGGAAAAATACATTCAGGCATACCTCATTTTACAGAAATCATTGCTTCCTTAAACATATTCTCAAGTGTGTTGCCATGAAATGGACGTTTACTTTTATTCCTTTAATACTGATCGGGCCCATAAATGATGTCTTGCTCAAAAATTGCTCATTACCTACATTAATCTATATATACTTATTTCATGATCTCTCAGAACATGAGAAAAAGTTTAATAAATCTTATTGAATTGATAGATATTTCTCTTCACACATAACTAAATTTACCCTATAGTTTTCCATGACCAATATTTTTGCTTATTCAGCGAAAAGCATATTTTTACATCTATGCAATTATTTATCATGCATTTATGTGAGATTATTGAAATGATATTTATAAATGAAGACTCTCATCATTACTATCCATTAATATATTTCCATTATAGTGCAACCAGGGGTGAAATGAAGAGAGAATTTTCGTTATAACCTCTCCAGCATAATATTTGAGAAGGTACATATCACAAAAGCTTCACAGTCACTCCCACATGAAACACTGTAACACTTTATTAATGTATCTACAGTGTGAGCTGATGTTACCATAATTGAAAGTGAAAATTTGTACGTAGGCCACTAGAAATGTTGAGTTTTAGTGATTTGTCATTTAATATTAATACCAGCATCATAAATGTTCCCATTTTATTAATGAACTCTTTTGCGCATCAGAATAAATTGCTGAGGCACATTTAAACAGTTGCAACACATCACTTAAGGTATGCTGTTACGATGACAATAAGTAAGGTTCCCTTCCCTTAACCATCTCTTATGATTTCAAACGTTAAAAAAGATAAAGAGAAAGGGAACGTACTACGGCCGAATGAATGGAATAAATAAAAATTACCCAAAGCCGTACTCTACTAAGAGTACGGTTTGGGTAATTTTTATTTATTCCGTTAAAAAAGATACATGGCTAAGAAGATAAGGTTTCTGGGGAGTGAAAGCCACAGTTTTATGGCCTTAAACTATGATATGCATTCCCACTGTGATCTCCTTTTGCGGTGTTCCAAGGCTTATGAGGTAGAAGGGAAGAGGGTTCAGAAGAATGACACATATCCTCAACAGCCTCCCAAGTAAGAGTTAGAATAAATAATTCAGCTGAAATTAATTTGTATTCCCTCTAATTATAAAAAAGGTTGAAAAAAGATTGCGTGCAGTAAATGAACTTCAATTCAATTTTTAAGCTTAAGTAAGTTACTAAAGAGCTCTTAAAATATTTTGGTACATGTTTTCCAGTAGCACCCAACCTGCATGTGGTTGCTGTTTACCTGAAAACTGGCCAAGATGGTGTCCCACAGGAAGCGCTTGGATCTTGGGTCCATCCCTGTACTGGGTTCATCCATGAGGACTACTTTTGGACCTCCTACCATCGCCATTGCATAGCTCAGCTTACGACGTGTCCCTCCACTACATTGATGGCTTTGCTTGTTTGCATGCTCTTGTATTTGCAAACCGGTGAGATATGCATCAACAACACTGGAATTTTGAACAAAGATTCAGTTTTCCAATGGCATTCGACTGGCCAATCAATGGAAAGCAGGAAACAAGCGACAATAAATAAATGCTGAACATGTTTTCAGTTATGCAGTTTTCAACATACGTGGACATTTTCAGGATGAATTAACAGAATTAAATCGGGGAGTTACTGTATCCTTTACACTAATGATGCATTAAATGAAATAACTTATTTATTCCAAGGATTTGTTGAACAAATATAGGCCAGTCAGAGAAAATGATAGTTACAAATTATAGTAACAGTTATAATCATCGACAGAGTAGAACATATATTTTAACAGATATATGCAAAGTTATTTTTAAATAGTGAAATTTTATTGAGATTCCTCAACATTGTCAGTAACAAACTTATCAAATGTGGTGTCCCTCAGGACTCTTTCCAGGGATCAATTCTTTTCCATTTGTTCATTACTGACCTACCAGATAGACTAAATCCCTTGCCTGGCATACTCCCAGTGCTGTATGCTGATGACACCAATGTTTCAGTGTCAGCCTCTTCCATCAATGACTAGCTGTATACGTCAATCCATGCTACATTTCTGCTAGATAAGTGATACCACCAAAACTCCCTCTCCCTCAATGTAGATAAATTAAGCTCAGTACACTTTTCTAACAAAAATAAACCAAAAGCAAACATCACTATCAATATTGATGATAAATTGGTTCCACAAAATACCAGTTCCTGGGCTTTAAAATAGATAGTAAATTATCTTGAGATGTTCATATTAACCAGTTACGTTATGAATTAAGTTCCATTTGCTTTCTCATTGGAGCAATCAGGCACACTCTTAATAGTGATGCCCTAACAGGTTATTATGGTTATTTCTATGCACATGTGTGGAACAGGGTCATTTTATGGGGTTAGTCACCAAAAGCCAAAGCAGTATTTAAAATACAAAAAAGGACATTAAATAATGTGTACTGCACCCTACCATCCCCTCTTTAAAAAACTTCACATTCTGCCTCTGCCATATATATATATAATTAAGCTTGGAATGCCATCTAAGCCTGAGGTGAACTCGTTGCCTAGTTTTTGGATGATATACCTTCATTTAGTATCAGAGCATGAATACAAAATAATGATTTACAGGCCTGTGAAATTGGTGGGACCTTGTTATAATAATTAAGATTGACAGATGTTTGCTGAAAGGGATTAAAGTCATTCATTGAAGCCATTTGTAATCCATTAACAAGAATGCTTTACTAGAATCTATCAATTTGAGATCAGATTTTACATTCTTGGAAAGCTTTGATTCATTTACAATTTTCCTGATTTCTTTAGTTTTATCTTCGGTATCTGAGATCCTGTGATTCTTGAAATACCTTTCAGCATTTGACTGGGTGTACTTATTGTTTTTTTAAAGATAAAATATTCTAGGTAATCAGTAGGGGCCAGTTTATTTTTTATTATAGCATTAGCATTTTTCATGCATCTTGATAGAAAGCATACTTAATCTGTGACCCAGGGTTTCTTATTCTTTAATTAAGAAGCTTTACTAAACATTCTAGGGAAAAGAGGAAATCAGACATTAAAATAATGTAGATAAGTGGAGTAAAAGTAATTAAAGTCTTCATCAAATGAATACGTACAATAAACACTAGTTCAATCACGGGAATGAAGCAGTTCATAAAAATTGATTCAATTTTCATCCGAGAAACACCTCTTATACTGTGTTTCATTTTCATGAGTTGAACGAGCTACAATTGAGGAAAGTAGTGGGAAAAGTTCTGAGTTATGCGACTTAATAACCTTTGTTGCTATCAGTCCTAAATTATTGTTGGTCAGAATATTGTAAATGAGGGTTGCAGAGAAAGGACGAACTCTTGCAGGTTCGGCTGTGGTGGTATGCAGGTTAAATGATGACAGTAAATTGAGGAATTCATACTTTGATCTGGAATTCACCAGAATATTTCAGTTAAAGTTACTTTACTTTAGCTACTTCTACTTTGCCCATTGTAGGTCATTTACATAAGGTTGGAGAAACCCCTCAATTGGTATTTGCAAGTATGCTACAATGATATACATCAAATAAAGTACTGCTATATCCTTGTCCTATGGAAAAATCTTCTGGTGGTACATAATACAGATTCATATCCTTGTGGTTTTGCACTGAGTAAATTCCCCTGCTACTAAAAGTCTTTTCCAGGTAGGAAAAAGTAATGGATTCAATTCTTGGTGACTCTATTATGCATCCATAGAAACCCCTCTTTCTTCAAACTTTGAAGATTATTCTCACATCTTTGCAGATATTTCGTTATGGCATACTTGTCAAGAAACATCTCAATCATTTCTTAACCATGGTTTTGTAGCATGACAACCAAAGCAGAACTAGAAAGTAACACCCCTGTATATTATTATAATTTCTTTCAGGGCCAATGTGAAACCCTATTATTCCATTTTAAAATGATATAATCAGTTCCTCATTTAGATGAGAGAATTAAAGTTTAAAGAATAAATTCTGTTTAAATATATGAGGAACGCAGCTATGGTTGTGAATCAATGTAAACAAAACAATGTCGGGACCGTAAACTTGAATTCTGAATTTAATAAAGTAAGGAAAATTTCAATAGAACATACTATGATGTATATGAATACTTTGGACTGTACACCATATTTTATAGAACCTGTGAGACCTGCTGTTATGTTTGCTTATGTGAGTATAATTCCAGTTATATGTTATCCTGCAATTTAATAAGCTCTATGAGTAATGAATTAACAAAGAAAAATTCTAAAATTATAGCATGCCATCATTACTTCATAAACACTGACATAATGGCTGGCAGGCTCAAATCAAGGTAGCTTTTCTTGTTTTAAATATAATCTTGTAAGCAATTTAGCACAAGAAATATATGTATTAATGAAAATGAAGGGAAAGCAAGTACTGATTCTTTCTTTTAAAATGAAATTTCATAATGAGTTTCTAAGGATACTCATGAGGAAGATTATCAAAAAATATAGGACAATATTAATTCTTTCTGAACTAAATCTGAAGATAATGTTCAAAAAGCAATTTTGGGGAAATCATTTTTTTGAAAGTTGATAAATAATTACACGACTATACCTCACTACTTAGTATGGTCAGTTTTTGTCACATGAAGACAGACATGCAAACATATGTCTTTTGACACTGACTGAAAACAAATAAAGGGAAATTCAATGCAATGCAAAGATACATGATTCATTCAAATTCTCTACCAATTCATGCTTTTTCAATGCCACCCATGTAAATTAAAATATGTATTCCATGATTACAATTATTAGTTTGTAATATAAACTAAAATAAACCTATGTCATTATATAAAGTTTTGTTCGTTTTCAATTCAATTTTTTCATTTAATTCTCACTATTTTATATTTACATATCTTACTTGGATATAAATATGTTTGTTTGGATGAAGAATAAACTATTCAATTTTGCACTTGGAATCAGCTCATTGAATAAAATAAAACGATTACTGAAAGAAAAAATAATAAGAAGAAATGCATGTATAGAGAAGATGAATATGATTAAAAGAGATTGGAAGTTTACATTCAAAAAAGAATACTCACATAGGAATATCAATGGGAGGAACACCTCGGATGGCAGCATACAACTCAAGGTGTTCACGTACAGTAATGTTCTTCCACAAGGCATCATGCTGTGGGCAATAACCCATAAGTTGGAATGCTTCAGCAATATTGGAAGTGATGTTATGACCTCCAATTTGCACCTGTGATAGGGAGATGAAAATACAGAGATTGAGTTACTTAAAATGATATAAAAAATGCATTTATGACCAAATTTATATGGAATACCTCAAGAAAGAATTTGGTAGCACCATCATATCTTTGGTTCAAATTTGTTGCATGGGTTGATTGCTACTCAAAGAGGAACCTAATTGGATTTGCAAATATGTAAATATCCCTTTGCAAATTCTACAGACATTAGAAAATTTCATCACAATTATACACTCAATACGTATAACTTTGGAATTGTATGATAGAAGTTTGAAGATAATAACATAAAGCTTTGCTTTTATGAATATTATTGAAGTATAGAGGAACTCTGCTTAACAAGCACCTCGGATAGTGAGTAATTTGTATAATGAGCAAAAATATCATGCCCAAGAATAACTTGCATAGCGAGCGACATTTTGCATAATGAGTGACAAGGAGAGGGGGATTCCCAGAGTGACTGCACCAGCTGTTTGTTTACCACAAGTTCCACTAGCATCATAGCGTCACCAGTGATCACACATTTGTCCAAACTTGTGTTCAGGCATGTTATTTTTGACTATTCGTGCACAGTTTAATAAAATTTTATGAATAGTTTTTAAAATGTTTACAAAGAAAAAACCACAAAATGATAGTCAAAAGAGAATAAAATAACCATAGAAATGAAAAGTGAAATTATTCAAAAATGAAAACAAGCAGTCAATGTAGCTGATCTATCATGCACATACAACCAGTTGACATCAACAATTTCCACTATCCTCAAGATACAAGGAAAAAATTAAGGGGATAGATACTTCAAAGGAAGTGACAAGATTATTTAAGCAACAGTTATATATTCTGAACTATGTTAAACAGTTGCTTCTCATATGGATGAACGAAAAATAATTGTAAGGTAATGCTATTAACGAGAACATGATTTGTGAGAAGGTGAGAGTGATTTCTGCTGAGCTCATTAAGAAAATGCCAGGATTATTAATGAATGAAAAAGTATTTATGGGAAGCCATGGGTGGTTCAAGAAGTTTAAGAAAAAAACCAGCATTCACAGCACTGCGAGTCTTGGTGAAGCAGTGAGATCTGACTCAAAGGCACCAGTGAACTTCATTGGTGACTTCAAGAAGCTCGAAGATTCAGAGGGTATCCTGTTGCAAAAGATTTTTAATTGTGATGAGGCGGGTCTCTTATGGAAAAAGATGCCGAGGCGAACCCTTATAACGACCGAGGCAAACCTATAAAACATCCAAGGAGGATGCATTGTTTGGCAAGCCAAAGCCAATCCACAAGCCAATGAAAGATCATCTCATACTGTTATTCTGTGCCAATGCAAGTGCAATGCAATACAATTTGAACATTAAACCATGCTTGTTAACCATTCAGAAATCCCACAAGCCTTCAAGAAGTGCAAAGTCCAGAAGAGCATGACCTGATTCCTGGGACTGGAGGTGGATAACAATGATATTGATGAACTTGTGGAGACTTGGCTGACTCCCAAAAAGCTAATAAAGTTGCATTGCGTTTCAGAGGAAGAAGTTGTGGAGGAGAGTTTGTTTGAGGAGGTAACAACAAAGCAGCAATCATCTAGCACAATAAGAGAAATGCTGAAAGCATGGGAAACTGTGACATCATGCATAAAGAAGCATCACCCTATTATAGCAGATGTTACACACACTATGAACTTATATGATGATAATGCTTCATCACTTTTTTGCACAATTTTGAAGAGTTGGCAAAAACAAATGTCTCTTGAGAGTTTTCTGAGAAAAGAATAAGGTATCATAAATAATAAACTAAGTATTTGAATTCGTTTTTTTCTACAAAACTAATTAGTATTTCAGATTGATTTACTCCGCAATAGAGGAAGAGATGAAGACTATAATTCTCTCTGGCATCTTACAATGAGAAGCATCACCCTAATAAGACTGGCTATGCATGCTAAAAATTTAAATAATGATAAAGCTGTTGCATTTTCAAAAATATTTGAAGAATCAGTAAAAACAAATGTCTCTCAACAGGTTTCTTGTAAATATGAATTATGAATGTATCATAAATAATAAACTAATTATTTGGATTCTTTTTTGTTTTCTATGAATCGAATTTGCATTCCTGGTGGTTTAATTCCTTGATTTAAGAAAAGGTGAACATGAAGCACGATCCGAAATAATGTCCATATAATTTTGACACAAGGCGATTTCATCAGGCATAAAATTTCATAAATGGCCAGGAAATATATATACTCTTACTAAGAGAGGAGGTGGGTTATGGAAAGGAATTTGAAGTGGGAAGGAAGAAGGATCAGTTAGAAGGCAGCCATGTGGTTATGGTGGGGGAGTGGGTTGGTAAAATGAGGTGATTGAGGTGGGAAGGGAAGAGATAACGAATAAGGAGAAGATAATGAAGGGGGGGCAATGAGGTTACAAATGCATTTTGTTCAAGAACAAGGAAACTTCCAAAAAAGGTTATCTCTCAAAATCTAAATATATCTCAAAGATATTTTTGTTAACCAAGTATTACTGGACGTTATGTGAAAAAATACCACGTTTACTTATTCAGTGATAATGGATTCTATTCTGAAATAAGGAGAAATCTAACAGAGTTTCTACGATATGAAAACTATGAATTCCATAAAGAGATAACGCCAACACATGCCTCTTACAGAGTGACATTGCTCTGAAGGATAAAGTATCTTATTTCAGAATATCCTTTTGGAACTGCTACCATTGAATTCATTTCAAAACAATGTAGTTTGCTGCTAATGTTACTCACCCTCCCCCTTGTTGGTGCCTCCTCTGCTATCATGATCTTCATGGTGGTGGTCTTCCCGGCACCATTGTGGCCCAACAGTCCAAACACCTCCCCGGCATCCACGGCTAGGGAGAGATTGCGAACTGCCACCTTCCTGCCATGCGTCCCATCACCCCCTGCCTCCCCTGTGCCCTCTCCTCCCTCACCATCATTGCCACTTCCACAGCAAGCACATCGAGTACAGCTTTCAAAGATCCCCAGGGGTGACTTTTGATATTCTTTCCTCAAGTTCTGAAATTTTGACAGTTAAGCAGAACAATTTAACTACACACTTGTTATATGATGACCTTAACTTTAAAATATTCACAACACTTCTCAATCGTTCAGCCATTATGGTCCAAAATAAGGAAAATACCTTATTTAACCCCAAATAAGTTCAATAATGTTGAAATGGGTTCATGTTAACTCTTTCAGGATAATCATACCCTAGGTGGTATAGATTGGATGCCCAAAGGTTTAACATAAATAGTCACAAGAGTTAATAAGCATCAATACTTTTGGTGATTTTTTCTTTTTTCAGGTGATTTGTAAAAACATTAACATGTAGAACTATGAAGGAAGATCCTGATGAGATAGAGGAAACAAATAATGATAAGTTATGAAATATTTATAACAGGTAAGCCAATAGGAGACCTGACTGAAGAGCTGTAATGCAAATTACCAGAACTGATGACACATTATGATGTGATATTGAGCTAAGCCAAACAAGCAGGGGAAGGGGTGACTCAGAAAGTAGATTTAACATTGAGCATACCTTTTCTAACTAACCTAGAAGGGACTGTTCATCTTCTGTGTCATGCCAGAAGGGGAAAGGGTCTAATAATGCATAGATAGAAGCAGTACAGCAAAATCAGTTTACCCAATGTTAAGCAAATACTTTGTGAGGAGAGTTTTGTTTTGGGAAGCAATCAGTGACCACCTGATAAAAGTTAGGCTGAGAGTAACAATAAAAAGAGACGTTCCAGGCGTGAATGGTGGAATAACATGATTGATTAAAATTAGCAATTTTCCACAAAAATAAATTTTATTAATATGACCGGTTTCAATGCAACTACATCATCTTCTGGTAACAGTCATATTCTCGTTGTTTGCTATATATGCTGAAAAGCAAGTAAGGGGAGGGTAGTGGAAAAAGGGGGGGAAACAGAGGGAAGGGAGAAGGAAAGTGGGCAACGTGGGTGTCAATAGGGGTGGAGAAAGGTTTCGGGTGAGGAGAAAGGGTGAAAAATTAACACAGTGCGGAAAACCTCACAGCTGGCTGGAAATTAAAACTATTAGAAATTTCTTTAATTAGAACTATTGGAAATTTCCAGCCAGCTGTGAGGTTTTCCGGACTGTGTCAATTTTTCACCCTTTCTCCTCACCTGAAACCTTTCTCCACCCCCATTGACACCCTCGTTGCCCACTTTCCTTCTCCCTTCCCTCTGTTTCCCCCACTTTTTCCACTGCCCTCCCCTTACTTGCTTTTCAGCATATATAGCAGACAATGAGAATATGACTGTTACCAGAAGATGATGTAGTTGTATTGAAACCGGTCATATTAATAAATTTTATTTTTGTGGAAAATTGCTAATTTTAATTAATGAGAGTAACAATGTTTACAGTTGTGGTAATGGGAATAAATACTCCAAATCTGATGATGTATTGATAAACATAAAAGATAGTTTAGAGTGGTGTTTAAGGGATACTTTGAATATAATATTGATCAGTCAGAAAGTAATTTTCTGAGATCACTTCAATGGGCCAGTTGGAAAAGAGGAAATAGTCCATTAGTGAAACCTGATGAAAAATCCATCAAAAAACCACAAAAGAATAAAAATAACAATAGAAATGAAAAGCAAAATCATTGAAAATTGGAAACAATCAGTGTGATTGTGGCTGATCTATTATCAACAACTGGTTGACATCAACAATTTGCATTTTCTTCAAGAACAAGGACAAAATTAAGAAGATAGATGCTCCAAGGAGAGTGACAAGAATATCTATGCAATGGGTATATATTCTTAACAATCCTGAAAGGTTGCTTCTCTTAAGGATAAAGAAAAAGCAATTGCAATGTGAGACTATAAAAAAAACCATATACACAGTAATCAACCCAAAGGTCGGTTTAGTAGGTGATGGTAGAGCTCACCCATGTACCAAGCCCGACGGCGTGTGAACATTCACACATCAGGGTAGGGGGGCCAGTTCCTTTCCCTGTGCTGGTTATGGTTTCCCAGGAAGATCTGGTACCGGAAAAATCAACTAGCTTGGGTGGAGCTGCAGGTGCCCAGAGTGCCTTGCACGGGAATCGAACCCAGGACCCTCTGGTCAGCAGTCCAACGCTCTACCCACTAGACCACCGTGACCCATTTGTGAGACTATATACAAGAATATATAGTATATTTGTGAGAAGGGGAAAGTGATTCTCGCTGATCTCGTTGAAAGACATCAGGACAACAGATGAAGAAGTATTTAAGGAGAGCTAAGCGTTGCTCAAGAAATTTACATGAAGAACTGGCATCCACGGCATTGTGGGGCATGGTGAAGCAGCAAAATGAGTTAAAGGTAGCAGAGACTTCATTGATGACTTCCAGAAACTTGTATATTCTGAGGATTACTGGGTCAAAATGGTTTTTAATTGTGATGAGTTGGGGCTCTACTAAAAGAAGATACCAAAGTAAACTTATATTTATACATGTAACAGTAGAGAAGAATGCAATACCTGGCCATAAGCCAATGAAAGACCATTTCACGATACTATTTTGCACAAATGCAATCGGTGACTTGGAAATTAAGCCCTTGCTTGTTCACCATTCAGAAAGGCCCTGAGCTCTTAAGAAGTGTTTAGCCCAAAACAGCGGGTTAAATGTGATGTGGAGATCATGGGAAACTGTCGAATCATACCATGCAGACAAGGCATCCCCCTAATAAGGAAGTGGCAATGCACACCAGAAATTTATTTAATGATAATTCTGAGTCGCATTAAAAATTTTTTTTGTAGTGTTGGCAAAACAAATGTCTCTAGACAGCTTTCTAGCAAAAAGGAATTAGGTACATATCATAAATAATAAACTATTTATTTCAATTAATTTTTACTTTTACATATAAAGTTTGCAATCCCAGTAACTTCATTCCATGATAGAAGAAAAGGAGTTCATGATCCAAATCCTAAACAATGTATACATAATTTTCTTTGAATAAACTTAGTACGTAATTTATTTCTTTGGCATGGAACGCGATATCATATTTTACATTAATTTATATGCAAAAAGTTGTTTCACTAAATGAGTGTTTTACTTTACAAGAAAGATCACAGAACGAATTATGCTCTTTTTATGCAGTTCCACCATAGTTATATTGGAGAAAGCAGTGAGAGAAATTAGAAATAGCTTGGAGGAAGAGGAGCATGACCATGAGTCAAGAAAAGAGACTTCCTTCTTGGAGGAAGCTTCTCAAGTAAGGATGACTTTCAACAATGTCTTTGAAATGCTTGTCATGATGGTCATACTGATAGGAGAAGAATTTTTACCAAAAAAATGTTGGAATGGTTGTCAACTAAAAAGAAAAGATGAGAAAAGGCCAAGGCATAAGTGGATGGATTGTGTGACTGAGGCAATGGCAAGAAGGGGTTGGTGTACTGAAGAGCATCAAGCTACACTTCAATGAGGAGTAGAGAGAGCTATAATAATCCAAAAAAGAAAGAATGAAACAGATTAGTAGATGGAGAGTTGTAGACAGGAGTGTGTTGACCTGATTGATACCTCTGGATATACCAAGCTATTTTCCAAACCGATTTTCATATGCCACAGGGCTTAGTACCCTCCAGCTCTGCCTCACTGATCCAAAACAACACTGAGTTGAAGACATTGTTTGGAAGGAAAATCTCTTTTTCATCCAGGATTGGTTCTTGTGATCAAGATCCATGAGGAGAAAATATAAACAGCTTCCAAAGGGAGGTTTTATGTTTTCTATACCATCAGATGTAATTGATCTCATTAATAGTTAATTTCTCATAAATAGTGATGAGGGGAGGATCCCTCCTAAACACACCAGAGCTCTTGTGAGCATTTACAAAGTTCCATGAACAAAGGATTTTACTAGAAACAACTTTGCTATTGATGTGATACAAGCACATGAGTTTTTAAGTTTGTACATAATTCTTGATCCAATAAAATTATATCATGAAATTAAAGTCAACATTTATGTTACTGTGACTGACCCCTGAGCACCACAGTTTTCTGGGCTTGGCCTGCAAATGAAAAGTGATACACATACCTGAAGAATTACCACCGGTGGTTGAACTACATTACTTGACAACAGCTGAGCTACCTTCTGTCTTTCTGCTTTGACATCTGTGTCTTCATGTGACCCAATGTCATTATTTTCTACTATTTCTTCACTCACTGGTGCTTTCTTTGTACACTATAATGAGGAAAATAATATGTTAGAAGTCATTTGATGAAATAGGAGGAAGGAAGGGAGACCAAGGGCTCAATTTACATGCTATGAGTCAAATTACAAGTCCTCTCAACAATTTTAGGCATGGCAAAAAATATTCCAAAAAATTCTGTAAAATACAGGCAAAGGATAAAACTAACAGATTTATATTAATTAGATTAAGTTTATGAGCAATCTACAATGACTATGAAATTAGCTTTAAGATTGAAGACACAAAACCTTGGTCTTCAAGAAAACCATCATCTATTGTTGCTGAAACTTGAAGATTTTGGTATAAGAGGCATATTGTATGAGTGTATCAAATCCTACGTAAGTGAAAGGTTACAATGTGCTGCTCTCAATAAAAAGGGGATTAATTTTGTTTGACTTGTAAAATAAGTCACTGTGAGTGTACGCTAAGGTCCTGTATACTATAAATAACCGTGTTATTTCTCTGGTTTATCAAATGACCACCAAAGTATGTGAAATGGTGTACCAGAGGTGCTTTCAGTGTTAAAAACTGATGATACAAATGTTTTAGATCAGAATTATTAACAGACAACCTATTTTAAAATCAAGTCGTGGCACTACAAAAAGAAAGGAGTAATTTAATTCTCTCCAACTCAATGTTGAGAAATCTAATTTAAGTTACTTTGCCAAAAAAAGTAAACCTCATTTTTATTATTCAGGAAGTTCTCTCGGGTTTCCCACCGGGTCAGCGTGGTGTGCACCGACGTTTCGACGGCTAACTCTGCCATCGTCTTCAGGGTGAAGTGCAGAGCAATGAATTCGCCAGGTATTTATACCCTGTCGTAGGGTCAGGTGTCCTCTGATTGGTCCGATGTGTTCCCAAGTGCCGAGCCGCCCCGGTGACGTCTCGTACTTTCAATTTTTCTCAGCAAAGGTCTCCACGTGCTGCTGATCTGGAAGCCAGTGTCCCTGTTGAAGGTATTCTGTCCTTCCAGTCGGATTTCCACGGCTTCCTTCGCCACTCGGTCCCAGTAGCCGTTCGTGTGACAAAGTCTTTTGGTGCTCCCCCAGTCAATCCGATGACCATGCGTGATGCTGTGTTTGGCGACTGCAGACTTCTCAGGGTAATGGAGTCTGATGCATCGCTCATGCTCCGTTAGTCGCTTTTCAATTGTGCGGCCAGTCTCCCCGATGTATACCTGGCCGCACTCACATGGGATCCGGTATACCCCCGGCGCCTTCAAACCCCGTTCGTCTTTTGCCGTGCCAAGGAAGTTCTTCAATTTTCCTTGTGGCTTGTGGATGGTTTCCACTTTATGTTTCCTAAGTATCCTGGAGATCTTATGGGATACCGTGGAAACAAAGGGGATGCTGACCCTGGCAACGGGTTTTTCTCTTTCCTCTCTCTGACGGTCGTTTCTGGTGAAGGCCCTTTTAAGGGCCAAATTGACCTCCCGGTTTGTGTATCCATTCTGAAGGAAAGTATTTTTCAGGTGATGAACTTCTGCCTCCAAACCTTCCTGGTCTGACACGCATTTTGCCCGGTGGATGAGCGTTGACATAACCCCTCGTTTTTGGGCAGGGTGATGGTGGCTTTTCCCGTTCAAATAGAGATTGGTGTGGGTAGGCTTCCTATACACCTTGTGGCCTAAGCTCCCGTCCGCTTTCCTTTTAATTAGGATATCCAGGAAGGGCAGCCGACCGTTGCTCTCAATCTCCATGGTGAACTGGATGCTGGGATGAATGCTATTCATGTGGCCAAGGAAGTTGGTGATGGTATCCGGTCCGTGCGGCCATATGATGAAGGTATCGTCCACATACCTGAAGAAATGCCTCAGTTTTAGTGGGGCCGTTCTAAGTGCCCTCTCCTCGAACTCCTCCATGTAGAAATTGGCAATCGCCGGAGACAATGGAGAGCCCATGGGGACGCCTTCCACTTGCTCGTAAAACTTCTTTTGGTATTGAAAATACGTCAAGGTCAGCACGTGGCGGAAGAGATCCACGATTTTGCTGTCAAACTTCTCTTCCAGCAGCAGTGTGGTGTCCTTCACCGGAATGGATACACAAGCCGGGAGGTCAATTTGGCCCTTAAAAGGGCCTTCACCAGAAACGACCGTCAGAGAGAGGAAAGAGAAAAACCCGTTGCCAGGGTCAGCATCCCCTTTGTTTCCACGGTATCCCATAAGATCTCCAGGATACTAAGGAAACATAAAGTGGAAACCATCCACAAGCCACAAGGAAAATTGAAGAACTTCCTTGGCACGGCAAAAGACGAACGGGGTTTGAAGGCGCCGGGGGTATACCGGATCCCGTGTGAGTGCGGCCAGGTATACATCGGGGAGACTGGCCGCACAATTGAAAAGCGACTAACGGAGCATGAGCGATGCATCAGACTCCATTACCCTGAGAAGTCTGCAGTCGCCGAACACAGCATCATGCATGGTCATCGGATTGACTGGGGGAGCACCAAAAGACTTTGTCACATGAACGGCTACTGGGACTGAGTGGCGAAGGAAGCCGTGGAAATCCGACTGGAAGGACAGAATACCTTCAACAGGGACACTGGCTTCCAGATCAGCAGCACGTGGAGACCTTTGCTGAGAAAAATTGAAAGTACGAGACGTCACCGGGGCGGCTCGGCACTTGGGAACACATCGGACCAATCAGAGGACACCTGACCCTACGACATGGTATAAATACCTGGCGAATTCATTGCTCTGCACTTCACCCTGAAGACGATGGCAGAGTTAGCCATCGAAACGTCGGTGCACACCACGCTGACCCGGTGGGAAACCCGAGAGAACTTCCTGAATACAATACGCCGGGAAAAACTGAGATCCTTCATTACTCATTTTTATTTCTTGGTTGACAGTGTTGGTAAACCTATCCCACAGAATGCAAGTACTTAATTCCAGGGTATTACCATAGAGAGTTGTGCATCTTAGGAAGATCATATTAAAAAAAACTTTGCAGTAAGCTGAGTTCTCTGTGTATTTTAATTACAGTAAACTCTCGATTATTCATGCCAATGGATGCATAATAAAAAAACAGATATGCAGAAAATATGGTCGTAATGTAAACAGATATATATGGAGACTCCTTATGCATTCCTTGATATTAATTCATATTTTTACCAATGGAAAGTACAATTTTTTCTGTTTTTCAGCAATTTTTACTAATGTGGAAAGACCTTATTTGATTTTATCTCCCTTGATGCCCTTTCTGTCTTCATTGAGTATGCCTAAACCTAAGCTATCTTCATCTACATCATGTTCCCTTTCTGTGTCTAAGCTTGTTGGCCCAAGTTCTTTACCCTACAGTTCCTCTATATATTCCTTCCATCTCTCTTGGTTTTATTCTGTTTCAACTATTATCTTATCAGATTTATCTCTAACTGTTAACAAAGATCTTCCCTTCTTACTTCCTGCTACTGATTTAACCTTGCTGTATAGTGCCCCAATTTCACCCTTCCTCTGCAAACTTTCCATATCCTGGCATTGCATCTTCCACCATGCTTCTTTTGCTTTGTTTGTCACCTGTCTCAATTTATTGTTTAACTCTTAGTCCTTCCTTCTACCTAACTCTGTGTTTACATTCTTCCATTTTCTTCTCTCATCTATCTTTCTGATCATCTCATCCGTGATCCATGGTTTCCTTGTCCTTTTCCCAATAATGGTTCCTATAGTTTCTTTTGTGGCTTTTGATATCCTTTTCTTGATACATTCACATTTTTCTTTGATATTGCTCAGATCTTTACTATCATCCATGATTTTTGCTACAGCCTGCTGGTACTCCTTCCTTGTCAATCCATTTAATGCTTTTACATTCCATTTCCTAACTTGCCGCCCCTGCCTTATATTTTTAAAACATGCTACACGTCATAACAACCAAATTGTGGTCAGAGTCATCATCTGCTCCTGGGAAGCTGTGCAAATTGACCACACTGTTCCTGAATCTGTGCCTAACCATAATATAATCTAACTGAAACCTTTCTGAGCCATCTGGCATTTTCCATGTGTATCTATACCTTTTGTGGTGTCTAAACGAAGTGTTGGTGATGACTAATCCCCATCTCCTGAAGAATTCAATTGCTTTCTTCCCACGGTCATTCCTCATAGCTAAACCACCCACCTCATTACCATTTCTTCCTTCACCTACAGTTGCGTTCTAATTAACCATGACTATCAAATGTTTCCCTCCAGGAACATCTGCAATTATATCCTCTAACTGATCATATGCCCTATCAACTTCTTCCTCCTACTGATTGCTTGGTGGCATGTATACCCACCCAAACATTTACCAACTTTGTTGGTTCTGCTAATGTCAGTTAAAAATGCATATATAGTCCTTGAATTTTTATAAACTTATTTAGAGCAATGTTTTTAGAAGACTCATTACAGTGCAACTGTAGGATTATAATTCACATAAGCCAATTCCTTGAATGTGGAAGGAAGTACTTTACCAATGAATTAAAGGACATTAGCCGCTAACAATAAGGCAAGAGGGAAAGGAAAAGGACAGGATGGATAGGGAGGGAATACTTCTTGCTGGGATGAATGGATAACATATCCATTGAATAACTGAGCATTGGATAAATAATCAGCATTCCATTGTATACTGGTATAAATTAATACATTTAAGGACAGAAATTTGTCAATTATAACCATACAATGGCCAGAATTTGCATCCATATCTCTAAAATAAACACACATGCCATTATTTAAAGAGCAACAACTTACTGAATAATGATATAGAGGGAATGTGCAATGATTTAAACTAAGTTTCATACACTAAAGAGTAGAAGCATAATATAATAATACCATATATATAACTATATTAATACTATATATATAATAATATAATTACTATAACTGACTTTCAGTGGAGAGACTTTTTAGCATTTACCTTCAATAGTCTTCCCCAATCAACTTTGAAAAAGAAGACTTGATGGCATAATTGTTTTGACACCTAGTTGGCAAGTGCGACTACTGAGTTCAAATTATATTCAAGTGCAATGATCTTTTGGGTTAAATTTCCAAGAATTAGTGCACTCTTGCCACATTTATTTACATATAATAACAAACCCCACAGGTAAAACTGAATGTTACACTTTTAGAGCTACAATTGACAATATAATTTAGAAAAACCACAACTTACTTTAAAATAAGCAAAAATATCTGATACTCTGCCTCCTCCCTTACGGACGTCCAGCACCACGAGCAGGAGTAAACAGACTGGAGCGTGGAATATTGTAGACACAAGGATCACAAGGATTTCATCGGTAGCATAGTCTGAGAAGGACAGTGCTGCACAAGCCGCATTCACTTCACAAGACACATACACTCGATTCACAAAGTAAACAATCGCATATGGAATGTACATGGGATCCACAAGGGAAAGGAAAACATGGAGACCAAAGACAACACTATTCCTTTCATCTCCTCCACCACCACCTCCACCTGTAAAATAAAGAGATCACATCTTTAGTTTTATGATATTAACTTTAATGTATATGGGATATTTAAGAAAAGGCTGTGACAGCTGATCAATGGAACAATAGTTTGAAATTTCATTGTCTTACATTCAGGGAGGCTAGCAAATGAGATGGTTTAAGATACCATGTTTTTCTTCTTCCCAAGGATAAAAATTCATTTTTCAAAGTTTTTCTTTGCCATTGATACTACCTCATATCAATGACAATGCAATAAACACTGATTAATTTACATGCACAAATATTGTAGCATTTTCCCCAATATACTCCATAAACATCACTCAAATCATTCCTATTATTGAGTATATATTCTCCAAGGTATTCTTAATCAGTGAAGCTGAGTTCCCAAACAATTCAATCCCAATAAGTTATAAAGCAGTGGTAGGCATGCAGTTTTTTTTCATACTACAACACTCAACTACCCTGAACTGCATGAATTTTCTTTTAATGCACACAGATGTGATGCATAATTCTTTATTTCTCGGTCATTTCAATAAAATTAATTCTCACTCAAATATTATGATAATTTATGTCAATTTTATTCAAACAAATGAGAAGGCTTTGGAAGACCAAACAAGCTTGAAGTGGTTTATGAAGATCTCAGGAAAACATGGACAATTAGTGTGACCAGGATGCATAAAAAGAGCACAACCAAGAATGCCAATGCAGAGAGTCTTTCAATGCGATGACAGTCCTTTGTGATTTCATTTCTGAATTGACATGCATAATTAGTCTTGCCAATGAATCACAGGAGATTAAATTGGTTTTCATGAATATCCATGCATAATGCAGGTCATTCTAGTGTCAAGTAGCAGTCACCCCTCAACAATTTTCCCATTAATCCCCAAGACTTAGAGGCATTAATAAGCAAAAATCGTTAACTTACCAATGTTCAACATATCCAATCCAGCAACAAGGATGAATGGGGCCAGCCCCACCACCGCAGCAACATTAGGCAGTATGGATTGAGCAGAGTCTGATCTGTCAAAGAGGTAAGAGGCAGCGGCCGCAGACAGGACCGAAGCCGGACAACAAAGGAGGCAGAGAGCACCGAGGGTGCAAAATGCCGGGATGGGCCTCAAGGCAGGAGGGTCAAGGGCAGGGATCAGGGCCAACAGCACGACACATATGAGCAACATTAATGTGGCGAGAATTACAAAATAAGTAAGGAAGTAAATGATAGGAGACAGCCCATTTACTCTAAGTTGATTCTTTGCTTTCACCTGAAATTAAAGAAAGAAAAAAATACAATACCAGAGTGTAGAATAATAAAATCAATTGAAAAGATTGTGGAAATTAGTGCTTAATAATGTAAAGTATCAAGTTCTACCTTTGGTGAGTTGTAATTATGATGCAATGAAAATAAGGAGCTATTATAGACAACTTATAAATAACCTTCTATGCACAG